>JABUIW010000152.1:9527617-9606435 GCA_013363375.1 Menidia beryllina | reverse complement strand
AGAGAGGAAAAAAAAAAAGCGGTTTTCGAGCTCTCCTTTTCTTTTTTTCCCCCTTTTTTTTTTCCTTTTTCATAGGTTTCTTTGATCGCGCGACAAGTGCGAAGAATTGAAGTCGGCACGTCAACTTAGCGAGGAGGTTTAAACGCCCGGCGTGAGCTTTTTCCTCCTCGCTTTGATTCGAGCAGAAAATGATGGATCGAATACGCCGCAACGGCTGCCTCGAAAACTTTTGATGTTCAAGCACAAAGCTGAAGCCACGCAGCCGCACGAGCGGCCGAACTCTCACAATCAGGCGCCGATAGGATAAAACCCGATCTATACGAGAACCCGCCATTTCACTCAGACACAGATCACCGTATTTATCTATGTACGAGAACCGAGAGGATTTGCACTCTTGAACTTGATTGAGGAAGTCTTTCCATCATGGAAAGGGTCAGTCCTCATCTGTAGGCTCATCCGGCTGTTTTAAAGCTGATCCGTCCACTCGACTGAAATAACAAACGCCTCCGTGTCTTTCTCAGTCGCGGCGGCATCATCCGCTCCACTTGGTCTGCGCTCTCCTCTGGCAATCGGCGTCCTAATTGAGGCACTCTTGAGCCATGTTTATCACCAGGGCAACATTGCCCCGCAGATAATCATTGTCTTGTGGATTAGAATAACAACGGAGAGGAGGCTTTGCTTTAAATCCACTAACACTGGACGGAGCTCCTTTGTGTCGGCCGGCCTTCTGAGCCAGTCTCAGCTGGGATTAGAGGCACCGGCCCCCACCATCCCGCTTTCCCACTCTCTTGTTTTGGGGTATTTTTCCGAAGTATTTTGGCGTTTTATCGAACCGCATACCACTGAATGCTCTTATCCGTTTGCCTTCCAACTTTCAACCTGGCATCCAATGACGAAACTGATTTTTACTACAGCACGTAGCAGCTTTTTTGGTGTGTAAGGAGCACTTTTCTGCATGTTTTGGGCTCCAGTAGTGAGAGAGAGGTCACGCTAATAGAGAAATTGTGTATTCCTTCTGAATAGGCCGGGCAGCAGTTGGAAGTCCTCTTATTTGTTTCGAGTGTGCGTTTGCGTTTGCCCAGATGCCGAAGACATCAGAAGAGCCGGCGGGGGGGCCACTTGTAATCACCTCAGCTTGACGTATTTACTTTTGATTGGAGCGGACGTGCTATTTCGGATCTCGAGCTTACAAAAGGAGCAAAGGAAAATTGGCTGACGGCGGCGATCCGAAGCGAAGCTGCCATTTTAACGTGAAAAAAACAGAAGCGTTCCCTCTGAATTAGCTGTTCGGATTCAGGGCTATCTGGCTTAGACGCGACGTCGGACTTTTGTGGCTCGTGTCTGGAGTCACAATCGGTAGCGAGTGGGTGGCTTGGAGAGCAGGCGGGCATGTGACGGGAGCGTGCGAGGCTGTCCTGTCCTGATCTATTGCTGCAGAGCGGAGCAGAAGGGGTTCCCCTGAGACTCTGGGTGTAACCACTTGTCTCTCCCTGCTGCAGGAGGGAGGGAGGGAGGGGGCCGGAGAGGCAGAGGAGTGAAGGAGAAAGTAAAGGCAAAGGGAGGAGTAAGGGGGGGGGTGGGGGAGGGGGGGGGCAAGCGCTGACCCCAAAAGCACACGAGATTAAGGGGAATAATAAAAAGCAGTCTTCGCAGTGCCTCGCTAATATGCGTGGTAATTTAAATACTCTCCAAAAAGAAATGTCAGCGGCGTGTGTGTGTGTGTGTGTGTGTGTGTGTGGGTGGGCGCATTCAGCCAGGCAGAGCGCCGCACACATCAACAATCTCTGCGGAGGATTCCTGTGGTAGAGCCCGCTCGGCTTCTCGAGCAAACAAGTGGCGAGGCGTGCAAAAGGAATTTCAGGCCCTCTCACAAAGATGACCGCACCACTGCAAAGGGAGCTCTTTTTGGACGATTAGCGGCGTCTTTATGCACTCAGACACGCAGACTCCCCCGTCTTTGTCCCCGTTTGTTTTACGGGACGGCGGTTTCACACTTCTACCTTTGGCTGACATTATCAGAGTGTGTTATCCTTGGCCGGGCTTTTCGCCGGCCTTATTGTCTGTGTTTAAGCCTCCATTCAGCGGTGCTAGAATCAGGGTAGGTTGCACTGTCACTCCTTGGCAGGGTCATGGCGACGTAACACTGCCCATAGCCCCCCGGTGGCATTTCTCATGTTTAACCAGCGAGACAGTTTCGGCCTCTCGAGATCACTGTGACCCACATTTGATTTTTTGTATTTTTTTTATTTGACCATGCGATAAAAATCTGTATAACTGTCAAAAGACACAAGACAATTCAGAACACTTCAGGATCTCCTCACTCCCGATAAAATGTGTGGGACCAAACAGGTTTTTTTAAGTTTCTGACAAATGCAAAGCAGAGAAAGCCACAAAGAATTCTTGGTCTTCTTGGTTAAGACCGGAGCACTTTATGGAAATCTTTACGTGCAGCAAACTGTCACTTTGTGAGAATGGAAAAGGGCCAAACTCTAGGATCAGCAAGTCACTGGGAGCAAATATTTGATGTGGAGTGTTTTTTTCCTCAAATACAGACAGAGACTTTTAATCTGCTTAGGTTCACAGACCCACGTCAGAAGCAATTCTTGTTTGTATTAAGTAACCACTTGTCAAATTTGCTTGTCACGGTTGGATGATGCTCATAAACACTGGTGCTCTGTATCCACGTGCCTCATAAACGAGAGCCCGCACTCTAATATTTTCGATTTCCATAATCGTTTCTAAATGCAAAATGTTGCCATCATCCATTTATTTCCTCTGAGGAAGTTAAAAGTTTAACTTGATGGGCATCGTGGTGGACGTTTGCATTTGTATGTCGACACCAACCCTGCACGCCAATGATAAGAGCTCTGAGTTTTAGCTGAATTCCCGTTTTTATATGGGAAAAGGGCGTTACATATTATTGGTTCATTTGGCTTTCCCACACAAAAATCAATGTAAAACTTGGCTGGGGAGCGGCTGCTCCTCTACGCTTATCACCAACACAGCAGCACAAACACACACACACACACAGAAACACACTGCGTTCTGCACTTGTGCCTATATTGGAACTTTCTCCAGCTTCACAAAGTGACAATCAGATGATTGATCATGCCTCATGAGTTATTAACCCATTATATATACCAAGCCATTAGCTGCTTGATAATTGGACTGCTAATTAAAACAAAGGCCCGGCTTTCTCTCTGATGAATCCCAAACGTCCCCGTCTCTGATCTGAAGACCATTATAGCAAAGAACAGAGTTTTTGGCTTCCTCCATTTATTCCTTTAGTTTTAATCCCCATATCGCTACCCAGTACTGCATGTTTTCATATTTAAAAAAATAGTCCACATGAAGGGAGTACATTTCTCCTCCTGGTTTCTCTTTGCATTCCTTTAAAGCAACTGTCCCCACCTGAGCCTTATCTCCTCCCATCTCCCATGGAAAGTTGTTCCTTTTTCCTTTAAACTGGGCTTCCAGACCTTTTTTTTTTGCCAAATTCTGATTGTCGTCCACTGTTGCCGGACAGGGTGTGGATTTGTAATGCTGCATCCCACACTGCCGTTGACCGAGGGTGTGTCAAGTGCAGGCTCTGCCCGGATGCATCGGCTCAGGGCTGCCAGCTAGGACAGATTCCTCTTGTATACGGGAAGCAGGCGGGGTGGTTATATAGCCGAAGGGGGCCGGTTTTCAGACACGGTTGCGTAAGCCTGTGCGTTGACCTACTATGTATAGACCGCGCTGCGAGAGGCAGCCGAGACCAGCCTCAACCGGGCCGAGGGCGGCGTCGTAATAAAGTCAGAGCGGATTTTACCATACCAGGGAAAAAAACAGTCAAACAAAAGGCGGCGTACACATATTTGTTTACTCTTGCTGTGTGCAGCTTTGCATGTTTTATGTGCAGCAAAGATCAACAAAACCCGACGCGATTTCTCAAATGTGTGTTTTTTGTTTTTTTTTGCATAAGAAGATGCTCCTTGACCGCGTCCTCATTGGTCGGAGCGCTTTTGAGATGGTGAAACGAGTGGAGGATTTTAGGCTATTAAGTGTTTTAAATTTTTTTCTAATAATTTTAAGTGTTTTAAGTTTCTTAAGTGTCTGGTAGCAGAATATTTTGATACAGACTTGAAAAGAAATCGAGCCTAACAGTAAAGAACTGTCAGATGGAAAATCCAATCCAGCATTAGCAACAACTGCTATGAAACATTCACGTGTTGCCCGTCATAAATCTTTGAGAGAAAAGTGGTCTATCTTTGTCCTTCCCCCCTATCTAACGCCCATCTTTACCCAGATTGCAACACAAAAGTCAAAACCGCTCTGTTAGTCTGAGGTATGAGCATTAAGAGGTCTCTTCTCTACCACTGCTGATGTTGCAGGCGATGTCGGAGCTGCTCTGATGTTTCTCTCCGGTTTCCAGTGGATTTCAGCGGGGACTCGTTTGCTAAGGATTTGACCGGTCGAGGCTGTCTGTCTGCCCATCCACACTGTGGACTCAAATCCAATACGGGGATTTGTTCTCTTCCTCCTGCCCTAAATGCCTCCCCCGGTCTGCGGCAAAGCACTGAAATTCATTTTACAGTAGGTTTACCGTTGGCTTTAGAGCCTCTCCACCCAGCCAGACAGGCTCTCTGGCACTGGAGGAAAGTTGGTAAAGGAGAGATATTGGGAATTATTGTTTGTTTGAGTCTTAATTTTGTGTATTTTCTCCATAAGTCCTATGAATAATATGAAAGGAGCGGTTGCTCTGTCATGAGTAACCCCCTCTCAGATCTGTTACATTTTCTCATCTTCTCTCCATCTGTCACTGTCTCTCATGCCTCCTTCCCTTTTCACTCCTTTTATTTTCACACGATCTGTTTTATAAACACAGACAGCTGACAGCTACGCGCCGTCATATTAAATCGCATGTTTCTCTCGACGATCGCGGCGCTTATTGTACGTTATCCATCCATGTGTTCTTTTTTTTTTTTTTTTTCCCTATTTGCACAAAGCCAGACACATGCCTGAGCTCAGGTGTGCGTGTGGGGGGGGCAGGCTGTTCTCTCTGTCGGATCCTCGGCCCCCACCGGCTTCCCAGATGGCCTCAGTGTCAGCGCCACACCTTCCGTCCACACGACACACCTGACATCCTCCGCTTTCCCATCTCCTGACCCACCCGCTCTCTCTGCACAGTCGAGCGGCCGAAAATGCGTCATTAGTGTTCATCTTAGAGGGATGAGAGTGAAAAGCGAAGCGGCGCCGGGAAAAGGTCACCGTCTCCGGATGCACGGCTTTATTCAGTGGCTCCAAAAGACTCCTTTATTTGTCTTTAACGCGTTCATTTGTTACCGATTTCACCCAACGGTGTGGAGTACATCTTTGTCTCTGCCTTTGTCTTTTATCGCCATATTAACTCATTGACTGCCAGCCATTTTCACAACAGAGAGTCGCTCACTACCAGAGTTTTTTGAGCATTTTGACTGATTTTCAAGAGCCACAGAATAGTTTGTGCTATGACTATGTAAACACCGAACAAACCAAAAGAAAGAGTGGAGTCTCTTCTTTCATCAGGACAAAAAATTGTTTCTACCTTATTCCGTTCTTCCTCGACTTGCGTCTCACCGGCGCCATTTCTCGCATAGCGAACCATTACGTTTTTCTCATTTGCCGACAATATATGCTCATCTCCCGTCAAAAGTGGCACTGCAACCTAGAGGGTCAATTTGCTAGTACATACTCTGTCTAGAAGCCGATATTTACGGAAAAGCTTTAGCAGATCGTCCCCCAAGCCACTCGCGTTGAAAAACATAAAAGACGTCTATAGACGTCTTTGGCAGCCAATGAGTTAAAAGTGAAACATTTAGGAGGAATGACACCCCCAGAAGGAAGTATCTGTCATGAGACATGAGACCCTTACTGGGACAGTTGACCTAAAATGGCCACAGATTGAACCGTGTCAGACGTGTCAGCGGCGGATAATAGAAAAAGGGTCTTTTTTTTTTGTTGTCTTTTTGAAAAACCTGATCGGTAAATTATTCAGTGGAAGTCTGTAGAGGATGTGCGTTCTTGTTTTGTAATGCCCTGTTTCGCATTCATGCAGCATCTTTGGATTTGCTGGGGGAGTTCTGCGGGGAGTCGTCGTGCTGGCTTCCTCCTGGTGCTACGGAGGCCGGCCCGTGCCCGCGCACGAGGGCGTGGAGGCAGTTTGGGGGCGGAGGGGGGGGGGGGCTCGTATTTGCCCTTCCTTAGCTACGCTTCCCGTCCCCCTTTTTCTTGGCTGCCTCATCTGAACTTTATCCATCCTTTTGGCTTTCGGTCATCATTCCGACAAGGTTCAACAGCTGTGCTCGCCTCACCTCTTTTTTTTAACGTGCCTCCCTCACGACATGCTTTTCTCTGTTGATACATTCCTCCTTCACCCCCCCACAGTGAATTCCACTGCACTGTATATATATACAAACTCCCAACTGTTGTCCCTATCATGATAATCTCCGCCTCTACTTCTTCTTCCCCTCCCTTTCAATCTCTTCTCTATTCAGCATGTTCTTTGTGTCCCCCCCCCCCCCCGCGATCCACACGCTTTCCTGCCTGTCCCTGCATTTGTGTCTCTGTGTGCCTGCCTCCATTCTCACTGCAGGGTTGAATCATCCCTGCTTCTGCTTTCCTTGTCACGCCTAGCCCCCCCCCCCCCCCCCCGTGCTGGTCTGTCCAGGCCCCGTCACACAGCGACCGGGTTGACATCTCGCCGCGGGGCACCACGGGGCGTCCGATGTCCCCGGCCGCCACCACTGACCCGTCCCTCACTCCAAAAGCACTGGCATCATCAAACGGGGGGGGGGGGGGGCGAGGGGGGGGACATGGGCGCCGCAGGTGCCGCTAATTGCCCAGCATGGTGCGAGCTGTTTTCATCTCCGTCACCAGCCGGGAACGCAACAAGGAAGTTTGATATCTGTCTTTTTAGCGTGTCATCAAAGCCAGATTTCAGCTGGTTGCAGATATTTATTTTATTTATTTATTTATTTTTTCCTTTTTTTTTTCTCCTTTTTTTTCTTTTTTTTAACTTTTTTTTTTTATTTTTTTTTTCCAGATATTTAAAAAAAAAAAAAAAATGTTTTTAAGGCCTTTTCATTCCAATCCTACAACTTCCTCGCTTGGTATTCGCGAGCCGTCGTACGCGAGAGGGTCCACATCAGCACTATTCTCCTCAGAACGGAGCTGCCTCTTCCTCCCGGACTCGGCTTCAAACGACACACCTCGCATCACATCCCGAACGCCAGAGCCCCCCCGGCCCCTTGATGTGAAAGTGCACGCGAATGAAAGGCCCCGCGAATCCTCCTCGGTGGGGAAAAAAAAAAATTGAGTCACGGTCCTTCTGCCTGCGTGAACTTGACAGGCAAGCCGAGCGCAAAATGGAATCAAAATGTCCCCCGTATTGCGGAGTGTGTGCGATTCTGAAACAAGCCACATGCAAATCAAGAAAAAAACAACCCCCAGGCTCATTAAATAAAACATGGGAGTGAGGACAAAAGCCTGCTCCTGCTGTAACCTTGCATATTTACTGTGAGTGCTCTCCCCTGATGTGGAGTGGAGGGATGTAACGCAGGTTGACATCGTGGGGGCTGGCCTGCGTTGTCATGTCGGCTCCGAGCTCGGAGCGGCGCGAGGGGGATTTCAGATTCAGATTGACCCGAGATGACTGTTTTGGATGGAACGCCGCTGCTCGGCTCCGAGGTAGAAAAGCACCAGGAGCCGCTCGCCGACATTTGCGCCTCAACCTTTTGAAGACGGAACAATTCCAGCTGAAGAATTCCCTCAGATGGTTTGAAGTCGTGTTATTTCATGGCACGAACAGAGGGAATGCTCTTGCTATTTTTTTTCTTGATGGGGAATTGTTTTTAACTCATTGACTGCCAGCCATTTTCACAACAGAGAGTCCCATACTGCCAGAGTTTTTTGAGCATTTTGACTGATTTTTCAAGAGCCACAGAATAGTTTGTGCTATGACTATGTGAACACCGAACACACCAAAAGAAAGAGTAGACTCTCTTCTTTCATCAGGAAAAAAAATTTGTTTCTACCTTATTCCGTTCTTCCTTGACTTGCGTCTCACCGGCCACATTTCTCGCATAGCGAACCATTACGTTTTTCTTATTTGCCTACAATATATGCTCATCTCCCATAAAAAGTGGCACAGCTACCTAGAGGGTCAATTTGTTAGTACATACTCTGTCTAGAAGCCTGATATTTACGGACAAGCTTTAGCAGATCGTCCCCCAGAAAAAGATGGACTTACTTAAGACATCACCTGCCAGTCCCCCGTCTGGTACACCAGAATCCTCCGTTAGCTGCTGATCTCAGCTCGTGGGAGGTTCGGGGACCGTCCCCAACTGTGTCGGCATAAGTCTGCTCCCTGTAGCCGTCCTTCTGCGCACAAAACAGGCAAACAGTTGGAAAAAAGATGTAATGTTGAGCATGTGTCTGATGTCTGAGGTCGCTTTGCACAGTCAGCGCCTGACTGATGAAACCTGGTGGAAACGGGCCTGGGTTAGTTTTAGTTTTGACTACTATTCCCTCTGTTGTACATCTGACAGTTGCTGAGAACACGTGTGGCTAGATGGGCAAAGGGGGGGGCCCTGTGGGGGGGCCGGAATTCTGTGCCTCCGCTGTACTGTATATTAGTAATCCTCAGTTTGCCAGAGTATTAGTTGAGGGGACTGAAAAAAGTTCACGAGAGTTCATTTAGATCAGGCCGTGCTGATCTGGTGCCCAGAATAACCCCAGAGAGACGTGCAGCGAGAACTGGGGGGGGGGAGATGGGGGGGCTGGGACAGGCGGTGTTCATTAATGCTCCAACCTCTGCTGCGGAGTCCAATCAACCGGCTCCACGCGCTTAACGACCGGAGCTCTCTAGCACGCGTGTGGCGGTCCGGGCGGGCTAAGCCCCCTAGCTCTGATGGATTCACTGCCTCTATCGATGGGGGGGGGGGGGGGGGGGGGGTGCAAAAGCAGAGCTGAAGACACAGGGCCGCTGAAACGGAGCACCGGAGAGAGACGGGGAGGCCGGCCGATGACCGTCGATGGCCGTCCGATAGCCTGAGCTTAGAGCCAAAAAAACCCCAACGCTGTTTCCATTAAACGCTTAAGCCCCGAAAGTCTTTTGCCAGGCACTCTACCACCCCTCAGTCTTTTGCCAGGCACTCTACCACCCCTCACATATATCCCCCCACTTCCAGGTGTGGAGTTATGTTTGTGAAAAGCTATGGACGCACACGTCGCATCGTTGTCCGTCTCCACGGTGAACCGCTGTGGTGTGACAGACAGGCAGAGTGCCTGCAAGCCTTTTCCTTAGATAGAAAGGACAAATGATGACCAGCTCTGGCGGCCAGATCCGCCCTTGACCTAGCTGCTGGGAAAGACGGCGAGAGCGTGTGGTGTTTTGTAAACAGCCGCGGTGATTAACGGGCAAATAAAAGCGCGGAGCGATTCTTTTAAGGGCAATTTTCAGCAAAATTCTTTTTATTCTCCGGTCTTGTGTATCGCCAAAGGATATAATTGGAGTCATTTTCTTGCCTTTTTTATTCTGTGATCGGTTAACGTTTTTCGTGGTTTGGTCTTTTACTTGTGACAGTCGGTGTGAGGTTGGCTGTATGTATTGTTCGGATGTGACAACGTGTCGCCGTTGCTTCTCAGGGATGACGGCTTCCCCTTGCTGGTCCTTTTCCCCTGTCGTCTCCTTTTTTGTCGCACAGCTGTAGAACCACCAGCAGGGAAGCTCAGCCAGAAAACTCTTTTGGTGATGGACAGACGATTTTCCTCTTTCTTTCCTTACTGTCAGTAGATATCTGTAGTTTTCTTTTTTGTAGATTTCTAATTATCTTGGTTAGTTATTGTCATTTTCATGTCTAATTTCCTGTTGCACCTGAACAGTGTCACCTCAGGTAAGATTATCTACACGTGACTGCACCAAAACTCATCAAACCAATGAACACCAATGAACACGCAATTTTAATTGAATTTATATTTAGTGGACAATACATTTGTGAGCTTGAATAGCTTAAATAGCTCCCAAACGTGGCTGGTTAGTCTCCTCATTTTAATTTGTCTTGTCTTTATTGACATTAGCAAGAATACTTTTTTCTGGAGTTTAAACAGTTTTTACTTTAAATCTTCAAGCAAAAACAGAGAGGAAGAATAAAACAAAAAAAAGCCTTTTTTTTTCAGGCAAGATTTTTTAAGAACGTTATCTGTTTCCATAGCAATCAACTGGCTGGTTTTCCTTCTTTTCTCACAAACATAGTAATGCAATGAAACAATTGTGTTACTCCAAAAATGATATCATGATATTTTTTGGGGTCTACAACTGTGATTGACTTTGTTTTTCAAAGTAGGACCAGATTTTCCTGCGCATGCCTCATGGTTTTCTTGGACCCCCGAGCCTTCTTTGTGGTATCCCACGATGTAAAGGCGGTCGGGGACTGACCAGTCTGATCTGATCAGTCTGAGTCCACCGTTTGAATAGTTACAAGTGGCAGCTGGACTAGGAACAACCCATCATAGCTGTGCTCCCTTCAAAGTGTATCCCTTTGAGATTGTCGGGAATGGAAACAGATCAAGATGCGCTCCATCGGGGGTGCGGTATTGAGCTGGGTAATGAATTCCAGGAGGCTGCGCATGCTAACGAGTTCATTATTGCGGCGTGGTTTAGGAGTAATTACCATTTTGCATCCAACGCCATTCAAATCACGTTGCTCTTGTCAAATTAAGGGAAGTGTGGATTCAGATAAATATTTGTGTCAGCACGAGTGAACAATGTGGGGATGACAGTGATGGACGAGATCAGGGTGGATTCTTATTCCTGTCCTCAGTGGGTTCATGCAGATATTCATGTAGATCGTGAGGAACCCAGGCTGGACCTTATGAGGTCATGGCCTCCAGATTAAAGTGTCCATTGATGGGAACATAACCAAACGCTTGGACGTGAACTTGTCTCGATGCTAGACTGCTTACTTTCAGCAAACTTGCTTTCTGTCCTCATATATCTACATTATGCTGCAAATAGCATGATCCCTAATAAGCAGTCATGCAGAGACTGCATCAGATAAGAAGCTTCATTTTAGATCTCAGAAGAACATCATTAATTATAGAACATGTACAAGGCCTTCTAGTTGTCTGTGTTGGAAGACTTATTCCCTGACTGAGTACACAACCGCGATGGCATGTGCAGATACAGTCACTGGATGCCTCACAGCTCTCCTATGTTTCATTACATTTAAAACTCTTTTTTTCCATTTTCTCTGATTACATAAGTGTGTCCATCTTTTTTTTAAAAGTCATACTCTCTTGCAGAAAGCATCCACAGTATAACTCTCGAGCTCATTTTCACTTTTCAGACCTCAAAACGTTTTTACCTTTTTTTCTTTTGTTTTGATAACCCATTCATCACCCCATCTGCATAATTTGCACATTTAAAAGTTATCGCTCATTCATTTAATTGAATGATTTAGACCCTCAAATAATAACAATCTACTCTGTGTCTCTGTTTGTTATCCTCCCTGTGCATAACTGGAAAGAACTTTCCCTGCACATGAACTCGTATGAAACGCAGATGCACATGGGGGCTGTGATTAGGCTTCATTATCTGGCTGCAGTTGATTTTGGTCCATTTTTGGTTTCTCTTTTTCGCATAAAAGTGCTGTAATCAAGATTCAAGTAAACTGCCATTATTAACAGACATCCTCATATTACAACTACAAAGGAAACATGATGAGTGCAAGTGTAGACGATCTAAAGGCAGCAATTATCATAAAGTACGTCCTCTAATACATGAGCAGCATTGATGTAGCGTAAGATTCATTCCACTGCAATCAGACACAAATGTGAACTGGAAATAACACGTTACCACAGTGTTGGCTGCGGGCATTGTGAGCCCATCCCGCACCCCCCAACCAACGGTATTTATCACAGTGGGCCTTTGTGGTATGGAATAAGTAGATATATGACCGGGAGTCCAGAGTTCGGCCCACACCGACCCCGCTGGCCAAAGGCACACACTCTGTCTTATGAGGAGAAATACGCTCCCTGATCGAACAAAAAAATGCATGATCAGAAATTTGGATTTTGTTTAGAAACCGTTGAGGGAAAGAGATATGCAGCCGTCAGAGTAGAGGAAGTATTTCACTCAGGCGGCTCACTGAAAGACCTGAATTAAGGAAGGAGTAACTCAATCTGAAGTGAACTCTGTGATCTCCAAGTCTTGGCCGTATATAAAGACAACGAGTACAGGATTAGAACTGTTGTTGGGCTCCGTGAGTTTGACTGAGGCTTTGCCTCCTTCTGCAGGAGCACGTGGGATTTCTACACTTCGCACCACGAGGACACCTCTTTCGCTCTTTCTCTCTCTCTCTCTCAGAAATATGAAACTCGGAGAGAAACGATCATCTGGCGGATTTCTGCAGGGTGAATATTTAGTTGCCAGGCAACCGTTTTTGGCATTCGACGGGAATCCTCAAGTAAAAGGGATGGTGATCGAGGAGGCTGAGCTCTCTCTCTCTCTGCGTATGTGGTGAAACAGAATCATCGCAGGATCAAACGGCTCCGCGGACCGTTCGGCTAATTCCGCCGGACTGAAGTGGCCGTGCTGTTTGGAGAAATTGGCCCACACGCTGAACAGTTGATTACCAAAGCAAGGTCATTCGAAACAGCGCGTGGCTCCCCGCTATTTCAGCTACTCAAGAGAGCACTTACAGCTCTGAAATTCGACCGCCAGATCTCTTAACGTGATAACTCTGAAGTGTTAAATAGTGCAAAAGCGTTCTGCATTTATGGCTTTTTGTTTGCTGAAATTGTGAGATTTGCTTTCACCTTTAGCGCCGCTTCCTTTAAGAAGTCCCACCGCGGCGGCTCTTTTCTGTCCACGTTCTCTCACCCGTGGTGTTTTTCTTTGTTCTCTCATCATCTTCGGCATGTCTGAGCCATTAGGCGCCCCCCCGCTCAGCCCCCGGCAATCACAGACGTCTGTGACAGTGATGAAGGATTTTCTTAACATGATTTCATATCTGAGTTTATTTCCCTCCTCAGTTTGGGGAGTTCAGATATTTAGAATCCCGGGGCACAAGCTAATAGTATTTGCTGGGCAAAATCTGTTTAGCCCGTGTTTTTTTTGTAACGGCTTTGACGGCGTGGCATGGCCCGGAGCCATGTCTGGAATGGTTGGAAGGATGGCTCTAATTTTGGCTAATCGGTGACTCAAAAATCATCATCTCGTGTACCTTAGTGAGCCAAGAGTGCAGGAAAACCACTGTTAAGCTCACTGTCTGTTGCCACTGACACATTACACACTTTATTCAAGACGAGGGCCAATGGAGTGAGACTTTGTTCGGATATAGGTGTGCAAAACGCAGAGGAAGAGGTTAATCAGAGGCCGAGTTAATCGAATCATTTTTCAGAAGATTAGATTAAAGCGTTGAACGTTCCCGTGGGCAGTCGTAGGGAGATGGCGGATTTTTTTTCTGCGAGTATCAAACAACCGGGGAAACGATACTGTACGGGGGCTCAACTTATGGGCACGTGCTTTGAGACAGAAAAAAGGCGAGTGAATCACTGTGGCAGCCCAGACGCTCACTGCAGGTTTATCAGGTGTGTTAACCCCCGGGTGCGTAAAGGAAGAATGCACAGTGCATGAGGTGGGGGGTGGTGGTGGTGGGGGGTTCCATCCAGCAGCATGCTAGTTCCCAATGGGAAGTGTGACTGAGTCCAGGCAGAGTGCTGCAGTGCCTAGTTTACATTCCACGGAGCCGACCAAGCTTCACCGAGCCCCTCTCCGCTAGCACACAAATATTCTGATAGGTTTTCAGTTCCTCGGAAAAATGTAGATCCTCTGTGTCTCCTTTGTTAAAAATAAACCGTACTTACTTCGGCTAATAATTTCTTTCCAGCGACACCTTATCTCCCCTCCCCCGTCCATTCCAACGTAACCTTGACAACAGCGTCGCCTGGGTTGATTGTGGCGGAGGTTGGAAGGAAGACGAAGAGCTGTTCCAAGGTTACGGCATGGTGGAGTCGATCCCAGAGGAGGAGCAAGGTGTTTTACAAGCACAGCGAGCATCAGAGACCTGCCTGGAAGCCGACTCCCAGATGCCCATTACGCGGGGCTGCGGCTCGGGGCTGGAGGCGGCACAGCTGAGGCCTCTCTGTGGAACCTGTCAGAGGCCACACATGTGTCCCGAGCAAAAAAACAGACAAGGAGGACATCTTACGTTGTGTCTTGGATTCAAAGGATATTTCTATACCACCGATCGGAGCTCGGTTCACATGAAATAAGTCGTTCAGTTGGGTTTTGTGTTTCATTCGGTGGCTGTCGACAGTGGAATCGTGCTCATGTGTCCCACAGTTTGTGCAGAATGTGCAGAATCTCTTGCTGTCTTTCCTTTTTAAGGCTTACCTGATCTTTGCCACAGCTATTCAAATCTGATTAGAGTTTAAACAGTTGATTTGTCCTCTGTGTGGTGATTCAAATGTAATAGAGCTGTGAATCTCTCTCATATCACTAATGGCTTTGACTATAGTTCACCTGTTGATGACATAATGCTGCTTACGATCCTTCTTCATGTCCCTTTTTATTAACTGTACTGCCAGGAGATGGGACCCTTTTTAGGTGAATTGTTTCTCCTAATTTTTATAAACACTCCCTTTTCTTCAACACAGCATTAGCGTAAATTCCCTTTGGGAAATTACAGTTCACTGTCTTGTATTTTTTTCAAATTGCATCTTGAATCTTGAAAACAAAGAGCTATCCTAAACAAATATATATATGTACATGCACATGCATCGTGTTTACCCACTTTTCAGAAGCCTCACAGTGAGTCGTTTGAAGGATCTGCATTTTTGTTCCGCATCAGACCACTTCCTTCACATCCCCGTCGTTGGTTTAAATTGCACGAAGGAAGTGTGTAAACATTTCTCAGGCGGGCCCATGTGACAGTGACACACACGTGCACACACGCACACACCAGCTCACTCGAATCGGCGGCATGTGACAGGTCGCGTACATAATGTTCCTTCCTCTCTACCCCTGCAGTCCCAACGTGTCTAGTTGAAAGAACCTGCGAACCAGCATGTACAACTTTTTCTCCCCACCCTCCTCCCCTTTCCCCCCGTGAGGCAGCCCATAATGAGAAAGGCCCATTATGTGTCCGGCAGGAGGCTGAGCCTCTGCGCGGCGGCTGCTACCACAGTTACCCATAAGGTCTTTCTCTTTGTTAGTTAAGGGGAAGAGCAGCCGCAGACGTTCCCTCGCTCTCTGCTTGTTAGCCAGCAGTAATGACTAGGCTGTGGGGAGCCAGGCAACCCAGGCCAAGACGCTGGCAGCACGTTCCCCTCTGCTGGCCCTCGCCCCGCCGACAGGAAAGGGGGAGCAGAAGCAGACACCGCGGAAGAGACACGCGGGGAGGATCAGATCCAACAGGCTGAGGAGGAAAGAGGGGATTGCAGAGGAGGGGAAGATTTTAACTTCCGTCCAGACTGAGACCAGACAAGACCATTATAGAGACACACACACACACACACACACACACACATGCGCGCGCTCAGGCGTATAGCTGGCCTCCTTCCTGTTCCAACCTGACGTTATATCAGCACGAGCGCTCAGATCAAGGCATCATTTGCCCAGAGAAAAAAAAAAAAAAAAAACCTTTTAAGTCTCCGTTTTTTTTTGCTGGAATAGCATATTTGCAAAGATTAGAATTTTTTTAAGGCGAGTCGCTGTTTGCATTCTGAAACCAAGCGATAGGCAACTTAGTAGCGGAGGATTTCCCAACACAATCAAGAAGGATTCGCTTCTATCTGAACCAGCAAAACGGAACGAAAACAAACACTGTCTGCCGCATTTAAGGGCATCAAAGGGAGTTGAAAACATATTTCGGAGTTTTTGTTTTTTCTGTGTGAGGCCATGTGTTGTGAAAGTTCCTCATTTCCACTGATACTGACTCACCTCCACGTGTGTGGTGCGATAGAGGTTTCGTTGTTTTAAGTACAAATGAATATTTAGCTGTGAGGAGCAGAAAAAAAGGACTAAAAGCCTTGCTGTGTTTGGGTCTGCAGAGTTACAGGTGAACTGGGCAGAAGTCGCTTTTTTTCCGGGAGGCTGAGCTCGTGGCGCTCTGCTCGGTTCGTTTTGGCGGGCGGCAGTCAGGAAGTGGTTTGGGGGGAAAAAAATGTAGGTCAAGAGTTTAACAGAAGCGCTGTGAAATTAAGCAGCTTAAAAGATAGGGTCCTTTAATCTTCATGATTTTTATTGGTTTTGCGCTTCGGTTTCTCATTTTTACGGCTGTGGTCTTGGCGTGTTGTGAGCGCGTAACGACACACAAACCGCACTTTGCGGCTAACAGGGCGCTCCCCCCGCGTGCCAGCTCCGACTCGGCTCCCTCTCATCTGGTTGGGCCATCATCCTTTCTTTCTTTCTCATCCTCTCCGTTGCCTCTGCCGCTGCATTTGGAAGGAGCCATCTTTCAAACGGAGTGTTGATTCAGCCCGGACCCGCTCTGTGCATCCACCAGAATGGAACTGAGCTGAGCTGACTGCGGTGCTAAAATACAATAGCCAGTGCATTATTGATGATGTTTGGGATCTAACCTTGATGCACCCGAGTATCTCCCACTATGCACATACATAACCCCATTCCGTTAGACATGCATGCTAGAGACTGGGGGACTTTTTCAGCACTCTTTAATGGAAAAGTTTTTGTTTTCTTTTCAATAAATCTCGATGCAGCCTTTGAAGTTCCGCTCCTTCTGTTTTTACCCAACTGGTTGGATTCTAGCTCTCGCCATATCGGAGGTCGTCACGGCAGATGGAGGGAAAATAGAGTGGGAGCCTGGCTAGGGAGCGAAATGGGAGAGCTCTATTATAAATAGATGTCATCAATCAGGGGGAAATGTCCTTCGTTTGGCACGCGTCAGTCCTGGAGGGAGAAACGCATATTCTATCTTCAACAATGAGTGTCACTCACGCCGCATCAGACGCACGACAGCTGGGCACTGTAGCTGATCGTGCGTTCCGCGAATAGTAACTGAAAAAGAACCGGGAGGGGGTGAGGAAAACCCCTTTGATGCACAAAGGGGAGAACTAAATAAGCAGCAAACCGCTGGCCTCCCCGGTGGAAGATTGATGGGGTTGTTTAGAGGCAGCGCTGATGTGCGAGACTCCCCACGAGACACACGTGAAACACCACACATATGAAGGCCGTACGCGATTTCTGGTGGGCTAAAGGGGTCGGCAACTGTAAGGGCGCCAGAGGGCTGTCGGTGCATTTTGAAACCAGGATGCAGCTGCTCCCAGTTGGATGGCGATGTTCTGCCAGCGGTGGAAGAAATGTTTAGTGTCTGCCTCCACTCTCAGCCCCGGACCAAGTCACGTTGTGCAAACTTCTGCTCTGGCTCCTCTAATAAGGCCTCGGCGGTGCTTGCTCTGGACGGGCAGGACGGTTTGCAGCAACATTGGAATTTATTCGTCTATTTTTCCGAAGGAGGGGAAGGGAGTTGTGTTTCGTAGGTGTGATTTATCAGCCAAGCTTTCTCTTTCCCGTTTTGAGTAAAGGCTCCTGCTTAGCGGAGAAAAGAAGGTTGTGGCTAATTTTCTCAGGCCTTGTTCGGCCTTGTTATTAAGGGCCAGTGTTAACATGGTTTTATTTCCTCTCTTACTTTTTAGCCTCTTTCACATCTCTTTAAAAATTCGATTTGATGTAATTGTTCATTTTTGTCAACTGAAAGGAAACTGAAGTTCAACAGGTCTGAAAAATGCACTTAAAAAGGTCACAGATTGAAGGGCCTGTAATGATATGATGACAGATTTGTTATTAAAAATCTTCTATTGAACCAGTCAAAAGAAATCCCGTCCACAAATGCTACTCTGCAAGATCTTGGACAAAAAAAAACAGCTACAAAACAAACCAATGAAGGTCCACGCACACAAACCGTTACACAATCTCTAGACATTAACCACTAAAGACTCACAAACAGGTCACACCGAGTGGAAGGAGCATCCAAGTGGAAGCTGATCCTGGAGCAGAAGAGAGCACGACGCCAGACGAAGAGCCGGAGCGGAGGAGACGGAAGGGGAAGTCAGGCAAACATCGGGTACGAGCGCGGACCCGAAGCAGAAAACTCAACCTGACAGGGACGAGGAACTCTGTCAATACGGCTTGTGACGTAGGCAGACTGTGGCAGCGGTGATGCGGGAAAAAGGCCAGACGTAGGAGAGAAGGCTGAGAACACAGAAACTGAAAACGGTGGTAAACGGGTTGCACAAATCTTCTAATAGCGCTGGACAGCCAAAAAGAGATACATCCAAGAGTCTGGAATTCAGCGTTAAGTGATAATAAGAGTATTTCAACATTTTCAAACAATCTTGTTCCAATGGAAAGCAATTAAATGGAAAACTTTGTCCGAGCTTACCCAAGACTGTTCTCCTCACCTCCCAGCGAGGTTTGGGTTTAAATGCCAAGCTCCAGCAAAAAATCTGAAGAAGTCGAAGAAGGAGATATGAAGTTCAGAGGAAGCCGGGGAACAGAATAAAGCAAAAGTGATTGAAGCTGTGAGTGGGAAAGGGAAGGCAGAAGAACACCCGCAAAGATGCATTCAGGAAGAGGTGCAAGGCACAAAACCCACCCATCTCAGCTCATCAATTATTAATCCCGTTGTCTGCTTTCAAATGAAGCTCGCCAGACCATTTCAGAGCCACTGCAGACGGACTGATGGATGCAAGTTTGGCCAATGTTGAAATTTAATTTCATCTCGCATGGGTATCTTTGGAGTGCACGGTGTAAATGTGAATGTGAAAAGGAATAGAGAGAATCCGGGACCTCTCAGAGTGCATTAAATGAGTCATATAAGGTGGTGACATTTCCCGATGTCTGCTTTGTTTTAGAAATGAGGCATTTGTCTGAGTAAAGCGACGACATCGGCAGGTGTCTACCCCAGACTTTAAGGCCGAACAGGCGATGGATAAGTAAGTCACCTGTTACTGCTGACATGTTTTCCTCCAGAGGGATTTGGGGTCAGAAAACAAAGCGGCATACTGCTGAAGACAAGCGAACGGAGGTAATGTAGCAGAGAGTGATGAATCTGTGGGAGCTGCGTGTTACGGCTGTTTATAGAACTCTTGCTCGGTATTAGTCAGGACTTGGACCCCTCGGGGAACACTGTTCATCTCCCCCTCTGTCTTTGTGTCTACTGCCGCCATCTTTCTTCTGATTACCACCTCCCTAGCTCCCACTTTAACTGCCATGCTTTCTTTTTTATTTTCTTCCAGTCTTTCTCTGGAGCAATTTTTCTTCTCGGTGTTCTCTGTCTGTCTTTTATCTTGTTGTGTCCTTTTGCTTTTTTTTTTTGTCTTGGAATTCTCCTGCTTCTCCTTCTCCCCTCCACCCCCTTCCTGTCATTGCTTTTTGATTCAAGCCTTGGGCTCAGAGAGTGCACTTTGAATTGTGTCAGGGCGGGGCGGGGCTACAATGGCCCCCAGCTCGGGTATAATGGAAGTTAACCACTGGCCGTAAATTTGTTTGCAGAAGATGTAAGAGGTAGGGAATGTTCAGCAGTGGGGCATGCTGCTTATTGTGCTGGAAATGTGACTTATTGCACGGGAGACCATCGAGCCCCCGTGTTCCCGTCAATCTCTGCTTTTATTTGGCGATTGCAATCGAATATCACAGCAATTTCTTGCGCCGACTCCGGTGTTCCCTAACCACCGGCTCCACACTCAACAGATACATTCTCTCTGTCTGTTCTCGCTGCTGTGCCGTTTATCTTTTTTTTCTTTCCTTTAACTTTACCGCCAGCTTTTTCATTTCAGCCGGATTAAACATTGGGATGTTTCTCTGGCGTTTTGATAGCTGGTCACAAAGAGTTCACGCAGCTGTGTAACCTGACTTGACCCGGACTATCTGTTAACTCTCCCGTGGCTGTTGTAGAGCTTTTATTTTTTTACTTTTGGACGGTCATGATCAGCAGAGCTACCGGCCAGACAGACCACGAAAAGATTCTCTGTCTCTCCTGCAGAAGGCACCACTTCTAAACTGCCTGTGACACCAAATTTTTGGACTGGGCATTTCATCCCAAATTCGATGACTACCATGTAAAAAAAATTTAATTAAATTAAGCGAGTCTTTCAATCAATAACCAAGATTTATGACAAAAACAAAATGATCACCATCATAAAAAGGCTGCTAGAAGATGAATATTTTGTGTAGTGTAATTTCTAAATACAATTTCCCAACTAGATGTCAGTAGATGTTGCAGAGACTAAAGCTGAGAAAGAATGCACTGAAATTAGCATTGTATGACGAACAATGAAAAGTCCTTCCTTAACTCTACTCCCTCTAAGTGTCGTTCCAAAGATCTGATCGTAATCTGAGTAAAATCCATATTTAGAAGATCCAGGTGTATGGCATAGCGCGTCGGTGCATATTTAGATGATCCAATCACACGGCGAGGACAGTGTAGCTGTTCCCTCCCCGGCCACTTTTTTCTCCTCCTCCATTTCTCCCTGCTACCAATTTCCTTATGTTACCCCTTCCTTCCACACTATTCACACCACTTATTAGACTGTTTTAAAGTGAGCGAATGAAGGTTGGCACCCTCTGTATGGGGTTACTAAAGGCCCATTCACCCGCCCCCCCCCCACCCCACTGACTCTCTGGCTCGTTCCTGGCACCCCAGGCTGTGAAAGGTCAGTCTTCATTGGGGCTCATTATGTGGAACAGAAAACCGGAACAGACAGTAAATGTGTGCGGGTCCCGGCAGCCGTGTATCTCAAGGCGATGGGATAACGCAGACCTTGGATTTCCTCAGTTTTTTTTTCCCCTCCCCAACAATGACGGTCAAGGTCCTTCGCAGGGTGTGCTCGGAGCGCGTGCTTTTTATGCACAGCGCTGCTGCGTGAGAAGTAAATGATCAATTTAGTCGTTTCCCCGCAACCCGGGCCGACGCTCGCGCTCCGGCACACAAACGCTGACATTCAAGGTCTGGGCTTTTCGCTGCGGGCCAGATAGGCGCAGCTCCTCGAGTGGCACTCTCTCTCACTCTTTAAACACACCCACGCGCACCCGTGCAGAGCCAGTTCATCACCTCCGCTGACACCGGGGAATTTGCAGCGCCGCCCTTGACCAAGCCCGAGACCCACAGTCCACTTTCACAGGTCAGGAGACAAGACTGCAATGGCACTAGCCAACCCCCCCCCCCCCCGCGTATTTTTTCATGTAGGCGTAAAGCAATAGCACAGAGAGACGGTTGGTGCTAATCATAAGGTCCGCCATTGCAATTAAAAGCTTGTTTGCATTAGCTGCCAGCACAAACAAACCCTGTCACACCCCCATACAGGCCAGTGGGGCGTGTGCACGTGCTCCTCTATGTGTCACCCTGGAAGCGCATGCACGTGTTTGAACGCGCGTGCACGTGTATCCTGCTGTCTGTCAGCGGATTCTCCACAGAGATAACCTTGAAGGGAGGCTATGTGCCTTGCCCTGATACTGAATTTAGAGCTAGAGCGGTGCGTTTGTCCGAACTTCTCCGAGACCTTTGGTCACTTCCGTGGGACTCAATCCCACAGTTGAGATGAAGTCCTGCACAGATAGGCAGCTCACAGAGGGAGCGACTGTTTGATTTGTGCAAATCTCCATTAGTTGACAGCGTTTTCCCATTTAGAGGTTGAATGTTAACAGTAACATCCTCTAGCATTCTGACACACTTGTAGTCTCTGTTCGCATGTGCGCCGTAATTAAGTGCATGTTTTATTCAAATGAATTTGAATTTTGAACAAATACAAATGCTGCTCTGGAACATCAAGGGAGACTGATTCACAGAGAGGAAAGAGTTTGGTCTTCCTCTCCAGAGAGTATGCAGACCAATTTGGCATCAATTAAATGCGCTGAATTGTTCGGTAGCTAAATACCCAAAATGTTTTCCATTTCACTTATACTTCCTTTTCATATCAAATGTAAAAAGAGCGACGAGTGCTTAGCTGGATTTAAGTCGAATGGGTGTAATCCTAATTCCTCCTCTGGTTTATGACTCTGTTAACAGGCATGTAGCATTTGTATGATAGGGTTAAGGCAGGAATTGGGTTTATGTTTTGTATGTTATGATGCATTATTGATCCAGCTGTCTTATTTAGTCTCTTCATTGAAAGTTAGCCCAATTCTAAATTTCAAGTTGAGGATCATTTTCTGTAGTGGTTTTCCAATATTTTCTACACATCTCCAAACAACATCTCTGAGAACTCAACACCTTTCGACTTATGTCTTATCGGAAACAGATTGTACACATGTGAGAATTATTCATGTTAACACATGTTAAACTGAAGTGTAATAAACTATTTAGACTGCGTTTTGACTTGACTGCCAATTTGGCTCATAATTCAACGGCCTGCTTATTTGATTTTGAGGTCTAGTGTTGTACATTTTTCGGCTTTAATTTAGGGCTTCCCCAGAAGCATTTACTGTACCTATTGTTCTCCCCAGAGAGAGATCATCTCAGAAAACATAGAAAATGATCCATTTTTTCTCTTAAGATAAGTCATTCAATAACTAAATCAGTGTTAAAAAAAACCCCACCATGTGTAATTTGTCTCTAATTACATAATTGCTTTATAATAAGCTCTCACGGAGGACATGACCACAGTCTATAATTTGTTGGCTGTGGGCCTCTCTTTCCACGTGTATGTCTTAAAACCCATTTCATTTATTTGGCCGTCTTGCCCTTTACACTCCTGGCTTTCAGTCTATCTATTTTTCTCTCTTTCCCCGCGCCTGTCCTCACGCCTGGCTCTCTCCCTCTGCCTTTTAGCTTAAGTTAATGGACTCCTGCACATTGGGCTTAGAAATGTGGTGAAGTAAACAGCAGCTCATGAAATATTTACCACTCTTCTGTGTGTGTGTGTGTGTGTGTGTGTGTGTGTGTGTGTGTGTGTGTGTGTGTGTGTGTGTGTGTGGGTGGGTGGGTGTGTGCCCGTATGTGCGTGTCTGCAGATGCAGTCGGCTGTAATAAGCCGTGTGGCTCCCACACACCAGCTCTCTGGCACACACATGCATATGAAACACAAGGGGCACCCCAAAAAGCTCAGGGTGTCTCTGCATTACAGCATTATGCCAAATGACTTGCAAAAGGGAGCACTGCGAGTGGGAGGATTCTGCCGCTGAGTGAGTCAGATGTTTGCCGGAAAAGGATAAAAAAATAAAAATAAAAAAAAATTCCAACTCTACTCTAAATTTAATCAGAATGTTTTTGTTGCAAATGACAGCAGGTTGGAGGAGCAAAAAATGCTAAGAGGTAATGCTCTTTTCAATATCTGCATTCTTTCTTGTGTTGCTGCTTTTTTTGGAATTAAATCCTCTCAGATCTGTTTTAAGTCCCATCTTCATTTTCCTTTTTATTAACTTTTTTTTTAAAAACCACTACCCACAGTAATGAATTCTACTAAAATCTGTCTTCACTGTGAATCTGAATCTAGTCGCAGAAATTTCTTGGAGCTGTGTATAGTTTTAGGGCTTCTGCAACGTCTGCTTTTCAAGAAAATCTTGTTCGGAAAGACCTTCCTCTTCCTTTCAGAAAGCTTTAAATAGCATGGTATACCTACTGGCTACAGAACAGTCTCCCATACAATAGTTGGTCACATTTTGCATTCTCTGAAGAATGGATATCTCTGTTTCATAGATATAAATGTTTAATGAGCTTTACTATCCCCATTTTTTTCTCATTGGTATTCTTTCGGTAATGCTGCACATTTGTCCCCGATCCTCTCCAACTTGTCGTCTTCCCATGCACATGCATCATCTAGCTGCCACCATGCTGCATACCATGTCATGTCCAACATCTTTCTACTGATCCCCTTAGGGTTGCCCCTAGCAACACACACCAACATGATTCCTTTCCCCCTAACATAGATGAGAAGCGGCAGTATACGTGTGTCCGAAAAGGGAGATGGGGCTTTTAACAGCACTAAAAAATGAGACATAGATGCTTAAAATGGAAATGCATCTCCTTTATTTAGAATTACAAGCAATGTCGACTTTAATGGAGCAATTACAAATGTGCTTAGATTAAATAATTCACACACAAGTGAAAGAATAAGAGGATATGATTAAGTATGAAGTAAATATACTGTATGCTGTAAAATCGATTTGTTGAGTCATCATACAGCACAAACTAAGAAAACTCTCCAACTGATACAGACACGAAGGAATTAAAACTACTTGAGTTTTAGTTTGTAAAGTGGCTGCTCTCTCTCAGTACAGAATGTTAGATGGATCACATTGGAATTATTTTGCAACGGTGATCAAAGCAGGGATTTTTCTCTGTGACTGGAACTAAGTTTATTTTGATTACGTGGGAACAGATAATTAGTCTACTACCAGTAGAATATGGTCAAATATTATTGAAGTGCATTTTTCCAAATGCATTCTCTCTAGGAGTCCTGAGCAGTCCTAGTCAGCAGTAGTGTTCTGGGATAAAAAGCTGCCCCGTGGACACAGGTTACCTATATGGCTGAACTTATTGTGTTGGAAACAATTTATGTTCCCCTCCAGTTGTTCTTTAACTTGAGTGTAATAGAAGCCATGCTAAGTTGAGCAGCATGCATAATTAAATAGCAAACATCACCGCAGAGCTTATTGGCTGGAGATGGGAGGCAGCTATTACGTGACCCCCCCCCCATTCAGCCTCAGACACTGGAAAAATCAGCCAAACGCCCGAAGAGCAGGTTCTCTGCCATTGTAGGGCCATCCTCTGAAATCCCGCTGTCAGCAAATCCCTCATAAAGTTCAAACTTCAAATGACTGTGCCACGGAGATGATTGTGCCGGGATCTTTTATGCATTTAAGTGACATTATTATTCAAATGATTTAAGCACCCCCCTCCGCCTGATGTGACTTGAGCGGTGAAGAACATGCCAAAAAACTTCAGAATTCTGCTCGGATATATTTCTGCTGAAATGTTACGTGGACAGATCCTGCTCATCAGCGGAACAAATTTTCATGGAGTATCATAGCATTTTTCTTTAATCAGACCAAGGATGTCTCTTCATTCTTTAATTGTAGTGCCCAGCTATCTGAAAACTATATAATATGATTTTGCTCCCTCGAACCACATCAAAGCGAAGCTGAAAGGCATGATGAAAAGGGATTGTAAAAGCATCTTTTCTCATTTTCTGAGGCCAATGACGGGATTTGATAATGGTCATAATGTGCAGTTAGGGAAGAAGACTTTCATTTTGAAATGGAATCAACCCATAAGCCTGCTCTTTTTGTGCTTTCAGAGGTGGAGCACATCTTTTTGATAATGATTATTGGGTGTTTCCAGTACTTCATTGCGTGCAGTTGATACCAGGTTCTGTTGCCTTACCTGAACACTGTGTGCTTTTGGCAATGATACACTACCCCATGCTGTTTAGCATTAGTTTGATCAGTTTTATGCGTTTTTTGTCGATAGCATGTGTAACAGTTTTGTGGAAAGTGTGCTGCTGACATCATAAGGATCTTATGACGGCATTGTATGTTCTCAATGCAAAAACCCTCTCAGGTTACAGTCCCCACCCTCTGCCCCCTTTTCCAGCTTCCCCCCATTGAATACAGTTCACATTTTGGAACTCTGACTGTTTCACTGATCAATCGTAATCGGGAAGGGGGATCAGGCCTGATAAATAACAACCGAGGCAAGGAAGAAACCTATGGAAGAGGCCACTGAAGACAGTATTTGTTTCCTAGCAACAATAAGAGAGAAGCATTCTGAAAATTAGGTCATGGGTGCCTCCGGATAAAAACGAGAGTATGTCGACACACACCCTTTTGGTGTCCAGTACCCAGGAACTTTTTTTTTAAATGAACTATTTAGCATTAGATGTACAAATCTTTGAAGTGGTTGATAGTTTACACTTGTTTTAAAAAGTTGTCGCAGTTGCTGTGAGTGGAAACTTCTTGGGTTCGTGCCGGTGCACTCAGCGGTGTCACGATGACTCCCGGTGCACTCTGGAAAATTATGTCACACGTTGCTGTCTGGGTTTTAAAAACCTATCCAGTTGGCATGTGCAAAAACCCAGCGTGTAGCGTGACGGCACCCCCGTGGCTAGCGCTTCAGTGTCGGCTTAACTGTCTCGCAGAAGCAGAACAACTGGCTTAACATTATATGTAAAAATCTTTTCTCAAATTCTGTTTGACAGCAGTTCCATGGAGTGGCTTTATATTTGTCAGTTCGCTTAAACTTATTACGGTTCCGCAAACACAGTAAGAAGGGTTTATTTAGGCCGGCTCTTAGTGAGGTTCTAATCGAGCGTTAGCTGGTGGAGTGCGATCCTTTCGCACCTCTTAGTTTCCATAATAACACGCGGCTCAGCACAACCTCGCGCTGCATGCATAAAAAGGAGCCTCCAGTTTGTCATCTCGGGTTAGTCACCGGCAGGACATCGATTTCGGCTTCCCCGCATTATTCAGCGGAATCAAGGAGGATCATTTGCACCTTGTTTCGACTATCCCCACCGCTGCATTCTGGGCGGTGTGCGCACGATCGAAGCGCAGGCGGCCTCTGTGCTATTACCGCGTGGCACCATTGATGTCTTGCACATTAGCCGCGCTGCCGTTGTAAACACGAGACGCCGTTAAGGCACTTCCACGCTGCCCCGAGAGCCCCGGCGTTTTCCTCGGTCTTGAGCGACTCACCCATAAGGCAAACCCACTCGCATGAGGTCTGAGATGCTTGGCGTCATTCCAGCACGCTGCGATACAGAATAAGAGATGATTGTACACACACACACACGCACACACACACACATGCCAGTCTTCATTCCATCACAGGTCTAGCCGTGGTTGTATTAAAGGGCTCTCTTTGGCAGTTCACTGTAAAGGTTGCTTCATAAAACCGGCACGCGTCCATCTCCATTTCCCCAGGTGCTTTGGGATGAAGGAAAGTGATGATCCAGGGATTTTGTTTTTCGTTTTTTTCCGGTCGGCTCTGCATAACCGTGTCACCTTCACAACGTTTCATCCGTCAAAGGGGGTTTACCAGAGAAGGGATGGGCTGGTTCAGATGGAGGAAAATGCTTGCTAATGACTGTATGTAGGGTTCAGTCTCCCACATGTTTGGAACTGCATGGGAAGGTCGGAGGAAATAAAATAGTGCTTTTTTTTGTTGTTTTTTTGTTTTTTTTTGTTGTGGTTGTGGTTGTGTACAAACGAGCGTGATGCTGAAAGTGTAGCGTTGGGTCTCAACAGCGGCGCAGAGCTTCGGGACCGCCTGTTTCTATGTAACTGCAAATTGCCGTGTCATGCTGATCAATCATTTAGGCTGCTGATACTGGGACATGTCAAGATCACATCTGCGCCCTATTTTGGCTCAGCAGTGCTTACCTCAGCCTTTGCCTCTCTTCGGATTTGCCTCTGTTTGACATAAGCTTTGGAGTTGTTTGTTAATCAAAATTGTCCAGAGAAAAAAAAACTCTAATCTCATGTCTTTCTCTCTTTTCTTTCTACAGGTTGCGACTTGAATAAACAAATCCTCTGGGACTGGAAGGATACAGCAGTGAGGCTGGTTAAGATTGTAACCACGGATCTGGGTGGAGGGTAAAGGCCAACAATCAGGTGGTCAAAACACTGACTTTTCATTGTACCAGCCATGATTTAGTACCCAGTAAAGATTGGCTGATCACCGGAGAAGCGTCCTCTGCCATTTCTCAAACTTTATCGAGGTACGGCACACAGATCTTCGGCTAATCCTTCATTTACCATCCTTAAAAAGATGCCTGTGTGGGGATTAGCGCTGCGGCACTTGTGGTGACGGGGCACAGAGTGTGTGTGCGCATCCGGGCAGGCAGGCCTGTGGGTGGGCGGGTGTAGAGGTACACCACAACGCGTTTTTGGGTCGGCGTGGTCGAACCATGCGACCCTGGGCAGGTTCATGGCGCTGGATTACCCTGGTGCTGCTGGCCTGGGGCACGCTCCTCTTTTACATCGGCGGTCATCTGGTGAAGGACAGCGAGCATCCGGAGAGGTCCAGCCGAGAGCTCTCGAAGATCCTGGCGAAGTTGGAGCGGCTCAAGCAGCAGAATGAAGACCTCCGGCGCATGGCTGAATCACTCAGGTAACCGCAAAAGGCATCATTGTTATGTATTTACAACAGAAACACTAAGAGAACAACAAGCAGCCAACAGCTCATATTGCAACATAAACTTAGGAGAATTCTGTAATATGTGGATGTGCATCAATAAGATACCAATACTGTATTTATCAGCAGAGCTGGAATTGTTGAGGAAGCTGTTTGAACATGTTTTTTTAATGCCAATGTGTGGATGTGATCACACGACAATGCAGTGAGGAGCCACCTCAGCTCCACGTGTATCAGAAAGGAAGAGCAAGAATGTCTTTTGAAAAGGGGCTTATGTTGTCAGTCAATGGAGTCACTGTAGAATTTATGAGTGAAAAGTTCAAACCTAATCAATAAGTATTGAACTGATTGGTATCACGCCATTTAAGTAGCAGGGGGTGCTCATATCAGCTTGTAAAAAGAAGCCATGGAAAAACAGGGTTTCCTGCTTACTTGCTTCATGCAGTGCATTATTTGTCCAAAAAACTGGACTGGTTTAAGAAAATCACAACAATATCTCTGTACCAACAAACAAGTAAAAAAATAAGAATGAAATCCTGCCTTTTATGAGAAATCTGTGAATTTAAAAAATTGCAGAAGTAGATATGGATGGTGTTTTTATATTTCCTGGTCATATGTGGCCGAGTTCTTACTGTGTCAATATTCTAAGTGCTTTGGTGAAGGATTTTGTTCGTTCTACAAATGGCGGCCTGACATTTTAACCACGACACAGTTTTCAAGTAAATGTGTTCCATCTGTAAACTTACTTCTAAGGAATTTCCATGATGCAGCACCTCATTTCCAACCCCTGGTAGTTCAACCAGAATAATAATCAAAATGCTAAAGTGCCACAGTGGGGCGAGTGAAGCCGTGTGCTTCGCGGCTAAACGCTGTTTTCTCAGCTGATTCTGGCTCGCCGGAGTGGCTGATCAGTCATGTCAGAGGTGCTGCGCGTGACAGATGGATGGTCTGTCACACATCTCACCAGATTTCATTGTTATTTTGGGGAGACATTAGCGCATTTCGCGAGTCCATTAACCACAGCAATTTTCACGCATTCAAGGTATTTGTAATAGCAAGACAGATGGTTCTGCACTTATCTCCACAGGCTGACAGCCATTCCTCTCACACGCAAGCATTACTTCTCGACTTGGCTGTGCGTTAGTGTGCCGTCATGCGCAGAGGAGGCTGATGTGTGTCTGTGTGTGTGTGTGTGTGTGTGTGTGTCTCTGTGTCGTATTAACGAAGATCTTCAAATGTTGCCATCTCCGCTCTTCTGTGATATCTCTATTCACTTTGATGTGAGGCCCCTCATCAGTGCCCACAAACATAAAAAAAACGCGCGCATGCATGGCTTCAAACAGCTGGTCTCCGATTTAAATCCCTTGCTTTGTAATTATTTAAAATTGGCTCAAAAACAAAGGTTGGAACTCATGGCGTGAAAAAAAAAAACGAGCGCGGCTTTCAGTCGATGTCCAGACGGGGC
The DNA here is from genome assembly GCA_013363375.1 of Menidia beryllina. NCBI lineage: Eukaryota > Metazoa > Chordata > Actinopteri > Atheriniformes > Atherinopsidae > Menidia > Menidia beryllina. The sequence continues at coordinate 9,576,855 of JABUIW010000152.1, read as the reverse complement.
CCAGACACACGGCCTCCTTGTTGCTCGTTACCGAGTTAGGCTGTTGACGCCGGACTCTGGCCCCCTCAGTTGTTTACTCGACTCGTGCTACGGTGCATTCTCAAGTCCCGCTCAGCTTCAGCTAAGCATCCAGCCCAGCATGCTAAACGCACAAAACCGGCTTGCTGAGGCTTTTTTATGAGCCACCAACGGTGGTCGGTTCATCCTGAGTTTGATTTTCTATCATTGTGCAAATGGCCACGCGTGTAAAAAGGTCACATGTAAGCCCAGAAGAGAATTCCTCATATAAGAGCCCTAATACATGTCTGTAAGAGAGCGGCCTGCCATCGCTGCCACGGCCCTTCACTTCTCTGTTCATCGGCTGCCCACACTTCTTCACTTCTATCATTTTCCTTCACCTCCGCCTCAGTCTGCCACCGAAACCACTGACAGAGGCCGACTCCAGCTGGCAGATCGTCACAGAATTCACAGACTGTGTAACAACTCACCAGCTCAAAAAACGACTAACTCGATTAACTGCCTTAGAGGGGGGTGCAGACGTGGACGGAGTTGTGGACCTCTGAGAGTCGGCTCCGTGCTAGCATCCCGCTGGCATCAGATAAATAAAGAAGAATTCAGCCACAGCACCTAAGTGGCACATTAGTGCCTTCATTTTTTACGAGTGGCCTCAGAAAGTTCTCAACCCATAAAACTGACATTATTACACATCATGTTGAGTTCTTGCCCTGCAGATACCCACGGCATTCAGACTGATTTATCGATCCGAGTCAAATTTAACTTGGTTAGCGTCATTACACCCCAGTAGCACTGGATAGATGTGTCATGCATTACCGGGCGGTGTGGCGCAGTCATTACACATCTGACAGGACCTTATTCCAATGTTCTCATTTGCTTTATCATAGTGAGTTTGCATAGGGGCACTAACACTGATGAACACAAAGTAGGAGAATCAAAAATGCACCGGAAACCGCCCACTCGAGGGTTTTTGAACACATTTTGCCCGTTTTCCTACATTCTGTTAACATCGAATCGTCAAGGAGCAAATGAAAACATCAGTCAACAATCGGATTTAAATTGGTGTCACCTGGCTGGCCCGCCGATGCGGTTCACTAATTCAGGGCCGCTTCTGATAGATTTGAGTGACAGGCATAGCGCCAGCCCACCAACACCCTGCAGCATTAATGAGAGGTGAGCCCGAGGTGGAGTTTCTCAGGCGGTTTGGCTCCGCCCCCCGCTGCAGCTGTCAGTCACCTGGTGCCCGGAGCCCGTTCATGTGGAGACAATGACACGCGCCAGCCTGATCTTGTGACACTAGAGGGAAGAGTGGGGCGAGATTGACAGCCGGCCTGAGTGATGACGACCGGAATCGATCCCCCAAACCCCCTCCGGCGAGCCAACGGGCGGATAGGCGGAGGAAAGGATGGGATGTTTCAGAGAAGAGGAGGAAGATGGGAGCATGATGGATGGCACGAATACTGTGCTAAGTAAAGAGCAGCATGGAGGAAATGAAAAATGAGGACAGAGGCAATGAGAGGAGTTGCAGAGACCGCAGTGGCTGTGCTAATCTGCTTCATATTTTATTTCAGCCCACCTCGGTGCCAACAAGATGTTTGCAATGGTTCAATACGATCAGAGACTAAGCAATAAAAGGAGACGAACCGACTGCAGACCCATTTAAGCTGAGGTCATGCAATGTAATGTGTTCTGAGAGTTTTTAAAAAATGCAAACAGTCATGTGCACACACAGAACCATGTGACCTAATAAAGAGGGAGGGCAGCATTTAGGCAAATAGTTTTTACACGATTCATGCAATTGTTTTGGTGTTGGCTGCTGTCCATTAGGCCTCAATTCCAGCCTTGCTTTGTAGCTTTAGTAGCCTGTAAGATCTGAATGTTTTGCAAATGTTTGCCTGATTCGGGCCCTTATCTCTTAAATGAAATAGTAATGCAAATGTGAATTTTTAAAAGTGACCTACATAGTTTTTTTTTTAAAGGCACGGTGATGATTTGAGCCTAGAGGTGCCTCTTGACATTCCGAATTGCCATCAACCTGGTCATCACGCAGTTCCCACACACACAGTCTTGACTGTGGAGCTGTGTTGGTCGGGGCAAACGGGGCTGAGGGCAGAGCCGGTCCGTGTACTGAAGCACTGGAGCATGCAAGGAAAGAATGCACCATTCAGAATCACTTTACTTGGAAATGTTTCTGTTTGATTCGGTGGTTATAACACAGAGTGGAGGAGACAAACAGATTTGACACAGGTAGAAAAATGTTTAAAAACACATTGTGACCCACACATGTACAGTATGATATAACCGATTGTCTGCAACGTTATCCATAAACTAAGATCGGCATAGAAGTATTTACGATATCTTCTAGGCATTAGGAGCACGTTTCCAGGGCAACATCCGATTTTTCCACCTATTTGTTTACCACTGCTGCACTCCTGCCATTTATTAGCTTGACTTATTGGAGTCAAATGGTTAGAGGTCCTGAGTTCCAGCAAAAAACCGGAACATATCAGTTGAGTCTTTGAAGCATCACGGTGTAATGATGCGTGGATACACTTGTTTGAACCCGTGTAAGTCGTTCTTTTACTGTAAAGGCAAATTGCATTTGTGTTGCCCTCTTTCATCCACACCTGAGAGAACACTTTACATCTCTCCCCCTATGTATAGCTTTCCAGGTCAGCACACAAGTTTTTCTATTGAAGTCAGCCAGTGAATATTCCATTTTTTTTCCTCGCGAATCTGCACCACTCAGATCCCCGGCGTGCAAACGGCTCCGCCCTGCTCTGATCAACCTGTGAACTCCACGCTTATCCCAGGTGCGGGGACACGAGCCAGTGGCGCGGCAGCTGGGACAGTATTTCAGAGGAAACTGGGTCAGGCGCTGAACCCGCCCTGGGGGCTCATCATCACTCCCTGCTTTCGAGGCTTGCCTTTTATTCCGCACTTTTATTCCCCGTCTGTTTCCCTGTTGCCATTCCTGTATCGTTTGATTAAGACGCTGTAGAATCCTGCTGCCTTGTCTTGGGGTTCTCGAGAGATACTATCAGAGATCATTTGTTTTTGTGTGCAGTCAGTGTTTGCTCACTTCCTGTGTGTGGATCTAAAAATCTCTCTGTCTATATAAATATATATACGTCTATAGACATATCTTGTGGTTTTCTTATACTCCCACATTAACAATTGCGCATGCAGTTTGCAGATAACCACATACTATGTTCCTTGTCATTAGTCTGAGCCGAGTCTGTTCCTTTCTGCCTTGTTCAAGGAGATTTCTTGTTATTTTGTGTCACAGTTTAAGCAGCACTTAAAACCCCTGGGAGATGATGTAACCTAATAAGTGGTCCTACTTCCGTGGCAGTCGTATAACGAGCAAGTTAAGGTGTGGCCCTTGGGAAAAGGTAGTTGAATACAGTTGGAGAACAGATAACAAAGCTGATACTTGGAGAGGAAATGCCACTGGCTTTCCTTTCAAAGACCTATATTGGTCTGCTGTAATGGACACGCCACAAAACTGAATTTAGGACATTTTATTCTGTTACGAAAGTAAGCAGAGATTTACAATTGTCCATCACATGCTGGCAATAGAGTAAATAAAGCCACACTGTTCTCCAGCTTTTTTACGGCCCTCTAGCAGATTGCTCCGTAGATGGCCAGTGAAGGGGGAGGCAAAGACTTCTCTTCTCGGGGAACCACAGCTCACACATTGAAGGATAGCTGTGCGGCAATGGGGGGATGTTGCAGCTTTAGAAGTCTCATCTTTATGCCTGCCAGCGACTAATGTTCTTTACTCAAGGAGAAAATTTACTGTGCATGCCGTGATGACTCACTATGGTGAATGCACACAGGCATTTGGACGTATTTAGCCTTAAATGGTATTATATAATATCGATGTATTGGCTTACCCCCTCAACAGTAATGTTAACTTGGTTTCTAAGATTAAGGGAAATCGCAGTTTTAACATCTGTCTTTCATCTGGACATTTTGTTACAGTACCATGAACCAACACATGTGACTTTTAGGTCAAGCATTCCATGTCATTTCATGCCAGTTTGTCTCTGTTGTAAGTAAGGATGTGAATGCTGAGCCGAATTTGCGAGCATTAGCTAGGTCCCTCTGGTAATTACACCTCCCATCCATCTCTTTTTTCTTCCCTTCTGAATCTGAGATGAACCCAGCAACTTTGGTCATGTGTACTCACATTTTGTCAAGTAAAAATACATACGTCTGACTCATACTTCAATAGGTTAATGTCCCTCGAAAAACCGATTACGTGTTACCTTGGTACGAGCGTGGTTTGACAATACACATTTCTTGGCCATTTGTCACTCAGAAAAACAGCTAAATGTAGAGAAAAATCCTGGAATTTTCACAGATTGCGGTGTGGTTGAGAAAAAATGCTGTCTTTAGTTTGTTTACTGCATTTAAGTAGCTTTACTTCATATATGCTTTCTGATTAACGGGTTATTTATTTATTGATTGATTATTGACTTCATTTATTAGACTCCCTCTGAATTAAATTAGATCTGATTTGAATTCAGAGGCTTAGTACGTGTAAGAGTTCAGCAGATTCAGAGAACCCCCTAGGCAAACGTAAAACTGTAGAAAAGTCTGTTTTTATCATTACTGCATAGCAGGTCACCGTCATTTGATTTGACATTCGGGTCAGACCTTACAGTTGAAGCTCGGCATGTAATTATTGGATGAATGGATTGGATGGAAAGGATAAGCCAGATTGACCAAAAATGGAAGTTGATGCATTGCTCTGATACTACAGTTGTGAGCTGTGTGGACCTGCACAGTGACAGAATTTGACTAAATGAAACTAAATGTGCTAGGGGATTTTTTTTTTTCTAAAGAAGCAAATATTCTATCGACCATCAGTCACGTTGTCTCCGTCTGCTTCAGGATACCAGAGGGCCATTCGGACGCTGGGTCTTTGGCGGCAGGAAGGCTGCGCTCTCTGGAGGACCAGCTGACCAGAGCCAAACAGAAGATCCACAGCTTCCAGAAACTCACCGGAGATGGTAAGTAGGGGCCACCCGCAGGGTTGGAGTGCTTCAGACACAATAACACACAGCATATCGAAAGTATGTGGGTGGAATATGTATAATACGAAACCACTCAGCTCCTCTTGTGAGCTCTCGTCCGGAATGTGAGAATCTCGGTCTAGTCCTGTGTTAAAGCTGGTGTAGCTCAGCAGTGATGACGGCTGAGCCACACCATCAATGGGCAGGGTTATGTGCGTGTGTTTGCTACTCTAAGCTGTGGTCAGAGGGGCAGGAAAGCTGTCAGGTGAGTGAGCAAATGTGTGAATGAGGAGGAGGCAGTGTGAATGCCCCACCGGCAAAATTTAGGGACTGAAAGGAGAGAAAAGAGACAGAGGGAAAATAAGTAAGGACATGTGAGCGGAGAGTGCAGCGTAGGGTCAGCCGTTCCATCTAGCCACAGGGAAAGAAAAGGATAAAAATACCCTCCAGCTTTTTTCCACTCGGGAGGCAGTGGAGAGGAAAGAGAGTGAGATAGGAAGTTTAAGAAAAGAAAGAAAAAAGGCTGTCCCTCCTCTCACTTCCCTTGATTTTTTTTGTGTGTTTTTCACCACAGAAACCAGAGCAGCTGTGTTATCCATGAGGGTTACCCCCTTATTGTTTCAGGCGGACGTATAGAGTTCCTGTGTGTGAAAAACATGAGAGGGACGATACACAAAAGCAAGCCTTTTTCTTAATCAGGTCAAAGTAACACCCAGGGACACCGCATGAAAGAAGGAGATCTTAATGGTTACGAGTCCCAAACTAAGCTTTGTCCTAATTGTTTTTTTTATGGTCATATAATCTAATGCTCCGGCATTCTTGGAAGACTACCCGATACGATTTCCCACCATCTTTCATCTGCCTGTGTTCCCATGGAACAGGTTGGGCTCCTTGTGTTGTTCCCACCTTTTTCCTAAAACGCTGAATAGCTGACCCGGGTTTGCTGTGATTTCCCCACACAGGCCCCGGGCCCACTCAGGAGGAGCTGCGGAGGAGGGTGGAAAACGGCGTTAAAGAATTCTGGTACTTTGTGCGCAGTGAGGTGAAGAAATTGGCCATCGTGGAACCCAGCGAGAGGCAGAAATATGCGGACACACTCCTGCAGGACCTGGGACACCAGGAGAGGTGAGCACGTTACCCGCCTCAAAGCCCGCTGTCCCATTTTTCCCCTCGGATCTGACTCTGAAGGGACTCTCTTTGCTGTGGATGCTGTACTTATTGAAGTGTCGCCCCTGTAAGGATGGCTGGATAATCTGTATTGACCATTAAAGAGCTCTTATCAGAGTCACGGAGGTGTAGCTGCTTTTGAAATGAGAAAGTGTTGTTTAATATGATCATTAGTCAGTAAGACCACTGGCTGGGGAATACAGATGTAGGTTGATCTTGTTGAAATTCTGTGTTCTGCTGACCGACCGGCCTTGGGTCCTTGAGTTCATGTAAATGCTGCATTCAGACCAACCCCCTTGTCTCCTTTGATGGCTGAAGCCTTTCCCCCCCACGGCAGCACACCCAGCTATGCTCACTACATTTGCTCTTTTTGATTAGCAGAACCTTAGAAAGAGCAGCTATGTGGAATGTTTTGTTGAAGCTTGATTTTTTTAAAGTCAGTGCCGTTTTGTTCCGAGAAACAATACTGCTCTGTGGTTGTTTTAAGTGTTTAGTTTAGGCTCTGAGCAACTCTGGGCTGGTGTTTCTTTTAGCATGCCCTCCTAAACCAGGTGCCTTGCAACACAAAGTCAGTTAAGAACCAGGGGAGACTTTAGGAGTTTTTTAAAAAAGCGAGCAGGCGAATGCTAATGCTTTGAATTTTGCAGTACATTGAAATCTTTCGGTAGGTAGAAGCATTGCAACGTGGGTTCTAAAGAGGATGTCATTTTTTAATTTAACATTTGTACAAAATGAGTCATATAAACTCCATCGTCATCCAGATGGAGGACAAAAACTAAAAGGCCGCTGTGCAACTGAAAGCCGTTGCTCACTTCTCATTTCGCGTCTCAGTTCTCACCTCATGGTTGCGCTGATTATTAAATGCAAACTTGACACAGCTAAGTTCATTTTGCCTCAAAATTAATGAACCATTTCCGATAAATAAACTCTATCTCAAGTTTTTTATCGCTTTGGTTCTCGCTACCTCACACAACAGACAGATGCTTGTTTTGAAACCATGAAGAAAAATCTCATCAACCGATTGTGGATAATAATAGTTGTTATTGTCTTTTGTGCCAAACATAGCTCGGGAGCCCGGAAGTGTCGGGACTTTCAAGCGGCACAGAAACAAAGGGCAAAGATCGTAGACACGCCCGCTCCTTCATCTGCCTCGCAGCTTTCTGCTCAGCTAAAGACGAAAAGCCTGGTATCTCTTAGCCAAGTGGTTCCTTTGTAATCCTCCTAAGGTTGCATTACAGGACCTATTGTCTTAGTCAATGCTGGCTAAGTAGCTTTCCAGAGGCCGATTCCTTACCGCATACACACAGACCCATAGCCAGATTTTCATATGCATTCACTCACTGTCTCCATCTCTTTTTCCCAGATTAATTTGTATATGCTGCACACACTGGCTGAGCGAGCAGGCACAAATAGGGGTGGAGGTTGGGAAAAGCCATGAAATGTTTGACTTGAATGAGTGCTCAGCTCTTTGATTTGCATTCTGCTCACGAGGAGAAGGAGGGGGGCCTTCTTGTCTTGAATGTTTCTAGGGTGAAATAAAAATGAAAATAAAAGTGTGCCCTTCAAGAATGTACACGAGGACTTAACTGTGAAAATGTTCACTGTACCACCAGGAGCTTTCATTCGAGGCTTCTGAGAAGCAATGTGGGTGTTCAGAAAGGTCGTTGTTCTACAGTCAGACATCTGTTCATGCACGGTTCCAGTCAGTTTATGTATGACAGTTTACCAGGATTGAGTCATCAGTAATTCAGCCACTTAAGGTCCATTTTTATTCTTGTCAAGCTAAACTAAAACTATTGATTTAGCTGAGGGTGAATTTTAAAATTTCCCTTTAAAAATGCTTTGGAAAAAGCAGAAAAATGTGGCTTATCTGAATAAGGATTGCTTGACATGAAGACAAAGTTACTGCTCGATCTGGAATTGAACCAGCGACTTGTAAATTAAAACCAAAGAGCATCTGGAATTGTTTTAATGACCAATACAGATGTAATGACTGTTTTTGAGAGATTGAGGGTTTAATTTACCCATCAGAAAATAACATTATATAACTAAAATAATGAAGCTGAACCGAATAATTACATTTTTTTTAGAATTTTTTTTGTTTAAAAGCGTAAGAGTCACATACTGAAAATTCTAATCTGTCAAACCGTTATTCAGAACATAACAAAGCATGCATACTGAGCAAAATGACAGAAATGACAGTGCTCAGTTTCAGTTTGCATAAGCCGCGACCAGTAGGGATGACTGTACACAATGGTCTGTTTCACTGTGGAACGTCCCTGCTCAGTTTTTGCTTGTCCTTTCCTCTCACTAGAGCACTTTTATGTTTGCCCCGTAATCTGAGCTTGAAGCACGCGACCGCTCCAGCTGCACATCAGCAGCTCCAAGCAATCAAAAGCTGTCCTGTACGTTCGCGTGGATGAAAAAAAAAAAAAAAAAAACACTCGGGCGTTTATAGGCGCCTGCACACCCATTGCACAGGCACGACTTCTTGTCTGCGTTGTGTGTCACCGTCTTGCAGCCAAGTCCCACAGGGGGTGTCTGTTGATTCCTTCTTGGTGCGTTTAGTGGCCGGCCAGGTGTGCTTTTCTTTCCCACAGAGGGTCGATGATGGCTCCCCTGTGAGGGGAGATTCAGATCCCTTCACACACACACTGCGGTTCCTCCCTCGAAAACTGACAATGAGTAATGATACTGTCTGAGTTAGCTTAGAAAGGCACTTTTCACCATGTCAGACTGTTGAAATGAGATGCAGTGCATTTCTCTCCTGCGTGTTATTTTGTTTGTGTGCGTGCGTGTGTTTGCATGGGCTACTGAATGCATGTATCCTAGTTTTCAGTCACACATGATGTGACTGATTTGGGTCGAGAAATGAGTAATGAATTAAGCTTGCGTAAGTGTGTGTGATGTTGTTTGCGTCTGCCCTTCTCCGCATGTATCAGAACTCCTGGCATGTTTGTGAGCGGATGGTCATGATGTTTGGCAGTGTGTGACATGTACACAGATGTGCTGTCAGAGGGATGCGGATGACAGACGTATTCCGAAAAACAACATAACAACCAGTGTGAAGTTGTTTGTTAGTCAGCAACACGGAAACAACACAGTCTGTAAATGTCAAGCAAGTTTTTTTTTTATTATACTTTTTCATGGAATGCTTAAGACACAGTTTAAAGATCAGAAATACCTCTCTCGGTGCCTGTTGTTGGTTTAGTGTTCCAGGGACGGACTAAATTACAGTTTCAATTTAATCTGCATCGTGATCAGAAAAATCCAACTGGATCCCTCTCAAACATTTTAAGTGGCTGCTGTCAAATCCATGGACGACAAGTTAAAGGATTTTTTTTGCCTCTGCACTGGCTAATCAGCATGAAGGAGGCATTTACCACACTGTCAAAATCGATGGAATTTCCGGCCACGTGCCTTTTCAGTTTAGCCTTAGAAAGCCTTCCAGGACCTCTGTGTAAAATGGTTTGCAAACAAACACAATCGCCACAGACATAAACGACACTTAGCTTCCATCTGCAGGTAAATGGTTATTACCACTGAGGGTTTCTAAACTCCTATTCAACAATCCGTCTTCACTGACATTATAAACCGTCAACCCAAAAACCTGAAGCAGATGTTCAGCCGTACACAAAGCATTTAGCCACAGAGATAGAGCAATCTCTGCACCTCTCTGCTGCCTCAGCCGTTATCTGCCCAGTGCATCTATGTGTCCATTTCCCCTTTTACTGGCGGACAAACTGACTATCAACTGGCTCCGTGCGGTGTTTCTATCAGTTTTTCATGTGACACAAAGCTGATCATGAGGTCTGAAAACTTTCTTCTTGCATCTGGTGCCTAGCAACTAGCATCTTTCCCCGTGTCTTTTCCTGCCTCTTATGAAATTTTGCATATAGATGTTTTACTGTATGTACCTTATCCATTTCTATACATTTTCCCTCAGACTCACACGATGTTGTGCAATAATATGACAGGATTATTCAGGTTTTAGGATTCTCAAGGCAAAAAAGCAGCAGTCCACAAAACAATGCACAGTCACTGTGACTGTGTCCATGTTTTATACACAGGCTCTGGTGCATGTTAAACACTGTTAAACACACACAGCAGCAAACAACTCTGTTCGCATATGTGTTCGTAGGCCATAAGTTTTATTATACAAGAGAAGTGCAGATCTTTTTCTATACTCATCAAGAATTTGTTGTTCAAAGAGGTTCAAAAGTACCATTTTCTAATACGTTTGCTGTTACCTGTGACTATGACTCGAGTGCTGACACCATTCAGTAAGACACAGGTAATAACTTACTATCTACTTAAATGAGGTGTTAGAATATGTGTGTTTTGCCTCTAGGTCCATCATGACAGACCTGTACTACCTCAGCCAAGCAGATGGAGTTGGTGAATGGAGAATGAAGGAGGCTAAAGACCTGTCGGATCTGGTCCAGAACAGAATCACTTACCTACAGGTATCTAAAGGCACACTCACCCACACAAATACATTTAGATCTCCCTACTCCGGGAGCGTTCATCCAGCTGTTTTCCCCCACACGGATAATTGCGCATATGCATTTTTAAGGACATCTTTCGCAGCAGCATGTCTCGTGCGCGCTAATCCTGACTGTCGGTAGCAGTTTTTAGAAGAAGCGGTTGAGGAGAATGATAGCAGCCGCTCTCGGCAGTCAAATCTGACAAGCGGGATTGCTGTTATTTGTCAGCAGTTCCCTGTCAAACACGCACGCATGCGGCAAAACACACAGAGGCGCCGAGCCCCCAAAGTGACAGACACACACACACACACACACACACACACACACACAAACACACACACACACGTGTGCAGATATGCAAAAATATGTCCAAGCTGAAAAGACAAACACTCAGATGCTCACCCAAGCTTAGACGGAGACACGTTTGCTTATAACCGCACACACACACACACACACACGCGCGAGCAGATATGCAGAACACATCCACTCACCCCGGCCGCCCTGCCTCCCCCCCCCCTCCCTGACTCTGCTGCTGGTGGGGGTCTCTTGCCGGGGCGGCGTGGTGCGGCAGCGGGCCCTGCAGCATTAATGAGCCAGTGTATTTGATGAAGAGGACCCAGTCAGTCTGGCTGGGCGGAGACGGCACCACTAACAGCTGCTGTCACCACTGCTGAGGGATCACACCGCTCTACCAGCTGCCATCACTAATTCATCTCACACACACACGCACGCACGCACACACACACACACACACACACACGCGAGTGCATCCACCAGATAGGTGCGCAAAGACACGCCTGGATCTGTAGACGTACTCGTACATCTACATGTACACACAGAGGAGGACTCTCTCCTGTCTTGCGTCCTTCTGTCTCTACCACCCACACCAGTCGCCCCCCCCCCCCCCCCACCCCCTCCCCATTCCTGGTTTAACTGACTTCATCTCGATGTCTGCTCCATCTGTGCACTCACGGCTTTGGGTAACCAACGCTCCTTCAAATGGAACTCTCTTAGACGAGCTTATCATCTATTTTTAAGCTTAGCAATTTTATAACGGTGGGAAAAAAATTTCCGTTTTTGACCAGAGGCAGTTTATCTCGGAGTTTATTAGAGATTACAAACCCTGGAAGAAGTGTGTCAGGTGTTTTAAGGTTTTTAACATGTAATTTGCATTTGTGTTTTTATTTGTTTGTTTAATCAGGATTTGATCCTATGACTAACCCCTCATTTCAACTTTGCATGACTGCGTCATTTCGTGGCTGCGCCATGGTGTTATTCACATTCTTTTATAAATGGAGAGAATTTCTTGCCTCCACACCTTGTCTTCTTTGGTTCTTTATCTGAAATAAATATGAATATTGTCATGTGACAGCTGGTGTTATTCAACCGTCAGACCTTTTGTTATCCTGGGTTAAACCTTGCAGCTGTTGATTTCTTGTCTCATGATGTCTGTGATGTTGATGTTGCTGACTAATGTATTTGAGAGAGTGCAAAGGGGATTTAACTTTCAAACTTGATCAGATTTTCTTTTCTTTTCTTTTTTTTTTTTAACCTCGCAGCTTATCCGCTCTTTGAATATTGAAATAGCGTTCATCAAACATGAATCGGGCATTTATTTTTAGCTGCGCAGAAACACCTCTTCTAAAATCTATTGTCTTAATTTATCCGCTGCGGCAATCGCATCGTAGCCAGAAATCACCACACAAGCATCAGCTCACTCAGCAGAAATGGAATGAAATCTAATGCTGTGGTTTGTCACTTCATATCATATCATTTCTCTTCTTTTCTTGTATAGTTCAGCGGTTCTGGGCTCCCATCCCCTCTGTTAGATCATTTAAAGAATATTTAACCACTGGAAAGGATCAAAAAGAGAGAGAATTAAAACCAATTAATTAATTTGATCCTTAACATTCTAACTCAACCTGCCCACACCTTTTAATTAAGTGCCACAAGCATCAGAGTAGAAATTACACAATGGCCTTGACTTGATCGGCTTTACTAACAGCGTTAGTTGCTGGTGAAACTCGCTGTCTCATCAACAAATGTCAAATGTTCACATATCTGTGGGTGTAAGAAAAAATCGGCAGATCAAAATGAATCTCTCCGAGCAACATGGCTGCCATCAACCGTTGGTTCTGTGGCGTAAACGCGATGTGCGGGTATGTGTAAATTTACCGCGGTGGAACGGAAGCAGATTAACGACATCTTTTTTTTTTTAAACGGTGCAACAGATACATAATAAGAGCCATTGGCCAGTTGTGATTTTCAGCTATCTAAGCATTTGTTGAGACATTCACTCCTCGAGTGTTACTGAGGTGACGGACCCATCAATCAATTGATAGTTCATTCTGACCACTGTTCATTTTTAAGTAAAAATACTTGTGAAAGACCTTGGAGAGTCAAAGCTCCATTGAAAGTGTAAAGCAAGTCACCTTATAAGCTCAAAACTCTCCGCCAGTCAGTTTTAGGTGAAGAATCCTTTTTTTAAGAAACAAAACCTTCCTAAAGGACCGAGGAAAAAGTCCAGTTGGCATCTGTTTAAACACAAAGGATTAGCCTGTCCTGGAAGACAGAAATCCCCACCAGCTGCACCAATAAAGCTCCTTTGTCTGGGCCCAAACTCATTTAAAATCTTCTGAGGTGTGGATTTGAAAACTGCCTTATCCAAATCTTAAAAATCTGAAATTTGTCTTGGAAATTATGCATTCTGGATCATTCATGGTGGTTCTGGTCAGTAAAGACACTATTTGTAACCTTAATACCTACAAAGGAGCTTTAAAGTCACACATGCTGCCAGAAAATAACAATAATAAGACACATAATACTATAGCAATCATTTTTACATTGCAGCTGTTTTTCTCTGTAATGTAACTCAGAAATCCATTTGACATATTAAATTTTACATTTACAGTCAGCTCTACCACTGAGTCGTGGCCTGGGGCCTAAATCGTCACCCACAGCACAGCACAGTGGATTTGCTGGAAAACTTATCCCAAGCCAAAACGGAAAAACATTTGCTGTTGAAATCAATTAGTCTCTCCACATTGTAAAGTGTTGTTAAAAGAGGAGGTGATGTAACACGGTGGTAAGCATGCCTCTGTCACAGCTTTTTTTTTATTTGGTAAAAAATCATGGGAATAGATTCCCCCCCCAAAAAAGGCTTTTTCAACTTTATGACTTTGATACTTTATCTTTGTAGTGTTTTTTTTTATTTATGTAAATACAGTGTTTTGATTACATAATGGCAAATACTTTAATTCAATTATTTTATTTAAAATTCTGTCTCCTTCCCAACTTTTTTTAAGCAGAGTTCACACAATTCCCCACCTCGAGGACTGACTGCACCTATTTTTATTTATTTATTTATTTTTATTGTCACTGGAGAAATTGAAACAGTTGCATAGCTTTTCGCATCGCAAAAAGCTGCCAGTCAAAATGAGCGACTATGGCTGATCAACATGATGGTGCATTTTATGGTGAAGTTGATCCAGCTTTGAATTTTTAATCCTAATTTTTATGACTTTCCATTACCACAAGTAAATTGTTTTGTTTTTTTTACTCACAGTATGTATTGAGTACAGAAAAGACATCAAATGTGTACTTATCGACAGAAATGAGGGAAATGAGAGCCCTCGTCCTGATATACTAATTATTCTGAAGGTTGAAAAGATAAACAGCCTGATGGCACAATAGTGAATACTTTTATCGAATGTTTGCCTCTAAAAAATACCGTCCTAATCTCATTCAGTGCTTGAAATAGAATATTCTGCTAATATCATGTCTGTATCAACATGAATTAGAAAGAAAATGGGAAAGCAGACTCCACTTGTCAAATTAAACCTACTCCATCAAAACCAAGACCAGGATGAAAAATGTTGAAAGAAAATTGGTATTAAAAAGTACAAAAGAGAAATGATTACGAAAGAGATAGTAATAAAATGATCTAAATGTTTCTACTTTCTGTGGGGCTTCGACGTGGAAATCTGCCTTTTTTTTCCGAGGGCGCAGCTCATCAAAGCTTTTACAGATATTAATGCTCACGGAAATTAAACAGCCTCTGAACTAAAGGCTTTCACACCTTAAAGTGTGAAATCTGTCGCCGCGCTCCACAGGTGTTTTTTTTTTTTCCCAGCAGAGCATCCACCAGGAAAGACTAAACCAATAATATAAAGCACCTGACAAACCACATACACAGAGGAGATGGACACCAACAGCCCTCTGGTGTACCGGACTCTCAGTGTAAACATCCAGACATGATTGGATGCAGGCAGATAATTACCTGACGTTAATATTCTGTCAAATTCACTTGTATGGAGGACATTGTTCGGAAATCAGCGGCATGGCTGCGTTCTCTCTGAGCTGAATCACTCCTTGTGTGTCGCATTGTAAAGGAACGCTGTTTAAACAGACACCTTAGTCCTACGGTCGGTACAAAGTACAGAGTGACTGCCTGGCTGCGCATCTGGCGTCGTTATCCTTGAAGCTCGTCTCATTCCAGCTCCACCATTAGCCACCCGGGACACACTAGTAGCCTCCACTCCACATGACTTGTGTCAGATGGTAACATCATGCAGATACAGCGACAGAGGTCTGTACACAGACACAACAAGCATCGTGGAGGTCCTTTGCGTCGCCACCGTGGATCATTAGGGAGTTAGCTCACACCTGTGGGGTGAGGCGGCAGCCTGTAACTCAGTGGAAAAGCTTTGCGGCTTACTCTGCCACCTCACTGGCTGTTGTACTGCGTTCGTGTTTTTGAGCAGCATTAGTGTTCATTTATATCCCTTAAGGGCTCTTTTAGCCTTGCTTTTCTTTTTTTTTTTTGCACTCTCCTCTCCTTGCTCCTCCTCTCGTTGCCCTCTGTCATCTTTTCCCATTTCATCTCCGGCTTTCCCGCATCCTCTCATCATTTTCCCCTCTTTGCCTCACTTTCTTTTCCTCCTCCCCTCTTTTTCCCCTTCTTCTGGCGCTGGTGTGTGTGATAGGCAGTGTTAGCCGGTGGGTGTCGGGCGGCCTGATTACTGTGAACCATCCACAGCTGCAGCGGCCTAATGAGGAAAGCACTCCCATCAGCCGGTAATTGCTGTTTAGGAAGCCGGTCGGCACGAGCGCCGCAGAGTCGCTCAGACCGGCTGCAGAGCGGATCAGAACCCGTCCAACATCTCATCGTCGACACAGCGTGTGTCACTCTGTTAGTTCCCCACTTTTTTTCTTCTTCTTCTTGTTTTTTTTTTTTTTTTAGAAAAGTGAAAAAGCGAGAAAAACGACATATCCTCTCCCTTGGACTCTGATATTAAGGGTCATTGCTATACTAAGGAATGAGATGGTATTGGAGAATAGGAGAGAATATGTTAAGAAAGAAATTGAGAAAAGGAAAAAGCACTGAAAAGGGAATGAATAATGGAATGCAAGAGCAATAAAAGAGATTAAAGAGGATTAGATATTAAAGGCTGAAACTGGCAGAGTTCCGTATTTTTTCTTGGTGGTAACAAATTCGAGGAAAATTACAAACACGTGTATGAGTCAGTCCATCTGTTTATGTCAGCAGCATTCAGCCCCTTCTTTAAAAAAGGCACAGTCATTCCCCAAAACAGCTGGTAAAGAGCAAGTATTGCCGAAACCGGAGCCAAGTGTGTATTTTTTCTGTTCGACTGAATGTCGACGCGGACAAACGCGGGTGCATTTGGATGAATATAATCTCCAGAGAGATATGACTCATTTGCATTTTCTTAAAGGTTTCAGGGCAACAATAACGCTCTGTCTTTTAGTACCCAGGTGCTGAAAAAGAGAGAGATGAGACAATGAGCTGGAAAACATATTGAAAGGACATCACAGAGAGGGAAGTGAGGGAGAAATGACAGGTGAAGAGAGAAAAAAGGCAAACTGGGAAAAAAGAAATGTGAGCGGGCGACACGAAATGAATGTTGAGCATGAGACAAAATAATATCGGCCTTGTGTTATTACAAGTCAGAGAGCGGGTCTCTGAGAGATACGCGGGGAGAGTCGAGCAATGCCGAAATGCTGAAAAACAACCTTTCCCTCTCATCCTAGAACCCCCCAGACTGCAGTAAGGCCAGAAAGCTGGTGTGTAACATCAATAAGGGCTGCGGCTACGGCTGCCAGCTCCACCACGTCGTCTACTGCTTCATGATCGCTTACGGGACCCAGCGCACCCTCATCCTGGAGTCGCACAACTGGCGCTACGCCCCCGGCGGATGGGAAACCGTCTTCCTGCCCGTCAGTAACACCTGCACAGACCGCTCCGGGGCCTCCACTGGACACTGGTCAGGTGGGTAACACGGACGTCATAGCTCTGGTTTAGCTTTAGCCCAAAAAAAACAAAACAAACAGTTGCAATCATTTACCGGATAATCAAATAACCCTCAACAACTTTTGGCACGTCCCATTCGATATCAGGCCCTGCAGGCTCGCCTTTGTGCCACTTCAGCAAATTCAAGTGCGAATTCCCTTTCTGGGCAGGACTGCAATTTCACTTAGAGCGTTCGGACTGCCAGTTGGCAGGAAGCAGATTGCGTTACTTGTAATGGATTTCATTGCCAAAAAAATGTGTGCAACTTTTCTATAAGCAACCCACTAATTTAACTCGTTTCACTCTAGCGCTGTTTGTGCTTCCAGTGTCTGATGGAGACTCCTCCATAAAGGTAATGCATATTCGGTGCAGATATAGCAGATGGAACATTCAGCATTCACCGCAGATTTATGGGAGCTTTGCTTTTGTTTCTCCTTTGTAGCTCACAGACTGGTGCGGATTGACTGAAGGGCATTCTATTTTCACATTTACTTGCAACATAAACATTTTCCTGGCAAAAGTTTATTTTGACATCAATATTTAATGTTGTGTTGAATATAAAATCGTGCTTTTCTAGGCACTCTCGTACTTTTGCATGGCTCTTTCTAAATCGTACACAAGCAGACAATAATATAGGCCGAGTATTTAGTCTTGCAATAAATGCCTACTCTCGCTCGCAAGGAAATCGAACTCTCTGAAGGTTATGCTGCCAAAGGTTTTAAATGGCCGCGCAAGTTCAGGGCTGCGGTCGTTTTTCATGCGAAGCTTCCTGGATTCTATTTCACATTCTCGCTATGGCCATTGGCAACACACCTTCACCACTGTATGCCAGACTGCATTTGTCAGAAGTTAGTTATTTTTGGATAGATGGATTTCTGTATTTCTGCATAAAACACTTTCAGACTTGAAAGAAGAGAAAGAGAACACAGAAAGAAACTGTGACATATTTTGCGGAAACTCATCCAGTATTACGTGCCAATTCATTCAAAGTATTTCTGAACCTTTGCCCCCCGAATCCAGCGTGATGCTATAATGTGACAGAAACCGGGCTGGTCCCTCACATCGGCTCAGAACGTAAACGTAAAGGTTTTCACAATATTATGTTTTATCTCTTTTTTTTATTATATATTTCTCCCGCCTCGTAGTTGGTAGTTTTCCCTTAAAATCTGTAAATTTCACACAACATGCCTGCGGACCGTCTCAAAATGTCCTAAACTGTTTGTTTCATCAGGAGTTATCACAGGCTGATGACTTTGGCGGTTAAGGAGTGAATTGATCTCCCCGATAACAAAAAGGGCGCAGATTCACTTCAGATTCATCAAAACGGAGATTTTTATTGCGAATGAGTGATGGATGTTTCTGCTGCGTACGTTTGTTTGCCTTTACTGAGCCGACAAAACACAAGCATTTCAAAACGGAGATCAGTTCTTCCTTTGAGGTTTTACAGTAAACGCCCCCCCCACCACGCCCAAATAGCTTTTTCTTTCATACCTTCTCTGTTCTCATCCCTGCATCCTTTCAGCTCTTCATTTTTCTCCGACTGCTTAATTTGACTCGTGCTCTCCCGGGCTCTCTTTTCTTATCTCCTGCACTCTAACGGCCTCCCCTCTGTTATTTTCTTGCCTTTCATGTGTCCTTTTCCACTATTTACTGTATTTTTTCCCATTCCGTGCGTTTAAAAGCCGCCTCCTATAGATCCATATGTGCCATACGGCTTCTCATGCCCAGCACACGCCCCTCCCCCTCCCCTCCTGAGACCCTTGGGCACTCCTAAGGGGTTTTCCTTTTAAAAAAAACCCGCAGTTAGTGGAGGAAGTAGTTGTTGACGACCAGCATAGCTAACTAGATTGGGTAATTCAAGCGTTTTGAATGCTTTGCCGTGCCAGAGGTCAAAGCGAGAGCAGGCAGAGTCTTTTAAACACAAAGGGATGCTGAAACCTTGGATTGATAAATAAAGATAGATGCTGAATAACTTACTAATTAAGTCAAGTGTTTGCCTACGCCAGAGCGGTTGTTTTGAGCCAGCGATACTGACGGCTCGCACACGTGCTGATGTCAGTCCCTAAATTCCTGGATGGTGTGAAGCTCCACACCTTGTGGCCTCTTTATTGTTATGATTTGTATTTTGCTTCTCAGAAACTCAAAAACTCTTCTCTGTGCTGAATAGTTTCCTCATAAGCTCTGACTCTTTGTGCCGGAATCGACCTCACCGGCTCGTCTCTTTGTATTGTTTGTGTTTACATAGAAAATTGACTTTCCTGACAGTTTTTATTACAAACCCACTAGATTCCATTTGTCCCATATATCTTAACATGGGTAGCCCACTTTTCTGTTGAGCGTTTTCGCCGGGATGTGAGACATTTATAGACCAGGAGGAGATGCATGGCATATGCGTCTTTGACGGGGTATTTCTGTCAGGTTAAGAGACTGCTTGGGGGGGAACATCAAAGATAGCGATGGAGTCATTATGGGACCTGCTGATTTATATTTTTTTTCTCCCCTCAAATGTGAAATGGAAAAGCACAACATTACACGAAATCCACAACGATACAATCATAACCCGGAGACTTTGCCTCTATGAGTTGTTTCTCTGTAGAGGCAAAATAGTACGAGCCTAAAAATATAGAAATAATTGAGAAGAAAAAACAAATCATGGGAAAAATGGAAAAATGCATACAGCAGAGTATAAATATTTACACGCTCACAAAGCTTTGTCTTGAGCTGTTTCCCAAGCAGCTACTGTATATGATATAAATGTGGTGCTCAGAGCAGAGTCTCAGCATTAATTTCGAAGGTATACACAATCGGGAGAGGCTTTTAAAGTTAACGCTGGTTCCTGTGCACACAGAGAGAGCCATTTTAGTGGGATCAAATATAATTGGACATACTTAATCATCTCCTAATTCAATAGTTATATTTAACTCTACATTAATAATTCTTTTCAAGAGATTAGTGGGAGTTGTGTGGACACCACAAACAGTCAGGAAAGACTGTTGTAATATGTTTTCAGGTCTGTACTAGTTTTGTAGAGCGTTCTGCTTTCAGTTTTGTTTCGTGTTTGTTGTTTTGAGTTCAGACGACCTGGGCCATTGTTCATCTTTCCCAGTGAACCGCTGTCCAATCAGACCTCCATCATCGGACTGAACCAAAGCAGGCAGTGAATTCCCACACACTTCAGAACTCGCATGTCTTCCATCACATCATCCGTGTGCGTGTGGACGCCCGTGCTATTACACTGCCTGCACATATCTTACAGGGGAAGTTTTACGCTTTGGATCATAAATAATTCCGAGCATTCTCCACAGAGCAGATGGATTTCAGTTTCATTTGTCTAACGAATGTTGTTCCAGAAACGGTCCAGCGTTGGCAAATCTCTTTCTTGTTTGTTTTTTTGTGGTCAAAGCATGATCCATTCTCTGTTCTTGTCTGTGCCTGCTGTGACCCCTCTTAATGTGCTCCCAAAAACTTGTTTCGTTTAAATAGACTTGAATAATGCCTCTTCCTGGGGAGTTTGCTTAACTTGGCTGGATGTTGTGAAGTGGTTTATCCCCACCATGTAGAGGATCCTGTGAAAAATAGTTGTGGTTCTAAACTGTAACCATAAGTCTGAGCAGACATCATGACCGGTTTGAGTCTCTGCTCTGGACCGCTCTCTGACAGCACCGCAAGGAAGCGTCAGGAAAACTGTAAGGAAAGGAAAAACCTTTTAACCGGCCCTACTCTGCCGACCTTTTTCGGTTTACAGACAGCAGAGATTACAACCTTTGTGGGCCTGCTCAAACAGAATACATTTGAACAAAACATTGAGCTGAAATCAGTCCTTTTGTAGAGGAATGGCTATCTGATCAAACAACTAATTTGCCAGACGGGAAGCGCTTTTGAGGTTCTCTGCAGAGATATTTCATGCTTATATTTCAGTCTGAGAGCAGCTGGAGAATCTCAATGTTCCTTGTCATGCAAAGACAGACCTGCATGTTCCAAATCTCAATCTCAAATGTATTAAGTACGGGCAGGTTCTCTGTTTTGTTTTTACAAGATTAGTCTCCAACTTCTAGGCCTCATACGAAGCCTTTGACCCAGTATGTATGACAGGATTAAAGAGAGGAATACTGTGTCAGTGCGGACCCAGATGTGAAAAGGGATGTTGCTCACGAGAAGTGTATTTTAGGTTTGTCAAGTTGAGATGAAATGTGGTGGAGCTTTGTGCTCTAATTAAGCAGCACTGGGATGGAAACGCACTGCAAATCTTTACATTTGTGCCAAAAAAGTGCCGGCCTCAAAATCTGCCCATTCCCCCCTTATGTGACGCTGCCAGTGTCGTTATATAAGCAAAGACAGGCCTGGGAATACTTTTTTCTGCTCAATATTTAATGCTCCCAGCAATTTATATTCAGTTCAGGCTCCGGCATGTGTACACACAAATGGAAGCACAAATGTGTCTGCCCTTGCTTTAAAATTTTTTTTCTTTTTCTTTTTTTATTTATCTATTTTTTAACGTCCCCCTTTATGCGAAAGGCCATGTTTAATGACTCGTTATGCCATTTATTTGTAAAAGTCTTAAGGAGGCTGCGTTTGTCTCTGTATTAGGGCGTGTCCGAGTCTTGAAGTTAATCACTTTAGTCCAACAAAGCACGGGCCTCAGACTTGTTTTTTACGGAAATAAAGGCTATTTAAACACACACAGGCTTTAAAACTGAAAGAGAGTGAAGGTTGCTTTTGCCAGGCATATCTCCTTCTGGTGAGATGTGATTAGCTGGAGCTTTTTTTTGTGTGCTCAAGAGGCTAAGTGCAGCATTTTTTTTATTGTTGTTCTCCTTGGGCCCACATTAGTTATCGTTGTCAGGCCATCTTTTTTCCCTCTGTTCAGATCCCGTTCCCATGTTCACAAGTCTGCGCTTGTAAAGGCCTGTTTGGTTCACACATGCAGGTGCGCATAAACCGCAAGAAAGTCTTTGTGTGGATCATTTATGGTGGTCTGGAAGAGTGTTCGGCTGTCCAAAGGGGTGACCTTCATAATCAGCTTTGCTCAGTCCTCTGCTTGAGGGTTCTTCCAAGCAGGTCTCAGCCCTAGGGAGGCCAGTTTCAGACTACAAGTAAGCCCTCTTTAGCCCTGCAGTCCTGGCCCCCTCCTGGGCTGCACATTGCCCCATTTTTGACAGAAACATTTCCTTGGCCTTTCAGCTAGCTCTGCCAATCACAAAAGCTGGACTCTGGGGTTGATATTGTGGGCAAAAAGAGAACTGATATAGTAGTCCTGGAAATTATATTTTTCTGCAAGCATGTTGTACTGAATAATTTATGATGCATTGTATAAGATTTGGAAGAAACCCAGAAGAATAACTATTCTTTCCAGAGTTAATTAATTAGATCATCATAGCTCTGAAGGTGTAGATTTAGTTTATGTATTGTTTGGCAGGTTCTGAGCAAACCGGTAGTGCAATTACAGGAAAAAAAAACCCTAAAAATTCAAAACAAGTCCAGTGGCTTCTGTTTGCAAAGTTCAAAGCTACAGTTCTTCCCTCAGATAGCAGATGAGGACCAAAACTAACCCACAAAAAAAAAAAAGCTGAAAGAGAAAGTGAAAGAAAGTTTTCTTTAACCGCCTTCTTGCCCTGCTTCTTATTGACTTTTTGTGGCCTGGTTCACTGTGTAACAATTCTGGAACTGCTGATAAATTGTCGGATCCATTTATCAACCACAAATGACAAACATTTATGACTCCACCCCCTCAAGTTGAGCCTTTTATTTCGTTTCTGTTTTCCAGTGTAATAGGGGACACATTTAACTTTCTGGTTGTTGGTTTGACAAAGCAAGCAATCTTAAACCCCCATTTGTAACTATTGGAAATTCAACAGTTTGTCATATTGTGTTGACCTAACCCCTGATAAATGATAACTGGCTCTAAAGGGAAAAAGAAACGAGAAAAAACTTTAACTTTAATGTCTCATTCTCCCCCTGCCCCCGTTTGGTGTGTTCAGGAGAGGCTCACGATAAGGACGTCCAGGTTGTGGAGTTGCCCATCGTGGACAGTTTGCACCCCCGGCCCCCCTACCTACCTCTGGCGATCCCAGAGGACCTGGCCCCGCGCCTGCATCGTCTCCACGGCGACCCGTCCGTCTGGTGGGTGTCTCAGTTTGTCAAGTACCTGGTCCGCCCCCAGACATGGCTGGAGAAGGAGATCAAGCAGACCACTGCCAAACTGGGCTTCAAACATCCCATCATCGGGTAAGGACGGTCAGCTTTTTTTTCCTTTGTGCGCGCGGCTTAATGCTCAAATAACAAGATTCTGTTTTTGTAGTCCCTTTGAAATAAAGGTTACAAAGTGCTTCATAATCAGCGAAAACAGGAGAACTAAAACGGATGTAAATCCTTTAGGGCTGTTGTGGAAGACAAACACTGAACTGGGCAAGGTTAACAAAAGGGTAATACAATCATTTTAAAGTGCATTCATTCGATGGTGGTATTTGGTTTAGTTTATTTTCATCCTTTATTTATCCGTGCAAGGCGCCCGCTTTTCCATTACTTCACAGTCTCCACTCATCCAGCTCAAGTTCATGCAAATCCAGTGTTTTAAAGACGTTTCATCACCCTGTGCTCATCGCTGTTTTTATTTTTCTAAAAGCAGTTTGTTTGATCGCATCTTGTTTTTGTTGTTAATGATCCCAGATGTATTCTATATTTGATCATTTTATAAAAAGCACATGCATAGCTAAACACAATGGGGAATTTTGAAAGTCAGTAAATTCAAACCAGATAAGGAAAAGGAACTTTTATCGCTTCAATAGAAACAGTGGCCTGGAAGTTGCACTTTTATCTTCACCAGCCTTTGTAATTAGGGCTGCTTATATTCCAAATTGTCCTTGTGAAGAAATCCCATGAAAAGGCTGAGCATAGGGACTTCTTTGCAACTGGGAAGTCTGGCTCTTCTTATCAAATGTTTTCTGCGATGCCACTGACTCCTCTGTCAAATGCACATTTCTGGTCATTAAACTAAAATCTGACCACAGCTGAAAATAGTTCCAAATACCTCAGTTTTTTCTTCTTTTCTTTGACTTATATTTGCCTAAATTTAAAGCACTTTGGAAGAACATTTTTATAGATGCTCATCAGTCATTCAGCCAGTGTTTGGATTCAGATAGACTTTAATCAGATCATATATTTCACATCCTTTTCTGATTCGTTTTATTCACACAAGGGGCACATAACCAGTTCTATTGTAACTACCAACATAACGATACGTCTTTTTAGTTCTTGGAAGGTACTGAGCTACAAAATCATGTTCATCTAAATGCAACACTAAATGAAAGTCTGTTTATTACTTGGACAGCCTGTTTTCAGTGGATTGGGACCTGCAGTTTCTATATTTGGAGCAGTTTAGTTGCAGAATAGTTGGAAACTTGTTTAAATAAATGTAGTCAATATCCTTTCCACAATTTTACTGTAAGCTACAATATGCTGGTTCTTCCAACTGATCTATAGAACATACAGGCTTTCTGTCTGTGGTCAGGTCCACGGATTAAAAGCAGAAATTCTCTTATGCTCAGTTACTGGCAGTCAATCTGGTGTTCCTCAAGTTGTTTCTCTTTAGTACCACTTAGTTTCCCCATCATTTCGTAATTTATTTTATTCTTTTTCTATGTTCTACTTAGAGTAACATCAGACAAGATTTGCCAGTCATTACTTTCTGTTTTTACCGACTTTTACCGACGCAGTGTCCCGACCTTGTTAAAATTTGGCTTGTATTTGGGTTTAAATGGAGAAGCTAAAATGATACAAGCCATCTTAAATCTGCCATCATTAGAACTGATTTCATTTGCTCCTCTGATTGCTTCGGCTGTGCCGTCTCTAGAGATTCTGTTCTCATCTTTTGAAACTGATTTGGGAATACTTGTTGGCCGGTGCAGCGTAATTACTTGTTAGTGCGAGGTGGCCTCATCCCCAGAGAACCCCCGATGTGAAAACGCATGCTTTCAGAATATTTTCGGGCCACTTTGGAGTGCAGCTTTCTAAGAAACCGGTTAGACATGTCAAGGTGTTTACTCACTTGTTTACTTTTCACTGAATTTTTGTCAGGCACTCCGTCAGCCAGCGTTCGTGTTTTTTTTTTTCCTAAGAGCCCCTCTTTACTCATGAATAATTCTTCCCAGCAGCAACTCGAGCTTGGATCAAATCAGACTTTGCATATGATTCTTGGCAATTGTTTTAACCCATTTAGTCTGAGGGTAAATTCACCACGTGAGGAGGATGCGCATTATGAAGGATCATCTGTCAGTAATGGAAAAGTACATGTAATAAAATTCACGTTCTTGTGCTGATGTTGTCTTAAATTTCCTCAGCATCCTGTGCGTCTGACTTTTCCTGCCCGGCGATGGAATTGATATAAAAATTCACACTTATAATGGAGTAGTTTGTGAAGTCAGCCTAGTATTGTTCCATCACCCAGCGCTCACATCCATTTGTCCACAGTTTCTCTGCCAGCTTCTTGCCCTTCACAGCTTCTCTTTGTCTCGTCTTCTTTGCATTTTGCTGCGAGCAGTCATTACTGTTCTCTTGTTCTCTCCTTCTCTGTGCAGCTCTCCCTGGTTTTTACTTCTGTGCCTTTCATTTCCTCTGTCCCTTGCCTCATCCTCTTGTCCCTTTTTGACCCTCCGCAGCCCTAACTTATTCAGTCTTTTCTTCTCACATCCCTTCAGCTGTGCTTGTTCCTCTGTCTTCGTTTGTTCACTTCGCTCCAGGATTTTTTTCTATTTTTCTCAACATTCTCCCTCTCGTTCCCCAGACATACATCTCTACCCACAGCCATTTTACTCCCAGACTTTCCCACACATCTCTATCACCACTACGGCCCTCCTAGCCCACTCACACATATCCCACCCTTTTCTCCCTCCATATCGCATGGGAAAGGTTTATTGAAATGAAGAGCTGGGTATAATAACGTTTCTACCCCCCCCCCCCCCTTTTTGTATTGAGAGCACCATTTCCAGCTCTCAATACATCCAATCCATTCTGCAGTGATGTTGCAACAAAGTGCCTGTGTGCTTCTATCAGCATTGTGGGGGGAAGCAATACGAGTGTGGGGGGGGGGGGGGCGGGAGGCGGTGGTGTTTATGTAAAAGTGGGGTTTGGAAGAAAGAGGTGGTGCATTGAAAAGGTGAGAAGGTGGTGGGAAAGGCAGTCTGCCCTCTCGTCTCCGTCATCAGCACCACTTTTACTCTGCTGCTCTCTTTGGTGCCGAGTCACAGGAAGACAGGGAGCGGTCAACTAAAAGCATCAGCAAAAGTCCATCCAGACACGGTTTAATGCCACTTCATGGTGGTCAGGATATTCAGAGCGGGAAAGCGGGTTGGAGAGCCCACAGGTTTATGACAAAAATATTGGAATTTCTCAGTATCTGAGCTCTCCGAAGTTTTTGTCATAAAGGCTGACGTCTACGTAAAGAAAAAAGTCTCATTCTCTCCCTCCTTCTGAAACTGACATTTTATCCACCTCAGTAACAAATTCAGCTTCTTGAAAATATCTTTTCTCATTAAAATCTTGATTCTCCCTTTACCTCCACCCCCAGCTCACAGTGAGATTTAAAGAAAATAACAATGAAAATGAAGAAAAAAAGGCTTCCTCATAAGAATAAGGCTGTTTCTAAACCAGTTAGCAAAGGGCTAACCTGCAGTTGTGTCAGGTTTGTTCCAACAAAGATGGAGCACAGCCGTTTCTACATCCGTTTTAGTCATTGCAGGACTATGTGGCCGGCCGGAGCACGCGCCGGGCTCGGACACCTTTGAAAAATGGCTTTGGTTGCGTTTCCATAACAAATACGGTTAGAGTGGCTCCAGGGAAGAAGAGGTTAACGAGGGAAGAAGCGAATAAATGCAGCTGCCACGGCACAGCACATACTTTATTGGTATGATAAGCATCAAGTCGTGCACCAGATATTTTAGAATGATTCTCCAGTGACAAGACTAAACAGATGGAAATACCTTTTTATAGGTGTTAAAATGGCATAATCTATGCTGTTTCCATCCATCCTTGTCTGGGGTTAAACTGGATCTCCAAAAGCTTTTTCAAGATATTTGGTCTCGCCTGTGTCCCTTTATGTTGAGCATATTATGAGCAGTAAAGAATCTTAACAGCAAATTAATTACAAATGTCTTGATGTCAGACTACGTGTTGTGGAAGCTGTGACTTTTCTGCATGCTCTGCAAAAAGAATTTTTTTTTGTTATAGATTCAAATATTAAAGGCGACTGCGCTTGGAAAGCCAAGTAACACAGTCGCTGGTGCCCTCTTTACAGGCATCTGATCGGCAGCCAGAGCCAAGTGGTCATTTTCCAGCAAATAATTTATTCACTTTAAATTCAATTGTCACAGTCTGCCAGAATCAGCATTTTCTACATCTAGCGCGGGGTGTTTTTTGATGCCCTTAATGTATGCTTTTACGCCCACCATGAGAACTGCCCTGCTTTGCCAATACTGTATGAATAGACGGAAATGAATTGAATTATTGTAGCGGCAATGTGGGAGGGTGCTTGGGGAGTCGGACGAGGGAAGAGACGGCTAAGAGCTGTGCAGTTCCTCGCTGTGACGGAGGGAGAAAAAGGCCGAAACAAAAAGAGTCTTCAACCTTACAAAGCCTGATGTCAAAACCTCTGTCCGATCAGAGCTCAGAATGAAATAAACCAACATTCATGTCTCCTTCTCACCCTTCTGTGCTCCCTTCCATTCTTCGAGTTGTATTTTCCCATGTAAATAAACGCAAGCATCCAGCAGTAGTCGCCGATTGATCTCTTGCCAGTGTTAGAAAATTAGGAGCAGCTTTTTATTCTCTTTCATTTGTGCCTCCGAAAGCCCTTTTTCCACATCGGCCTCATTCTCACATCAGAGAAAGAGGCAACCTCGAGGTTAGAGAAGCCTTTTCAGCCGATAGATGCCAAATATGTTACAGAAGTAAAAGAAAAAGATGTCCCAGCTTCGGAAGTTGGTGGCAGATTTGGATCCCGACCCGGGTTTATATACAGAGCAGGTACTAAGGTGGAACTGAAGAGAGTTAAAGAAATGGAATACAGTCCAACAGTCCACTTTTCCATAAATAAATAAAAACTGAAGGCTGAAAATCATTTTTCCTTCTTAGGTTTTGAAATTTCATTTGCTCCCCAAGGCAAGAGGTCACTGTGTAGATTTAGTTGCAGGGTGGTTTAGTAATTTAATCATTTTTGACAAATAAAATTGTGTCTCTGCATCCATCATTTTGATGGATCCTTCTGTGTCAGGTGAGGGGTTCCCATTCTTATTCCGTCTTTGTTCTATATCTCAAGCTGTGCTCTTCTCACATGTTCAGCCCAGTGACGACACCCTTTCTCTCGTCGTTCCTGGAAGCAATGAGTACATTTGAAGAGAAAAAAAACACACGCAGTCGGGTTCATTATTTCTTTTTGTTCCTTCTTTTTATGTTGCCTCCTATTTATCACAGTGTGCCTTTAAATGTAACTGTCTTTCTCCCCCATCATTCGCTTTTGTTTGTTATTACACCAACAATGGAAAGATTCCTGCATTTTATCATCAAACGTTTTCTCTTTTTTGGTTTTTGTTGTTGTAGAGACAGAAACACTATTGTGATCAAAACATGAATAGACCATCATTTTGAACATATAACAGCGAAAAATATCTCGGAGAAACAGAGTTAAAAAAAAAACAGTGTAAAATCAGAAAAATCTCCTGGGTGATAATTGCTGGAGGTGGCAGTACTGGTCTGTAACATTCTGTATCCCCCCCCCCCCCCCCTTTCCCCCAATCCATGTCAGGCGGACCGATAAAGTTGGGACTGAAGCTGCCTTCCATCCCATAGAGGAGTACATGCTGCATGTGGAAGAACAGTTTCAGCTCCTGGCCAGACGAGTCCACGTCGACAAGAAACGGGTTTACTTGGCCACAGACGATCCCTCCCTGCTGCAAGAAGCCAAGACCAAGTTAGTGTCCTGCCGCAGTTAAGATTGAGAGGGGAAGAGAAGATCATTTTCTGCCTCACGTCTGTCTGACCTCCCTCGTCTCTCTGTTCTCACCCTCTCAGGTACCCGGACTATGAGTTCATCAGCGACAACTCCATCTCATGGTCGGCAGGCCTTCACAACCGCTACACAGAGAACTCGCTGAGAGGAGTCATCCTGGACATTCACTTCCTGTCCCAAACTGACTTCCTGGTCTGCACCTTCTCCTCACAGGTCAGCTCACTCTCACAAGAAGCCCACAGCAAGATTTATCCCAAACTATCATAACATATGAGTCAGGGCCCAACCAACTGGTTAGGATCACTTTCTTTTCTTTTTTCCTCAGAGGCGGTTTTCTTGTTGGGATGAAAGTCGGCGCAATCTGACTCGAGTTTTTTTTTTTATGTGTGTTTGTTCGTAAACAGAGAAGCGAGAAAGTTCAATAGAACTGTTATAATATGATTTATATGAAGCAGCCTTTTCGGATGAAAGTATTTTCCTGTTTGTGCCAGATCGCTCACAGATTTGGTAACAGAATCATCTGCAAGGACTGAGCAACACAAAGCAAATTCCTTCGGCATAGTTCTGAAGAGGGCCGTGAAAACAAGATCAGTTCTCTGTAGTAATCTGTCGAAGCAGTAAGAATCTGTCTCGCAGCAAACCAGAATAGCTTCTGTAATCGCATTCATGTGATTGTCAACAACCTCATTGTCCTCCTTTTCTGTCACATGCTAGAAACAGTTAGCATATTTTTTTACAGCTCTGACATCACAGTGAAAGCTTTTGCCTTCCACTCCTCTGATTATCTAAGCTTGTGAAGTCCTTTTCTCTTGCGAGCTACAACATGAAGTGCAAAGGTTTCCTGTCAGTCCTAAAAATAATCTGAGCTCCTTAATTCCCGTTCAGATTCCCTTCTTATTAACCCACTTGAAAGATCTAACTCAGATGAGTCATTTAGCATATTTCATCCCTCTTTTAACGAGGAAGAAATGGAGCACACATGTCTGATTGTGAGCAGTTCTCATGTT
Source organism: Menidia beryllina (assembly GCA_013363375.1). NCBI lineage: Eukaryota > Metazoa > Chordata > Actinopteri > Atheriniformes > Atherinopsidae > Menidia > Menidia beryllina. The sequence continues at coordinate 9,546,847 of JABUIW010000152.1, read as the reverse complement.
TATCTTCAGGCCCTTCCAGCCCTACCAAGACAATCAGCCTCACACAATTCTGAATAGGAAATAATCCCAGTTTTTCCCGGTTTTGTGTGTGCAGGTCTGCCGCGTAGCCTACGAGATTATGCAGACGCTGCATCCAGACGCCTCCTCTTTCTTCTACTCCCTGGATGACATCTACTACTTCGGAGGTCAGAACGCTCACAATCAGATCGCCGTCTACCCCCACCAGCCGCGCAACGGCGAGGACATCCCCCTGGAGCCCGGCGACGTGATCGGCGTGGCCGGGAACCACTGGGACGGCTACTCCAAAGGCATCAACCGCAAACTGGGCCGCACAGGCCTCTACCCTTCCTACAAGGTTAAGGAGAAGATCGAGACCGTGAAGTACCCCATTTACCCCGAGGCGGACAAACTGCTCAACGCGCAAAATAAGTAGAAAAAAAAGAGCAAAATGGATGAAAAAAAAAGGAGCGTGGAGAAACACATAGTCTCTGGTTCCAAGGACGGAGGTTGCTTTTTGTACAGAAGATTGAAGCGCACCCAGTGCGCTAAGCTGAGGGGAAACTGAAAAAGCCCGAACCCCGGGGTGATAGGAATGAGAATGCACTCTGTGTGTTCCCGCGAATACGTGTGTGTGAGAGTGTGTGTGTGTGTGTGTGTGTGCGTGTGTTCGAACATCTGTGTGCACTTCTGTAAACGCCGGTGACTCTGTCGGGACACGGATAGACTTGCACCCTACCACCGCTCCCCTGCCTGACGTCGTGACGTCAGCTCTGTAGAGATGTAGACGTGAACATTGATTTTTAAATTAAGCAAGAAAAACGATTCAGATCTTCTCAACCGACCAAGTTCTCCCTCCTGAGGCAGCACTGGGACTACTGTAAGACTGGCGGAAAAAAAAAAAAAAAAAAAAAAAGAAAAACTGTCAAAAAGTGTTTTCATTTTTATTTAAATCTTTCCCGTGATTTGATTCTAATCTTGCCTTTTGTTTTCATTTTGTTTTTTGTTTTTGTGTTTTTGTTTACTGAATGTATTTTACCCTCCTGTTGCCATGCTCAACACTCCCCCCCCCTTCTCCTCCTCACTGCACTTCCTCCATCTCATCGCTTCATGTGCAATTACTTTTACAAAAACCATATTGTGCTTTTACCAAGTCTTTTTAAACAGTCTTAATTTTTTGTGTGCGTGTGTGTGTGTGTTTGTGTGTGTGGGGCTCGTGCATTCTACACTGTACAGCGTCTGTATGTGTGAGTGCGAGAGAGGGACGGGTCAGAGGGGATGGATTAATGCGAGCCTGTGTGTCTACGGGGCCATGTCACTACCAGGTGCCTGGTTTGTTGGTGAGCAAAAAGCGTGTTTTCATTTCCTTCTCTCCCACCCCGACTGAATAGTGTTTGTGTGGCCAGCAGGAGACTGGCCGCGACACCGGGGACTGCCCCTCAGCCTACAGCACTTGGAACAAATGATGAATTCCAGTCACACCGCTGGTGAGCGTTTGTGAACAATGGTAAGGTTATGTGGAGTACGGCGAAGTCGTGGTGCACAGCGCGCAAACACAAAAGCCGTCCTAAGGCTCACCAAAAAAAAGGAAAAACACATCCACCAAGATAATGTCATTTCTGGCATCTTCGCTGTCTTTTAGTCCACTTTGTTTGTTTGTCATTTGTTTGTTTCTTTTTTTTTTTTTTACTTTGCTGTTTTAAATGATAGTAAGAAAATCTGATCATGTTTTTGTTTTTTTCAAAAAGTGCTGTCATATCAAACACAAACTTCCTATCATGAAGGCTTTGTTTTTTCATAACTTATGTTCTTGGGCATTGTCTTTGATAACCACAGATCGAATAAACTCGAGAAACCAACACATCTTTTCCCTGCAGTCTGGTCCTGTTTACTGAAGGAGTCTCTTAACTAACTACCTGCTCATGCAATCAGCTACATCCCAAACGGAGAAAATCACAGAGCTTCTAAAGGGCATCCATCAATTTTTGAAGAGTAAAAGTCATTACCTAAAGTATATCTCTTGATATTGCCATAAAAACTAATGCGATTTAAGCGTCTAAGGATTGAAGCTAATCACAAACATCAAAAAGTAGGTGAAGTTTGTTTTATAAATCATTCATTGCAAGATGGAATTCATATCCACATCATTTCAAAGCAGAAACTTTTTAATCTGTCATTGATTTACATTTCAAACTGAGGACCTTGGATCAGTGCCCTCGACAGAGATGCGTGTCATTTAAAAATGGCTTGACAGCTACATATTTCTGCCTCGCGTACCAAACGTTGCACATTCAGGAAGACATTTTGCTGCTACATCATTAAGGTGTCGCTTGTCTTCCTGCTCCTGTCTACTGTCCTATTTCCTACTTTCCTGAACATCTCAATCGTTTACGATCTTGTTGTCGGTGCCTTGTTTATGGGCTCTTTCTCTGGAGCTTTGGGAGTTTTCATTTCAGATCCCTCTTTAATTTTGATGCTGATCTGCATGCTTCGTTGGACACCCATAAGAAAAGGCGCGGCGCTTGTAAAAGAGATGCGTTGTGAGCAAGGAAGAATAATAGTTTCATAGCCCCCCCCCCCCTCCCAATTCATGCTTAACAACAATGTGCAACCAATTTCACCAACGACAAAGCATTCTCCACGCATTGACTAGTTCATTGAACATCTCTTTTTCACAGAAAATACGGTCCCCTGGGGGCTTCAAACATGCGCATGCTAGCTGTTGGGCACTTTAATTAAAATACACTCGCCGCTGTCACTGTGTCCTGTTAGTCGTTTAAGAGAGACGTTAGTTCAGTTAATTATTCTGTTAATTGGCCTCCGTTCCCAATAGAGTGAATTCTGGCCTTCATCAGACAGGTTTCCCTCTTTGTATCTGCGGTCTAATTGATGCAGTGTTTGTTGAGAGCACAGGGGCCTTTAGTTGGCCTCCCACGCAAAGTTGTGTCTTAAAACAGAAACTTTTTCAAGGACAGATGAGTCCCTGAGCCTAATTTATGAGACAGAAATACGTTGTTTTCTCGTTTGAATGAAATCTACACCAATAGATATGTGAGAATAACTAACACTTGCTCATACAAATACTGTCAAAATAACTGTCATTTTGCTAAATTATTCTTTGAGCATTCCAGAAATCCTTCTGATATGAAATAAAACGCTCTTTTTATTACTTTTGAACACTTTTCCAAGCGTGAAATTTTACACTTGGGAGTAGTGTAATTGCATGCTACAATAATTTGAACATGACTGTGGTTGTTTTCTATATTGAATAGTAGGAATGCTACATAACTTTTCCCTGTCGAGCTGCTGTTGATGTGTGTTCTGCTGGGCTGTACCACCACTCACTGGTGTTTGGAGAAAATGCTGCAGCCTACTAACATGCTGATATTTAGCAGGTAATGGCTTCTCTTTAGTGCTAACACCAAGTATAACTTAGGTTGCTGAATATGTTAGCTTCCAGCTTCCAATTTGTCTGTGATGCAGTCATGCTTTGGGCCTCCACCATGACCACCCTTACTTGCTATGGTTTCATTTAACCAGTAGTTTACCAGTAGTGACATATTTTAAAGGGATAAAGTATATGGAGAGACTGTGATAAGCCATGCACAGGAGCCTGTTTAATATAGCTAAATATCCTGTATGAGGTTTTGACTGAACTTATCTTAAGGACTTTGGTACATTAAGCTTTGCCTTTAGTCACTTCACAGCCAATCCCATGAGTGACCAATTGTTCTGAACATGAGCATATCCTAACTGCTCTGAGATCACAGACCAAGACTTCAATGAGGCCTTGTAATTCCAATGGAATTCATATTATATAGAGATAAGTAGAAGCCGTATCAGCTTGTGGAAGTATAATCTTGTAAAGTTGAATTAGTTCTGTCTGACTCATTAAAATGGGGAAGAAAATGGAAATGATTATTGTAGTCCTGGCCAGTTCCGATCATTACTGTGTTGGTGCAGCAGTAACATAGTCTGCCTTACGGTATCTGCATCTCATCAAAGCCAAGGAGAGGGATTTAAATAAGGAACTGCCGCAAGTCAATGAAAATTGTAGGTGTCAGTCTCCTTCCGGCTGAACTCAACTCGGCGATCGGCAGAGGTTGGGATTTTATTAGCTCAGTGTTTTAATCCCACCTGTTATCTCGACTCCCCCTGTAAAACCTCCTTCTATCACGCTGATTCTTGGCACAGAGCACGGAGCGAGACACACATCATCCCACAGACGAAGGATCTTTGTTTGGCACACACACAAAACTTAACTGGGATGCTCGCGCCAAATCCTGTAAATCAGTAGTTCTTTTAGAGTGATGACACAGCATTTCCTTACTGCTCACAACAATGCAGGACTCAATTGTGGCCTTGTGACTCCTGTGGCTCTTCTTCTACCACATATTATTCATATGCTTCATCATAACGTTAGGCAGTTCCAAGATTTAGGACAGAAGAAAGGACCAAGGTGCTGGATATGGAGCCGTAAACGCTGATGCTATTAGTTAAAATGTTCTTTTGAATAACCGTTTACAGCAGATTTTCATGATTAGCTAATTCACACACAATTAGTTTTTTACAGAAATAGTCGTAGACAAGCTGAGTTTCACCCTCCGTGCATTTTGCATGCATTGTTTTAAAGGCTGGAGTCTCATTTATCCGGGTATATCTCAAGCTTTCATACTTTCCATAATGTATACATTCCGTAACAGTTCCACTTATTTCCTGGTGTTGCCCTGTGAGACTAATATCAGGTAACAGGTGATGTTGAGTCTCGTTGTGTGGGGAGAACAGCGTGCCAATTTCCAGTCCGAAATATCAGCGGAGTAATTCAACGAGGAGTTGGCAGTTTCATGCAGAACACAGCTGGTCTGAGAGCCCACTGATGTCACAGATAATTGAGCTGCAGCCTCTCAACTCTCTGCAGCTTCCTTTGTTGTAAAACAGACAAAGCTCTTTGTATTAGCGGCTTTGATGAAGGCCAAGCGTGTTATTAGTGACGGTGTCATAATGATGACATATAAAAACATAATCGCAAGATATGTTGTGAAATGGTGTATTAAAAGATAATTGTGAGTTATCAGAGATTAGAGATTCCTTCATGAAAACATTCATTTACTAAATCAATTTAGCTGGGTAATTATTGAACATATATTCTTGTAATTATCAATAAACCATACAATGCCACGATTAAGTTCTTGGTATTTTCATATTGGAAATGATTCTTTGGAATATACCATTTGCTTCCAAGCATGATGATGGATTTTCTTTCAAAAGACTTCAAAAGATTGATAGAATTACTAGAAGCTACTGTATGAGTGGGATTTGGCAGAAAAGCAGCACTTATTGGCTCTGGACTTCAGGCTTTTAAGTGAAACTACCTTATAAAGGAGAGACAGTTTTGTAGTGGAAATCAGTGCAAGAGCACTTCTCAGCATCTCTGCCAGTGAGTCCAAAAAATCAAGCAAAAAAGCCACTATGCAAAGAACAGAGTTAGGCTGGGGTGGAAAGGAATATTGGCCTTTGGTCTGATGAATTCTAGATGCCAGGAAGAGCCATCTGATTTGTTGTAAGTGCTTTGTCTAAAATGATGCTAAGGGGGAACATGAGTTCAAATACCACTGGTAGCTTGTAGCATGTTGATGGAGACCATCAACACCACCATTAAGATGGATCAGCATATCTAGGGTCTTTTTCTTGGAAGGTCTTCATTTCAACAACACAAGGCAAAGTCAGTTAGTGAAGAAAGGTCCTGTAATAAGAGTCTGGGTTCAACTGGCACTCTGAGGTCCACAACGGTCATCAAACACAATAATAATAAGACTTTTTATCATGCAGGATCTTTTGCTATTCATTTCAGCGACTGATCTGTTTGCGAAACTTCTCACACCTGTATGCTTAAAGCATTATAAAAAGAGATTATGCAGCACGTGGCAAACGTGTCATTATGGAAATTTTCTTTGTAACAACATTTGTCTGTAAACATTGGATGTTGTTTTTGCATGAGTTTTTCAGTCCGTGTTTTAACAGCACGTGATAAACACGATGAACCTTGGACAAACTATTATTTTTACAACGGGAGCTCTCTGTAGATAACTGCTTATGCTGCTTTGGCTGATTTAGGGAGTCTTGTTCACAGCATGGCTGAACATTTCATGCTCCCTGGGCCTCTGGACCACAACCAATTTTTCTACGTTGGCCGCAATTACTTGTAACAGATAAAAATAATGGACACAAATGCAACTGTGACATGGTAGTTGGACTGCGCGTGGATTAAAAGACAGTCTTTTATGCCACGGTTGTGCCTCGATAGTGATGTCACATTTTGAAGTAAACTAATGGCCGTGTGCCAGTGGGGTGTCTCTACTGTAAACAGCACAAAGAATAATGTCCCTACCAAAGCATCCGCTATCCTTCTGTGCATGTGTGTCCACGTGAAACTTGCTGCAGCAGTGGTGGGGGGGGGGGGGGGGGGGGAGTTACCCCGCCCCGCCTCCCCCCCGCTGCTGCCTGCAGGGTTCAGCCCACTGTGATGACCATTAGCGTCTGGCTGAGGCAGCAGGAGATAACAGGTGATTTAAGGCCCTGCACCCCAACACAGCCAGAGAGAAATGGCCGGCTGCTGCTTATCTCCCCCTCCGCCATCCTCCACACACTTTTACATTAGGCTCCCCCGATTCAAAGCCATCTGTCTTCTCAGTCAGGGTTTGATAAAACCTCCAGCATTCTTTACAAAGGGGGAGGAGCGGGGAGAGTCACACCGCCACTCCACCTGCATACTTATACACAACAATTCACGGGATCACGGTGGAAGTCGACAACACCACACTGACTGAATACTTTATCCACACCGACTTGGAGCCCGGGGGCGACACAGTGGGACTCAATAACAATGGCTGAACACGGCGCAGAAAAGATACTGTACCTGGTTGTAAAAAGAGATTCCTGAGTGTGGAACATCACCCTTGGACTAATTGCAAATCAATGCGCTAGGTGAGATGAATGTGGTGGGCATAATAATAACCTTTGGCTATAGTACATGAACCATTCGCGAACAGCGTTACACACCGAGCACAGCAGGTGCTCCCATGAAGGCTGTGAAGATGTTATCATCCCCCAACTGAAAAAAAAGCTTTCATGTCAGTCACATCCTTCTGCGTCTTAACACTTCAATGAAAACAAATTATTCCCATCGATTGCGCATAGGGCTTTGACGTGTCCATATACTCCTGATTAAATCTTAATATTATAACATATTGGGCCACCTCCAGCTGGAAAAGGGAGTTATTCCCCCATCTTGGATGCATATACGTGAAAAAATATTCACTATCTCTGCGACATGAGAGAAAATGCTTGTTATCTTTAGGAAAACATTGGATGTAAAAACATGGACGGTTAAATTCAGATGTGGTGCAGGGTTGTATAATTGCCTCGTGTTTTCTGAGTTACCCACAGAGGAGACTATGTGGGCAGTGGCTGTCTTCCTTTGGTCCCCGCACTGTAATTACGGTGTCATTGTGTGACAGCAGAATAGCCTTGGCAACAACTAAAGGACAGAAAGTTCTCTTGTCTCAAATTTGACAAACCAAGTGCGGAGTGGACGCTGTTTTTTTTGCTGTCCATCGATATTTCTTCTCAAGTGCTGTCTTCCTTCTTTCCCTCTCTTCTGTTTTCTTGTCTTTCACCACCTTTCACTTCCAGTAACCCCTATGTACTGTACTGTGCAGGTTAATGTGATGTTGTTTGAGATTTTGGCTTTAAATCAGGACATCATTGGCAGAGCTCAGGTGAAAAATATGCTGTCATCCCTGTTAGGAAGAAACTTTACAGCCATTGCACACCTCTTTCAAGTCCTGTTGATAAATGAACTCTCATGATCATGCTAATACAGTTGCAAAAGATACATATCTTACATCCAGGCTGTGCTTGTGTTCTGAATATGCTTTTTTTTTGTCAGATAACAGATCACAGCTTGTTATCTTTCACAGCCTACATGGCATACTTGGGATTTCAGTGCCTCAAACAACTGGAAACATAGAAAACAGCTTGACTTATAGTGTAATAGCCTGAAAAACAAATTCCCGGGGGGGGCGGGGGATCAGGGTTACACCTGCTTAGTTGAGAATAATGTCGTAGAACATGAGTGAAATGTTTGGTACCAGATTTGTTTTTGGTTGCTCATGCAGAATTATGAGCATATTAAAGAAAATACATCATGATAACGTTAAATGAAAGATGCAAGTTCACATGCTGATTTTTCTTCCCGAATGCCGTCTCATCTGCAATGTAGAAAAGAGGTAATCTGTTCCTGGGTAGTGGCCCTTTTGTGGTTTCGTGGAGTGTTTGTCCATCAGTCCATCTTTATTCCTCAACGCTGTGTGTGGGAAAAAAGCCAAATTCCTGTAAATCACTTTGACAGATGGGTTCTTGAAGTATTCACATTACAGGAGAATAACTACAAGATGTGCATTCTTGTCTTTCAACACAAGACCCAGGCAGATCAGTTGTTACCAATCGTGATACTCAAAACTATTAAATATCCAACTCTTATTCTCAGTTCAAACTCTGTCAAGGACAAGCTATTTTCACTTCTAAAGCGTGTTTGCTGAAACAGATTTTTGGGCTCGGTGATGTTTGATCACAACTTGTATTTTGGAATAATTTCTTTCACCTGCTGCAATAAGTAAATACAACTTTTGACATTTTAATGGAGACTTAAGACAGCATCAAGGCTTAACACCAAAGGAAAAGGAAGATAGTAGGATAAAATATTTTGCGATTGTTATCATGGTTTTGACCATAACAAGATCAGCTGGCACTGCAATAACAACAGTCACTCTCATCCTAATCTGAATATGCATAAGAACAATGTCTCTAGAATCTGAATAGACCAATGTGGTTGAGGAGCCAGTGGAAACTGTCATTGTTTGAACAATAAATCTATCCATCCATCCATCCATTCACTATACCCACATAGTCCAAGTAGGGTCAAAACTATCCCATCTGTCATTGGCAAGAGCCAGGGTACACCATGGACAGGTCAGCAATCCATCAGCGGTCCAAGAAGAGGACGAGGCACACAACCGTTCAGCAAGAATGAAAATACTGAGTCCATTTTTGCCTGCATTAATGCTCTTGCTTCTTATTCCACCTACTATACATTTTGTACATTAGTCTCAATCTAAAAATAAAACATGCAGGAAAGCAAAATGCTAATTGCACGGTATTATGTGGCAGAACAGTCTAGCTCTAAAAAGTCACAAGACGTGTCCATTAGCACAGGGAAAGTGACGGGCAATGCTTAAATTCTTGTGTGGCCAGTTAGAATCTAGCTATGAACTGACTTATTCATAAAGTTCTCTAGCTTTAATAAATTTACCACCAAACTCTATGATGGATCATTTAAAATCTTAACTGACCTAAATTCATAGGAAAGTTTTCCGTGTTATTCAAATTGTTCTTAGTCAAATCATGTGACATTTCAGCTGCTTATATCATACAGTATCCCACGATTATTATGACATATTAGAGGAAGCAGGTGTTCAAGCAGTCTAGAATTAAATAAAGGTATTACCTATGAGCCTTATTAAAAATAAGCCCCCATGTTTCCAGCTACGTTAGTCACAATAATTCTGCTACTGGTATTTTTTGCCATCAGTTACTTTTGTTCCTGTTTGGGGGGATTAAAGGAGAGTACTTTGAATTCATGGCTGAGTGCAAAGAAGCTAAATAGGGTTCCTCTAGGACATTTTTCATCTTTTCGTTGTCCCCAGAAGGTCCAAGACTGCTGCCCTTGTGCAAGTGCACAGCAGTAATCTGCTACAATGCTACGTGAGCTCTGTCCTGCTGCACTCACCTTTTTCACTTATAGGCTATGTATTTTTGTGGAGATTAGTTGTATCCTGTCGGAGACCCTCTCCCTTCACTGCTTTATACTTTCACTGTACTTCTAGTTTTCTATATTTCAGTTTTCTTCCTCTATCATTCCCTCCACAGTACCGCTTCCCGTCCTAACCATCCTGAATTACTTCTTAAATAGCCTCTCAGATAAAAAAGAATACTACAATGGGACTCCCAAGCAAGAATTTAATATTCCTCTTGATTTAAAAGTCTTTGTTTGTCTTGATCAAACATTCAAAATTGACTAATGATAAGAGAGGGGTTATATGAGTATTTTGATTGTTGAGTGTTTTATATCTCTTCATATTAGGTTGATATTAGGCTTATCAAGAGCATCAGTAATATCATTTCCATTTTGTTTTTTGTTTCCATGATAGGTATAATGATGAAAAATGTAGCCCTCATAATATAGAACACAAATCATTGTGAAGTGAAATGTACACGATACTTCTTAGTGCCCAGATCTCCAGCTATCTAGCCTTGAAGCTTGCTGAGCATTAAGTATTTTCACTTGATGCCCCGGACACAGCTGGACATTAACCCCTTTACCACAGAGAGCACCCGCTACATCTCAAAGTGGCCTGGCGTTTGCTGTGTGGCAGACATACTGCCATTAAGGACTCTAATGCGTAAGCTGCTTGACAGATGTCCACTTTGACAACGTTTACCGTCAGTGATGCCTGGGTATGGCAAAAAGTATGCTACCGACAATGTTTTTTTGTCTTTTTGGACAGCAGAAGACTCTAGTGTTGCTCTCGCAGGATCAGGAGGGGCTTCATCTCTGAGGCTGTGGTCCCGCTGAACTTCACACAACAGCACCAAACACCTTTGCACTTGCAGAATTGTTTGTGTTCCTCCAATTGCCATTACTTCTTTTGACTACTGGGATAGGCTGGAATAGGCTCCAGTCCCCCTGCGACCCCATTAAAAGATTTGACATCACTTCATTCAACATGTATGAGAAAGCGTGTCCACACCTTTGATTGGTACTGTATATTGTGTTTTTTTTACATTTTACTGTAAAGTCCCTTAGTATTCAGCTTCGACAGTAGCTGTCATCCATTGTCTTGATGTCTCCACCCTGCACAGTGACAGAAAAGCTGAATATCAAAAGCTGCCAGCTGCCGTTTGTTCTTGTATCATGAGATTGAATGAAAAAGCCTTTTAGGAAGCTTCCAAATGGTTCACTTTTGCTCATGTGCAAGCATTTGTACACATTTGATTGCTTGAAAAAGAGTTGTACTTTTCCCATTTTAACTCAATCTTTTTATGCCATCCCTGGATCACTTAGCTGTCTATTGTTAGCCCTGCAGATAGGGAACAAGCTTGTATTTCAGTGTGTCCTTGGTGACTGTGTTTCCGAGATGGATAAGCTCTTTTTTCCCTTTTGTACACAACTTAAAAAGATATACTGTAAATAAGTTCCTGTTCTCATAGAATTCTCCATGTGATGTCACTCATTACAGTCACATAACAAACTATTTTTCTTCATAATATAATTCTTCATAAACTGTTAAAGCATTAATCAAAGCCTATACAATGTTACAATGTACAATGTTTGCTACATGTAGACTGACATCAAGCCAACTCTCTCAAACAAGGCATGTTCTCTCTCCCCCATTCAAAGCAGAGAGACCTTGACTGTCATCCCCTCTCAGCATGAGAGCATTTTGAAATGATGAGCAAGTATTTATTAGACTGCATGAGCACGCTGATCATCAGCTGCACAGCGGGGGTCATTTCATCCCTATGTTTCATGGAACATTCAGGTTATTCATATTATCCCAGATGTTTGCCAATTTACTTAACATCTATAACATATCTGTGATACCTCTAGGCAAACAAGCTTCCCGGCTAATCATAGGTTACTCTCTGAGGGGCTCATTCTAATAGTTGGTTACCCAAGCAATGCAACATAGCTGTGTCACTCAGCTTCAGGGAATGGCAGCTGCAATTCAGCAACTCTGGAGAAAAAGCATATAGCAAATATGTATTCACTAAAAGTCTTGGAAGAGCCGTTCAAAGGGTACACGGAAATGACTACAGTTCTTGCCCCCAGTATTGCCCATACAACAGTTTCTCCCTTTCTTTTTTTTAAAATTTGAGTCATAAGTATATTATTTAAATGCACACATATATCTGGTGCTCACACACGTACAAACAAATAATTTGTTCATGGTAACTGTGTAAGATTTAGTGTCTTACCTGTGAGGATATCTAAATAACAATCATTTAGATAAACTTGAACTCAGAATTTCAAGCTTATTCATGTGGTTGATTGTGTTATTCTGTTTTTATTCTAGCCATAAATACGTTTGTACACTTTGTTTTTCTTTCAGACTGAAAATAATCTTGTCTGACACTGTTGGCTCTTGGCAGTCAGGATTGGAATGACAAAAATGGCGCAGACTCCAAAGGCTTTTTAGTGTGTATCACTGGGATTTATGCATGAGTACACAGGATTCCATTTTTTTAATTTTTATATGCATTATTAATCTGCTGTAAACTAACTAATGCAATATCATATTCCTTAAAAAAGATCTTAAATCTCTTTCTGTGCAGGGGGGAGATATTCAGAATTTGATTGTAAACACGGAAACATTGGCAGCTGAGACTTATTTCCAGTTTCTACACCTGCTCTTCTGATTTGTCTCTCTTTTGTATAGTCTTCCAGAAAAGCCCATCCCAAACATGGCTGTTATCACCATATAACACAGTTTTAGTAGATGTCATTCCCAAATGGGCCTTATATATAGCTGCAACTGAGAAAAATGATGAAAAAGTGATGAAAAAAACAAAATCCATCAAGTTTCTATAATGAAATTCCTCATTGGTTATTGGTCATGGAGACATGTGACTCAGTGATTCATGGAAGTGAGATATATTACACATATTACAAAATAAAAAATCCAATTTAATTATTTCTGTAAGAACCAACACTGTAAATGCCTAATACATCAGCTAAATCCATGTTCCAACACCAAGAGTTATTGTTCCTACGATGTCCTTCCTTATTGTCTGGTGCTTGTGTCGCATACAAATGACATCACAGACCAGGGCTGAGTTGCCTTTTATGGAAATCCACAATCAAAGGTTTTCAAAGTCTGTAGTCTTGCATACAATTTTCGTTTTAAAAAACAGAACAATGTCTAATGGCTTCGCTTTGACTGTTGCTGATCTACATAAATATACCATAAACCTGCTGAGGATTGTGTTGGTATGTATTCAGTCTGACAGTTCAGCCTAAATAATGAGATGCAAAGCGGTAATGTGCAGCACTGCGTCTTCAGAATGTCACAGGATTAACTTAGTTGAACTTGTGTTCATCCGGCAAATGTTTTTGCTGAGCAAGCAAGTTCTTTTGCCTACTCCTCCTTTTTCAGGCCTGCTGTACTTCACAGCATATTCCCGTTCACTAGATTCCCAACGGGAAATTGTCCAATTCATTCGCATTGCTCAAATAGTAGTGTTACTTAACCCTGTGTGAAATGTGTTGCTCAAAAGCACCTCAATAGTGAGGTAGAGCCCAATTTATCCTGTGGAAGGGGTTCCAAGGCTGGTTTTGAGAGGAAAAAAAATATTTTCTCTCACCACAAGACAGAGGAAGTTCCAACCTCCCTCTCAATTAATAATTCAGTGACACTGTTAAGTCTCCACTACCAAAACAATTCCCAGAGAGCCATGCGCTTTGTTGGTACCCTCACGTAAAATTCTTGCTCCGACTGAGCCACCAAGGTGCCTGAGAGTTCATCACATGGAGCCAAAAAATCATAGTCAATGTGTCTCTACAGAGTTTTTTGCTCTTTCTGCTGTGTTCTGCAGCTACAGAGAGGGCCTGACACACAAGGGTGTCATGATCAATATTCCCGAAAGCGCCTGCCAAGGTTCCTGAGATGAGGTAAAGACAGATCTTATCTGCTTTGTGTGTTCAAAAGAGGGAGTGGGGGGTTGTGTAACACAGAGGGGAAGCAGGAGGGAGACAGATGGAGCAAGAGTTGGAAGAGTTTGAAACCAACTGAACAGTGAGGCTCCATCTGAGATAAATGGAGGGGGATGCACTCTGAATAATTTATACACGCCAAAAATAAAATCAAAAACCTTGTTCTTTCTACTTACAGATAGATGAGTTCCCTGGGATCCCAGGAGATTTGCAGACAAAGTAGCAAGAGAAGGAGACTGTGCTGGGACACGCACACAGGTCTTTTTTATCCAGCTGCCATTAGTGCTACAAGATTCATAACTCGTTAATGAGCATTCATTTTTCAACATGGAATACATTTTGATTAATTTGGCCAGACAGAATATACAGAATGACTCCAAGGTTTTCAATCTGTGTTCATTAAAGTAGATATCTTCTGTAACCAAAGATATCACGTTCAAATGTTAATACTTGTTTGTATTCAAAGTTGGTAAATACAGTCATGTTCTGGGATCTGTCTGTAAATGTTCTATTCAGTACAATAAGGTAATTAAATACACAGTTTTAAAAAGAATGGACACGTTGAAAAAAAGGACCATGTACTGTATGTGTTTGCAGAGCAGATTCATAAGTACCTTTGCATTTAACAAGTCCTGATCAAGCTGGGCTGCACAGTTTTATTTGGGGGACAATTTTTTGTCACACTGTATATTATCCTGCAGACATAAAGTGCTCTCATGGCACAAGTTCCCCCTCAGGCAAGTGCCAGTCACTCCGCATATATCGGTGAGGTGGAAATGGGATGTCTTGACCAACAGCAAGCTTGATAGTGTCATGAATTTTCAACCACTGCTTCAGACCTTTTAGGCATGCCCACAAGAGATGAATCACAGTGCTTTGATTGCCCTCCTCACACCCAATATCATATTATTTGAACCTTGTGGATACATTTTTAAAAGTCCTTAAAGCGGAGGCTGTTCATTAATCATCACTGGTGCATAAGAAAAATGGTCAGTGCTGGATGAATTATGCATTGCAAGAATAATGTATATTTATGTCAGATATGAATTTTATTTTTTTTAATCACATCTACAATGCATCTCTTTTTGAAAGTGTGTTATGAGTCAAACATTTGCGTGTATGAGACATTGGAGAGGGCCTAAGCACAAACAGTATGCTAATGTAAAAATGTTAAACTGAAATATGACGTTGACAATCAGACTCTCCAGTTTATTTCTGCACTCTGATCTGAGCTAAATCTGTGATAAATACAGCTGACTGAACATGAACAGGAAAAAAAGTCCCTGTCTAAACATATCACTGATAGAAGAGTAATAAAAGCAGATTTTCTCTGTCTGCTTTTGTTTCATGTCGGAAGCAAAGCGCAGAACATCAACCAAGGGACATGACCAGCGTTCCTGGCAGTTTGTTTTGGCACTTCTATAGATTTGTTTGATATCAGAATATACATTTACATATTTGGCTTGTGTTGATGGACTCGGAAATATTTTCTCATGTTGTATTTGAACAGAATGTCAATGATTCTTAAATTTCTCTTTTACCTGAACTTGTTGATTCACAGTCACTTGCTTCACCATCTAGAATTTAATATACAGATCAGATGCATTTTAAGCACAAAATCTGTGATCTGTGAAGATGTATGTTTCCATCAAAATGTGCTTTGATTGTTTCGTTTTTTTTATCGACTGATAACATGAAATTGTTTCCATATGGCAGCATCGTGTCCTGAATAATTTCCTCTGAAATGCACAGTTGGCATCTTCATTCACTGTCATGGTTTGTGATACAATCTCCAAAGCTTTGGGGAAATGAAAGTCATCCTTTTGCATGTAATTGAAATGTTTATAATTTAATTCATTTTCTATCCATTTTCTGTACCCGCTTATTCCAATTCACGTTCATGATGGGCTGGAAGCTATTCCAGCTGTCTTTGGAGGAGAGCTGGGCTGAACCACGGACGGGGCACTAATCTGCCACAGGGCCACACAGAGACAAACAACCACGCATAAACACATTCACTCCCTGGGCCAGTTTAGATCCACCAATAAACCCAACATAGATGCTTTCGTATAATCAGAGGAAACCGGAATACTCGGAGACAACCAGTTGATCCATACAGAAAGATCCCAGCTGAGTTTGGAACCAGGAGCCCTCTGAATAAAACATTTTCTGAATAGATGACATGCTGAATGTTTTGGAATGTTCCTTTTATGATAAAAATAAATCTTAGGGCTCCCTCTCTTTTCTAAAACATACACTCTCAACACACAAGAAACAGAAAGCACTTTGATACTGTGTTGCTGTAACAGAATAATAATTTGATTTGAGTAAAGCATATCTTTTTAAATCTAGTCCAGCATGTTTCAATTTTTTCAGTTCATATAAAACATCATGTTTTTTTCTAGGTTGGAACATGCTTTTTACCCTGAAACACACACTTAGCTTCAAATGCCAGTCATGCAGATAGAGATAAACAACAGCAAGCAAACCATCAAATGCGGAAATCAAATTGAAAGTAGCTGCAAAAAAAATAATAAAGCGGGAGCAATAGCCTACCGTTAGTGATCCCATATGGCAGCAATGCTCATCCTTCATCATATCACTAAATTGTTGAGTGGATGGAAAATAGGATTTCACCATTAGTGGAGGAAAATCATATGGGTGAGAGAACTGTTTTGGGAAATACTGCATCAATTAAAGAGTTCATCCCCAGTAAAGTGCTTTAGTGCATGTTATACTCTCCTCAGGCAGCTTGACAGCATCAAGTTGGGCACCACTTTTGTCACTCTGAGCTTCATTTTTTTTTTTTGCCTCAGCTGTACTTAGACTCAGTTGTGCTTTCAGTTTAATGAATAGTTGGGTTTCCATTCCATTCAAAGTAGAGCAAATCTGAGGCCCTCATTTTAAAAGCCGGTAAAAAGAAATGTCAATCAACATTTTTTCCATAGACTGCATAGTGCCACCAAATGATGGCTGGTTTAGATTACATTGCCAGGGATGATAACTCAGGGGAAGGGGTAGTTTCCACTGGTAATAAGAACTCAACAACAAAAAACAACAACTGAGTATAGATCACGTATAGAGGACGATGAAGAGCCCTCTCCTTCAGAAGTTACTTCAATACCTTTCATCTCTTCGGGTTATTGATATCCAACTCTTATCAAAGGATCATCTATTACTACTAATAGAAAATTAGGACCCCATTCACCCTAAGTTCCTTTGCCTCCTGCTGTTCAAAAGATGTGTGGAAGTATTTCGATGTCTTCCAGAAGTCAAGCTGCATAATCTCTCAAGAGGGATATTTTGTATATATTTTTTTTTAGGTTTGACAGTAAAAGCTTACAGTTGAAGGCAACTTTAGGCAATCAGATAGCTTGGCACATTTAAACCTGACTGCCCATGCTGTAATCCCTGTGGCTAACGTGACGTTGTAACCACCTGTCACTGATAAACTCAAGGCAATGATTCATGGGAGGTCCACAAACCGTTGGGTCACATCACTTTAACATCTTTATGGTCTATCCATCCATTGATTAAAGTGTTCAATTCAACTATGTTTATACTGGGAAAATTGTTTGAGTGGAAGAAAATCTTGCATTGAAGAAAAGATTCAATAATTGAGCTACTTTGTAAACACATATTTTTATACATAGAGTTAACGTTCTCATCTTGGTTCTGCAGATTCAAAAGAGTTTCCTGTGCTTTTCTGCAACATGACAATAAACATTCAACGGACAAAATGGCGAAGCTGGAAAAACAATTTACTCCTCTAAATATTATAAATGTGATTCTGGAACTGAAAAGCACAAAAATGCAAGTGAATAGCTTATATTTCTTTGGCTTTATTGCCACCCACTTCACTCTCGTTGATGTCTTTATCAACACTTTGTCGTGTTTGGTCAGAGTTAAATTAAAATAACTCCAACTCCATGTTTTGGGTAATGGCAGTTAATTAATAGTATCCTACCCTCACAGAGGGGCTTCCTGTGAGAAAACATAGATGCAATGCAAGTCAACACACTAACCATATTAAGGATTATTTCTTCATAATTAAGCTACAATGCCAATGCTTGGAAGCAATATTAAATTTAACATGCAAAAAACATAATGCACTCCGGGTATTCCAGACTGAAGTCTCAACCACGTGGTTAAATCATTTGTAACAGTTTCATTTGGCACGCTCACAAGAATAGTCACATTGAATATTGGATGTGAATCACAAAAAAGGACTAAACAAAAACCAAAATGGAGTTGCTTGAGGTTGTGGGAAATTAGAATAAATTGAGCGACATGACAGCTAATAAAAATCAACAAATGCTTCCACTTTTCTCCACATATTACGCTGTGAAGATGCGCCCTGTGGGCCACCACACAAACCTGTTAATCAAATGCTTCACACAAACCTGAATTATTAGGAATATGAAATCACTGTAAAAATGTGAATGCCTTAATTGAGCCATTAACTCGGTGAGGTTATGCAAAGTAATCAGATGCAGTTTTTCCCTCATCATGTGCCGCATTTGTCCTTTTGACTAGATGTTGCCCTTTAGCGTTGAGAGGTCGTTGAACCATTAAAATTTTCAGATGTTTAATATTGGATTCTCATACCTGAGGGAGAATGCAAAATGATGATTTATTAACTGCTGCTTCTGCTGGCATTCACTGAAACTAGATCATTCTCATTGTCTCATTATGGTGGTGCTTCTGGACTCCTTTTTGATGCTCTCTGTCTGCAGTTTTTATTCATTGCTTTGAAGATGGAACAATATTCAATCTTCAGATGTTTACATTGCATTCATGCATTAAGCAGCCACATTCATCCAAAGTTACCTCCAAGGATACATGAGAATTAAGAATCAATTAGTACATCTCTGTTTCATATGTTCTCTGGCCTACCATCCCATTCCACAGCTGATTCTGATCAGATGGATCTATTTAAAAAGCCCTGCAGAAGCCTACTAAAGGCACACCGATGTAAATCAGGTGTGTTGAAGCAGGGGAACTTCTCACTTAGGACACCCCTGTGTTAAGGTATTAATGATTTAATTCTCCAAAAGCAGCAACTATTCACCAGGACTGCAAAACATGTGCTACTAATCAAATTCTTCAGCTCTGTTGAATGAAAATCTATACCATGTTCCTGTTTGAACCTTGTACTCACTTTCCCAATGATTTCCTCCATCAGTCCAAAGACTTCTCTGTTAGGTTAATTAGTGTGTTAGAAATTCCAAATTTCTCATAAGAGTTAATAATTGTGTGCGTGTGTAGTTGCCGCAGGAAAACATGAAACAGTGGAGGTAACTTCCACATGTTGGGGTAATAAAAAGTTGCGACATTAACTTTTCACTCTGGTGTTTAACTGAATGCAATCTTGTGTGTGTCGAGGTGTGTGGAGGTGGGGG
>JABUIW010000152.1:9516904-9527607 GCA_013363375.1 Menidia beryllina | reverse complement strand
GGGGGGGGGGGGGTTGACAGGTTCTTAGTCAAAGGCTTCTGACATTGTTGCAAGGTCTGAGCAGATGACAGAGGATAAATTGATTATCTATACGACAAACACACACACAAACACATGGACATTCCCTCCTGGTTTCCCTTATCATCCAATCATCTGCAGTGCACCAAACTAAGTCCATGTCTTTAACCGAATTATGTTTTCGCTTCTCATTCTCTGTCACTTCAAATCTTGCCTGACCCCAGGCCCTGCTTTAGGTACCTGCTGCTTCTTTATGGTGCATAAAATAGAAAAAATACTAGCATAAAATGTGTAAGTTCTTCATATTGAAGTGATGAAGTTATGAACTGACTTGTGGTAAGTTATATGTAGATGGTGTTTTTCATTTGGGGAGACACAAATGTTTCTTAAAACATTTTGAAGGATAATAACCCAAATGTTTTTAACACAACATGTAAGAGAAGGATCTAACAGCATTTAGGTTTATGTTATGACTACCAGTATTATTTATTTATTCAATGCCTGGGAAGTTTTTTACCATCTGTTATAGAAAATTGCTCCAAATACTTTGGTAACCATTAGTTTCAGCAGCTGTTGCTATGGCAAGAATGTATCCTCGAGGCATCAATGCAGAAAGGAGATGCAGACAACCAAGATTTGCTTCAGTGTTGCATTTGAAAATAAATTGCCATGAAATTGTTATTAAATTAGTCCAATGTTGAAATTCACAGTCGCTCTATCTCCATTAACGGCACTACTGACTTTAGATTTTTTTTAGAAATCTAATTTAGAGATCAGTTTTTAGCTTGTACTGTTGACACTGAGACAGACTTCAATGCCCACTCTCACCAATAAAAGGTTTATAACTTAAAAACTTTGGTGGAATCAACAAAAAATGATCTTTTAATCCAGAAGGGGAAAACTGAGTGAGGAAACAGTTGAATAAATCCCAGAGTAAAATTGAAAGAATATGGGACTTGGATAATTTGAATAAATTGAATTTAATTGAATTGGATAGACCTAAGGATGCAGAGGGATTTTCATTGTTATATCTTTGTATATGTTCATCCATGATTTCAAAAAAGGAAATAAAAAAATTATACAATAAACTACGTCAATGAACAGACTTCAATTTGATGTGTGTAAATACTTACCTTGCAGGTCATAAACTCAGAGGCCCGGGGAACAGATCAGATCTTATATTCCACACACAAACCTCCTCAATTCTGACATGAGAGACATTGTTTGCTGTCAAATCTTGATAAGTTATTGGGTTTGGAGGTGGTGGGGATAGCCCAATGGCTCATAAATTCTAAACAGGCAGCACACCATCAGAGATAGCTGACGCTTAGGGAAATGGAGGTTTCCTGTGCTTTGGTGCATTTCATTCAGAGTAATAAAAATTGGTTCCCTCAACACAGAAATGACCCTACAGATATGACAGCCCTTTACCTCCCCCGTTCATCTGAGACAGATTATTGATTCATGAACGTAAATGATCGTTCAGGGTTTGATGTGCCCTTGAAGGTAGTCTCTCACCTTTTAATCTTTTATCAAGTCTGTTAGCCGCTGTTGGTGACAAGCTTGCGAGACGCTGGGGTTTGTGTGGCTGTAGCTTTTAAGGTCCCCCTACCACCGCCACCACTTCCCACTCACTTCAACTGGAATCCTTCATTTGCTCTGAATGACAGAGCCGGGGCCTCCACTTCTGCTCTGCTGTGCCGATAGACATCAGTCAGAGGAATTTATATTTGAGCAAGCGTGGACTAATCTCATAATAATGAGGTTCATCTGCAGCAGTGACAATCGGACCAGCACCTTTACTTTAATACTCAATCTCTGGTTGACACAGAGGGCACTGTATTGCCAGACTAATCCACTGTCCAGTGTCATGGCTTCCTAAATCTAATTTACTGCTCCATTCGGGTCTCAGATATTGCTATTGTTGGTACACCTGTTGATTGCTAACACTGCTGTACTCACTGACTCACACACACACACACACACATCCCTGCCGCCCGCTCTCCTTTAAATGGTTTCTCCCGCAGAGTTTCCATAGCAACAGTCCAGTTTTAGTGATCTGATGTTTTTCCACAGACAGAGACTGGCTAATTTTTTTTAAATGAGGGTCTTTGATGATAAAGAAAGAAAGGTTGCAAGATTTACATAATGAATGGATGCCACGCTAGATCAGTCACCAGCAAGAGCTGATGATTGCTTTTTGATGAATTTCTTTCCTCCATTTCCTGGGGTACCTCGGCTGCAGAGTTCCATTGTGTTTGAAAAGTGCAAAACACACAGGCATTCATTGATTTAGGTCAGTATGTGTCTTTATCAGAATGAAGCCTTAAAGTTGTCAGCTGTTGTCTTTGGACATACCCAAAGGCCAAATGTCATAAACCAGAGTCAAAGGAGAATAGCATCTAGGCTTTCGGCTTCATAATGAAGTTTATAGTGTTGATTTTAGATAGATACAGCACTTCATGCTAACATTGTCTCAGGCCTTGGGGTGGATAGTTACATTTTCCTCCTCTTGTAAAGCATAAAGATGGTAGCCCAGCATTATGGTGAGCATGTGTACGATAATATGTCTGTGTTTGGGCTGGACGCTGTCATGGGAATGGCTAAATTCAATCACATGCCAGCATATATCTGTGTGTTGTATCGACTTGTACCTGTTTTGTGAGCACTGCTGCAGGCCCAATGAGAAAGACAATATAACCCCTCTAAAAAGTGACCTGAAGGTTGCTGTTTCCCATTTACGTGTGAAAGGTGTGTCTGTGTTTTAAGGAAGATGGCACAAAGCTGAGCCTTTGCTACTGTTAAAATAAATCTCGCACCCGCAGGGGAAAATATAGTTGTCTACAGATTTTAATGGCTGATCGTTTCTTGAGGAGAAAACAAACCCTATAAATAAACACTATTGTTAGGGTGCTCATGTCTCAGGGTGGGCTTGAAGAATATCAAACAGCGACAGACATAGTTTTGGCTGTTGACTTTGATAAAAGTGATTTTCTTCCTCCCCTGTCAAAAAGCTGAAATGGCACGACCTCCAAAGTGTGGAGGTCTGGTGGGTAATGAGACAAACATCTCTGTGTCTTCACCTCCTCTGCCTGTAACTTCTCCAGTTCACCAAGCTAGTATTGAACAAGACAGAAATGTACCTACTTTTAACAATGTAAAGTTACTCACAACAGTAAGTCAGAGGCATAGAAAATGACTAATCTTGTCCAAAACCAAAACATAAGGGAGGCAGGGCTGAAGATTGAAGGGAAAAGGGTAAAAGGCTGAATGACAACTGGACTCGTCTGAGCACTTAATGACTTCCACGATGGGCTGTGATTGCCCCATTAACTACAAACCCATCTACCCACATTCCTTCACAAGCTGGCTGCACTTCATGCCCTCCTGTAAAGTGTTTGGTGCGCACGTGCACACGCCACTACATAAATTCCTGCATACATGCAAACAAGTACGCTCATTAACAACCCAGTGAGGTTGGCAAGCTTTCTCATATAATCGTTCTTCATTAGAAATGCATAGCCAGTGGATCATTACCCTTACTTTAAGCATCCACTCTGTTTACCCTGAACCTTAAACATCAAAAGTGGTGCAGAGTCATAAAAAGTTCAGGTTCCTACGCTGCATGCCTCCGAGGGCTGTCTGGATTGCATGAATTACTCATGAGTCATAAGTAAAGTAAAACTAATGATAGACAATGCTCAAATCATCCTTGTGAATATATAAATGACCGGACTGATGGTATCAGATCTGGCATCAACTCTTCCTGAGAAAGTAAATCCATTCCAGTTTATGTTAAGTTGCTGTAAAGCGTCTCATCTGTCACTGCTCTATGATAAATTACATCAACGATAACACTCTTATTACTCCAAACATAGATGAAATTGCTAGGAGGTCAAAACGCAGTCGTACTGTGCATCAAAATTCAGCGAGCATAAAACAACTTGGCATCAACTTGACTGGCATTTTGTTGTCAACCATTTCTCGAGAACAACCGAGCATTTTTTCACTGTCTCCTTTAACAGATCACACCTTTCATGTCCAAGCAGAAAACAATTTCTCTCTCAGTTATGGATCATCCCTGAAGCCCCATCATAATTTCAAATAAAAAAGCTGATGCTTGGACAGAAAATGCCTGTACCTGTCTTGTGCATTCAACTCCTCATTCGATTTCTACATGGCAGCTACACACTTGTAACGGTGTGACCGCATGTGGTAAAAATGAGTGCGAATACTAATTGCACTTGCTCGCAACCAGATTGTGCATGATTTACCACGGTTTTTATGGTTCTTATTTCTGAGAATCACAGGCGTAATCACCAGGAGGATGTTAACGGTTAACTCTGGTGGTAATGTATGGTCAATGTGCAGTCATATCTTACAAAGTATTGCCCTGCACTTTGGGGTGGATATCATAAATCCCAAGCACAAGGGTGCAATGTGATTGTTGGGTCGTAAAATACTACATTTTCTGCCACACACGTGTGTGTCCATTTATCAAGCGGCTGATGTTTGGCAGAGGCCACTGAGCATTTACCGATTAAATGCGGGCCTATGTTTTGCACTTTTTTTTTTTTCGTCTTGACAAAAAAACAAAATTAATACATGTAATCGATCTTTGTGAAGCAAAACTGCTTCTCTCTTTGTTAGGTCTATCATTCCATTGGCATAAAGCTGGTCGGTCCAGATCCAGCGATTTGTTCAAGTCACGCCAAGGTCTTCTTTCAAGTAAAAAACATTAATTTAGCTTTTCAGACTGCTTGGCTTGTGTGTGAGCTAAATACTCATCAGTTAAACTGTTCAACATCAATAGGGTAACTACAGCTTGTCAGAATATTAATAATTCAACTCCTGTCACAGGCAGTTTTTTCCACAAAGTTGGGTACGATTAGTAATATAGTATCTGCAATGTGGAGTGGTAAACTTTAAAAGAAAGGTATGTTGTTCTAAGAAGGCATCAGCATTTGTGTGACTCAGCATGTATATTTGTTTTAGCAAGTTAACACAGACCTATTCATCATTTAAGTATACAAGATATGTATTTAAAGGATTAAGACAGGCTTGTGTGACATTTTAGCAAACACATGTTCCTGGCTATATACAAACAAATGAGAAAGAGGCTAAAGACTTTTGTCCACTGGTTAAAATAAAGGTGTAATGATGGCACTTAGGAATCAGTGCAGGGTGTCCATGGTGAAAAGATAGCCTGGTGCCCCAGTTACTTTCTCATTTCCTGAGTCCCTTAAGGCTCAGCACTGACTTAGTTTTCACTGGAAATGAAGAAAATTTGGCAGTTAAGATGATACGTAATCAATGACGGTTGTGAATGGGACGGATGAACCCAGTTCATTGTGAGTCCCGCAGATCTGACGGCATATTCCAGACACCAGGGGCTTTGATAAAACAGCAGTATATAACCAGCTTGAGATCAGGTTCTCATTACTCTTCTTTGCACTATGAAAAAAAAACTGAGGCAGATTTATAGCTGTGACCACTTTTATTTGACATGTAAAAGAAAGCATTCCAGTTACCCGTAAATTCTCATTCCCGTTTAACATGTCACATTCACATTGATGATTTGTGACATATAACAGACTTTGCTGGGTTTTCTCATATGTTGGAGAAAGGTGGTTTATTTCTTAGTCCATATGGATCATTGGAGAAATACAGTGTCTTGTAAAAGTATCAAGCCCCTTTGGTTATTTGGAATTTTTTCCACATGACATTTTTTACGTGTCTCTTTCTGTTTTTCATAATTTGTGGGGCTGTTGTGTTGCTTCCTCCAGTTAAACAGCACCACAAATGACCAGCTTTTTTCTAACTGCCTTTTGTTGTCCAGGCTGTTGGGTAGACTTTCAAAAGTGAAATTCGAAAGCTCAGTCTGCCCCGCTGTGAACTCGCGATCTGATTCAGGTGTTTTCTGTCTTTCTTTTAAAGCACTGTAATTTACAGGCAGTAATGGAAAAATGAAACCACACGAGGGGAGTGAATAATTTCGCAAGGCATTGTTTCACAGAGTTTCATTTTTTCAAAGTTTTAGAATATTAATCTTGCCATTACTTGTTCTTATCAGTGCATTGCCACTGGCAAACCAATATATATGGATTCAAATGTCAGAAAGCAAAATCTAGTCTATTTACCCTTCACTTATTACATATTCCATCTTTTCTTTTTGTTTTCTATTTTTTTTTATCTTGTGTTGCGCAGCATTCAATTTCATGAGTCATGCTGATTTTGGTTTAATGAGCATTATTGATTTGCTGTCATCAAATTCTCATTAATCACCATGAAACTGACTGTCTCTGTGGGTATTTGTCACTGTTACTTGAGTGGAAAGTAGACACAGCCTGCACAAATTTTGGTCGAGTGAGCAAATGCATAAAGAATATTTAATAAACACACCCTGTAGCATATACTGCATTAGTCAGTCGTGGTACGTATTCTCGTACATCAGAAATGCCTGGGGGTTTAAAGCATAGTTCAACTCTGTGAGCATTTATACACTCAAGTATGCCAGAGAGGATGTTGGCTTTTAAGGTCCATGTGGCTGTGTGCATAGTGTAAATGAAAACCTTGTAAACCACAATCACCTCCTTGCAGCTGCAAGTGATTGTGATGTAGCTCTCCTGAGATGAGAGACAATAGCAAGGTGTATATCAAGCTCCATCTCTCATACTCTGCACACTTCAGCACCTGGAGGATGGACCATACTTCCGTGGCAGCGCTCTGAATCAATATTAATCCGCCAGTATGAAGGACTAAATTATCCCTCAGGTTGTTTTTGAGGGTCACATGTTAAAGCATATAATAAAGGTGTGTTAGAGAGAACATCAGCAAAACGACAGAAATGTTCCAGTGTTTCGAAATGGGGAAACTTAATCTAGGCTTGCTCCCCCTCAAACTGATTTAAACTGAGTCAGTAGTAGTAGCAGTCGAGGGCAAAGCTGCAGGATGGGAGAGCGGAAGGGGATGAGATATTCAACAATCAGTGATCTATGTTTGGTGATAAAACATGGGAGAAAGAGGGAGAACCCGGAGAGAACCCACGCAGACACAGGGAGAACATGCAAACTCCACCCAGAAAGGTGGGAGAAAGAGGGGTCAAAGCATATTACTGCTCTTAAAGCTTAAAGCTTAGAATCTCCAAAGAAAATCTAGTAGATTAAAGACAATTTGGTTGTCCTTTTAGCAATATTAAGCAATAGGTCATGTTGAGTAATCCACTTTATTTGTTCCTGTATTGTTACAATCAAAGGCTTCCTTCTCAGCTGAACTTAATTTATCAGTTAGAGCTTTGTAACAACTTTCAACTCATTGTTTCGATTTTGTGTCTTAACAATGTATTGCTTGTACTCAAACTGCAATCATAGCATTGTACTTTCTATATAGAACGATTCAACAATGTTCAATGAATGAAATCATCAAGACTAGAAAAAAACAAGTGCTCCTCGACACAAGACAGCAATTGCAGATAAAGTCATTTTTAAAGCTGTTTTCATCTTTACAAAGTGCTTCAATATCCCACAGATCAGTGAACTCTTAATGCCAGCGATGAGCGAATTAAGCTGCTAAATGGCAATACCTCAGTACCGAGTTGCACAGTCACTTCTGATGTTTTAAACTAGTTCCATCTTTCCTACTCCCCCTGATAGACTCCATATAAGTCAAAGAGCAATCTTTGATGCTGCATGCTGTCTTTTTTTAGAGTTAAACTTGGTATTGTTTCAGGCTATGCTGATGGAAATGTTAAATGGCTAACAAGAAAGAGTGGCCTGCACCTCGAGCTAATTGACCTACACACGACGGAGCATTTGACTGCCTGACCCCATCGATGTATAGGTTTTACTGATTTGATCACATGGCAGGATTAATCCTGTGGTAAATTTGTGCTGATCTGACACCATCCAGTAGACAGGCTTGGTGTCCTTTTTCCATCTTGGCTCTGTGAAACAACCCATTGTACATTCGTAACCAGGCCTTCAACATTAACCAGATATCGTGGGAGATTTAAAAGTCCCCTTCATGTCTTAATTTTTGTGTCTTATGAAGCATCTACTCACCGACAAACTGTGAAGGAAGCATAATCGAACATTGTAGGGGGAGATCAGCCTTCATATGTATGCTCAAACAAGGAATCGAACTCTCTATATACAATTCTTTACATATACATTGACATTATGAATATTGTTTTGCATTTTCAGTTATGTGGTCTGTTTTTGCATGGATTAATTGTTCTCTTTCGCTTCAGTTAATTTTCAAATGTATTTTATTATCTTGTTGACCCACCAGCCTGAACTGAATTACTTGGGCATAGAGACTGGATGTATTTGTTGATGGTTATTTCCATCAACTAACAAGGTTCGAATGGTGAAAATAAACAAAGTCAACAAACTTTCTGAAGGAATTTGGACCAATGGGGCCATATCAGGATCAAATATATTCTTAATATCTGTCAATGACTATGGCACAATTGGGGATTCTGGTATTTTAGAGTGGACGTAAGCATATATGAATTCACAGAGTTCAAAAACAGTTAGATTATCATCCTTCCAAGTGTTTTTTTTCTGTGTCCATCTGCAACTGTGGTATATCTGTGGAAAGCAGTGAAACATTCATCAGTAGTAGCCATTTTGCAACCTCCTTGCACTTGGATATGCCCCACCATCTTCCTCACTCTGAAGATTTCTCTCCTCCTTGACCCACTGTCGAACAGCCCCACCATTATCCTACAAAGTGTTCCTCTCGTGTGCGCACTACCCAAGTAAACAGGCCTTTGTTCCACATCCCTGGCCTGATCATCATCCGTTTCTCTCAGTCACACCTCTTCTGGGCCACAGATCATGCTCCACCTCCTTGATGGCCCTCTGCACTGCGACACTGCAAAATTTCCTTCGCCTGCCCGTCCGCCTGCTAATCGGGATTGGTGGGGAGGAACAAATCGCTGTGAGAAGTGGCCTTCCTCTGGTACCCAAAGAACTGGGTCAAGGTCACTCAAATCACTCTTACTGCCCACAGCTAACGGCACAGATGAGAGTATGAGAGTTGCAGGAGTTAAAGGCACGAGAGATAAGACTGCAGCTGAGCAGGGAGTCGCAGGCAAATGATTTGAAGGGAGCAGAAGTCAATAGTGAGGCAGAGGCTCATTTTATTTTTGAAATTAGCAATTAGAAAGAAAGGATAGGAATATTATCATCTCATGAAATGCCTGTTTACCCCTTTTGATGAAATATTTAAGCATGTCACCGTTTTTGAGCGTGAGCTCATAGGTAGCCTATTTTCTGCTCTCCTTGATCAACACTCATCAATAATTCACTCACAGCCCATTAGTTTTTGTGAAATGCCAGAGAGCAAACTAAAATCATCAGGCATTAATTTCTTATTTATTGTGCGCAGAAACATATGGCACTGGAACAGCTCCCTGAGTGCTCAGAAAAGCCTCACTGAGCCGGATAGTAACACTGCACATTTAAAGGAAAAAAGCTTTGCAGCTGACCTTGAGGTAATATTTCCATCAATTCCAGTTCTGTTTCACACAAGATTGTTGGGACTGAACAACAGAGGAGCCCTGCTCCCCTTCTGCCCAAGTGTGCTTTTACACGTTTGGAAAACAGATCTCCTCGAATTGCGGTCAGGAACTGGGATGATTATAAAACCTTTCGTTAGCCCATTTCCTCGAAGAGCTGACAGTGTGTTTTATGGAATAAGTTGGGTGATGGATACCGAAGTGAGGGTCTCTGTCACAAAAGTGCGCAGTGTTGCCATCAACAATGCTGTTCTCTTTCCGGCCCATTGCCTTTGCTGTAATTTGCACTCTCTAGTGTTCTCCCCTCCCTTTGCCACCATCATTTCAGACAGTGTTTTAGAAATCACAGCTGGTTTCCCAGGCAGTGTTCACACATTTGTCATTACATGTCAGCTGAGCCTGGAGATTTTGCAGCATCAGTTGGCAAAAAGCAATTGTGAGTTTCAAGCTGTGGCGGTCATGGAAGCTGACACACACCTGGATTGAATAGGGCTCACGGGTAAAGATGATTCCAGTACTGTTGTGGAGTCCTGCCATTTTACATGGCCTGGCTTCGATGTTTCTCTGGTGTTTCATCCAACCTTTTGCTCCAAGGTGAGAATGGCAACACGTCACAACGCAGGGGATCCACATCTATGGTAGCATACGTGAATCTACATTGCTTCATAACCAAAAGCAGAACTTTGCAAGTATGCCGAGTGACACAAATCAGTCACAGTTTCTGTGACCAAGCAGTCCATGCTTGGTCGAGCTAATGCATTCATACTGGTTCTACCTGTGGTATTTACCAGCAAACCTGTGCCCGAAGTGAGGCAAGCATGGCCTTTTGTTGACATTATCTGTCGTGACCCTTATAAAAACATACAGACACTTTTTTTTAACTTTGAGGAGAGCGGCGGTAGGTGATTGTCCCAGTGTTCTCCTTAAAGTAAGATTTATAAAGACTGTGGACAACTACATTGTCAGATATACCACTGCTCCATTTTTTTACTAACAGCCCCATCACTTCTTGTTTTTTACATGTCTGTGTACCACTCAATCAGATTTTGCCAGAATAGGAACATAGCAAGGCATGCACATGTGTAAGCATTCAGTCACTCTGGGCTGTGGGAATGTTTGTAAAATGTTGCCCATAGATGTTTTATTCATTGTTAGTTGTTTC
>JABUIW010000152.1:9458261-9516894 GCA_013363375.1 Menidia beryllina | reverse complement strand
GGGAGTTTGCAGCAGCCTTCCTTCTTGCACCTTTTCAAACGACAGAGTTGTCAAACTTGCTGAAGGAAGACTCAGTGGATCAAAGAGAGGACAACAATGTGTTCCACTCCGCAAACACATGCAGGTCTAATCCATTGTGGCCACTGAAATGCCAGAGTAATCTCTCACAAATGGGGATGACTATTTGTAGAATCACCCACAACATGTGAAGTGGGGGAAATGGTGTTCTGATTGCAAGCTTTTGGATGCGAACATAATCGTGCACATCCTAAAACAATTGTTGCCGATAAGACTAATGACGTTTCAGCTTAGTGCCAAAGTAAACCATTTTTCTGCCAATGTCCAAGAAAACAAAACCTACAAAATGGAAAATAACTACATTTCAGAAACTTTATGCATGAATGATTGCTTTCCAGAGGATATGTTATTCATGAGTGTTGGCTCATGGTTCCTCTCACTTTTGACCTGAACTTTAAAGCAAGCAAGACTATGACCACAGACATGTGAAAGCTTCAGAGTTAATTGGTGGCACACGTCATACGTCCTTTCCTCCACCCACTTGTGGCTAAAACAACGCGTTAATTGGGTCACTGATGGACTCTGTGCTGGCAGAATACCATTGCAATTGTTTTCTTATCCATCAAAGATCAAACTTGCAGTGCATTCATTTTCAGCCACGGCCATTTAAGTCCCATTTAAACGCACCCTGTACTCTATCAACCATCACAAACGTAACTCTAAAGCCCACTTTCACACTCTAAGGTAAAGATAAGTAGCGACTACTTCCTGTAAAAAAAAAGGATTGATTTACTATCGGAGAGGTAAACATTAAATTGGAAAGTATTAGTCATCCACATACACCCATCCACCAGAGTAGTTGGTCCAACTCAATGCAAGTTAATGAGGACCACCTTCGTCATGATCAGTGGAAATCGGCATTCCTACCGATTTCCACACGTGTGGGCTTTAAAATACTACCATTACTATGATTACTGCCTCAGAAATACATCAACAAGTCAGGCTGAATTAGTGTTAATGTATCTGCTGGCGGGGCATGTGCACCCCTCTGCTCATCTGAAATGCCATGGTGTTTTCTGCTCAGCTTGGCAGGAGACCTAATCTAGCTGCCCACTCATGACCCTCAAACACTTGCTGTTGTGATGGAAATGGATCTGCCTTTCTGGGGCTCTTCTTTTTTTATATCATTCTTATTTCCCCTCAATCAGATTAATTGCCATGCTCTTTGTTTCTAACTAATCCCTCTCTCTATTTTACTACCTCCACCCTCAGACAATATTTGCTCTTATTATTTGCCTGTACATACAGGCAAACTTTTGCACAGACAAAAGTCCAACTTTGTCCAGCTTATCCTTGTGTCGCTTCCTGTTGTCTCATTTGAATGATCCAGCTCTGTGCATAAGAAAACACGTTTAAAAAAGTGTTTGCAAAGTACAAACCAGACCAGGTTCCGTACAAGACAAAGAAGCACAGTCCATGCCGTATGACTGGCTACGTCATGCGCGCCTTGTTGCCATGGTGAATGCATGGATGTGCGAATCAGTGTTTGAAATGTACAGGACACCAGCCGTTGACCTCACTTTGATTGGGATTATGAACTACCACTCCAATCAGAACCCCTGCTGTGTCAGTGTAACCTGACTTCATAACATAGTGAAGATTTCGGAAGTTTGCTATAGGAATTCCCTTTGGAGACTACACCATCTTTTTCAAACCAATGGTAAAGTGAAACAGAGAAAGGAAATATTTTACATTTCTAAAGTTGCATTCATCAGATATATTATCACAATTAGGCTTCTTATTAACAGTCAGTTAAAAAGTCTTTATCTTTGAGAGTCACATGATGCCTTGGTGTGGATGGAACTGGCAGCACATCTGGCTGCCAGATGCTAAAAATGTGTATTTTAATTTCAGAACAACATATTGTCCCATCCATGTCTATTTCTTGGCGTAGCTTGCAAATTCTGGCAACGCACTGCAAGTTGTTTTCAGGATTTATGGTCCTTTTCTGCCCTTATGCTGAACAAAATAAATGGCTTTTGCTGGAGTTGTATAAATTAAACATATTGTGGCTTTAAAAGTTAAGATTTTCCTTCCAATATATTCAATTAATTAGTGCCATCTCATGGTCTTCAGTTCAAAGGCTCCTGCAACGTGCTTACAGTTTTAGACATTTCAAAAAATTTATCAAAGTATTACAAAAAATGAACATAGTAGCAGTATTTCTAATGTGACCCTCTCATATAATCCTGACTACATTTTTTCTTGTATTTAGATTTTTTATAGAGAAAATAAACACTTTAATAGTAACAGTTTCGATGGACTGAGAAACTTTGTACTTAAGATAGATGGGCCTCTTTTGAGCACCGAGGTCTATAGTTGACCAGTACACTTGGCAAGTTGTGGTAGAGGAACTTTATTTTGAAAGTACCCACTGGCAACTGAGGCCAAAGTCCACACACAGGAGCAGTTTTGTTTGCATGTGCTGCAACAGGGAAGCACATAATTAAAATAAGAGAATCGTAAAAGTCCAATTCAGAGGTCACCACCTCTCAGCTTTACCCTGTATGAACAGTATTGCTTGTATTATATTGCCTCTGAAATACAAGGGAGGGAACAGGCCTTGGAGTCCAAACAGGGACTTCTTTCCAGCCTGACACACACACACAGACACACACCAATGCTCTAATGCTACAGAGTATTAAAAACCATGTCCTAAATCTCTGACCATTTCTGATTGTTAAAAATGATTTATACTTAATGATCTATTCAGTTTGTGCCGGACAGATGCTTCATAAATTCCGCACCAGGCCATGTCACACTGTCCAGCCGAGCCTACTTTTGATTATTAAAAGCAATTTACCTACATTGTCTTTGATGCAGTGCGGCTTTGGCTGGCCAGTCCACTGCAGACCGCTCCCATCTGTACCACTCAAGGTTCAATCTCCCCTTCAGGCTATTGTAACCCTGTTTGAGGAATATACTGACACCTCCTGGTCACTGATGGAAGCCCCCAGCGAGGCATCCTTTATCCCCATTAACCCGTGCAATGATCCACACACTGTAGTGATTATAAAAATGTAGCACAGCTGAAGCCATACACCACAGTGGCTGCATTCATATGGTGATTTGACCATTAGCCTATGACTTTGGACCAATTATTAAGGTGTGATGGGTGGGAGGCTAATCCTTTAAGAGTGGCTTAAAATTTCCCTTAAGACAGAAAATCATGTCCTTTTTTCTCCCATTTTTTGAAAAACCATCATTGCCTTTAATGAATTACAATGCTCCTACAGTCCACTGAGTGATGTTCTACTCTGGTTATTATATGTCTTGTTCGCTGTTTCTCTCTCTTTCCTCTTTCTTCAAGTAAAAAAAAAAGAAAAGAACAGATGTCTAACAGAACATCTAAATCGTGAGAGAGAATCTTTGTTCGAAAGTGCAGAGTAATATTCCACTCTCTTCCTTTCTACGACCCCCTTTCTGCTCAGCCCCACTACCAGCAGGTAGATTAATAGTGATAAAATGGAAACTACATTATTATTATCGTTCATATCGAGAGTATGTGTGTGAGGTTTTTCCAAACTGCTAATTTAAGTACCCAGGTAGTTCAAAGCCATTTGCCGCCTGAGGCCTCTTCATTACTAAAAATGTATTTTGCGCTCCCCCATCTTCTCTCCAAGCATTAATGTTTTTCTCTATCGCGCACACACATGTACACACACTCCCACCAGGTGAATTAAAGTTATTGGCTCTGAGGCAAAGCGTTCAAATCTACATGTCATCATGGGTGTTTTTAATAATATCAGCGGGATTATATTGACAGGGAGGATTAAATTATGTTACATGGAAGATTATAAATTCTCTGAGGGTAGCTGGCAATGTAAATTGTTATTAACACTTAATGTAACCCCATCTTCCCTTCAATGGATATCACCACCTCAGCAAGCATTACCAGGAGGCAAAGGGAGGAGATTGCAGAAATCCACTATCACCCCTTTCAGTGGGATCCCACTTAATAAACATGGCATATTGATCCCTGGATTGGGCTTCAATGAGAAACACTAGCGATTATAGTGATAAGCACATAAGTTCAAGTACTAAAACCCAGCAGCAGATGTAACTGTTTGCAGTTGCCCTTGAAATATTTTTGACAAGCAATAAATATATTTACCTGTGCGATCCTGAGGATGATATTGAGAGGATTATATTCATTTGACCACGTCTGTGTTGGTGTTTCTGCTGCTCTACAGTGATTTGGCCTTGCATCCAGATTTGTGTCCAAGACATACGTTTTTTTTGTCTTCATGTATTCATTTATTTCCAATTATGACACTGGCTGGAGAACATTTTTTAAGAGAGCGCCTTTGAACTCTGGGGTTTAAAAAGACATAACAAGGCTCTGACAGACAATTGCTACTGCAATTAGGTTGTCTTGTCAGCTGTCCTCGGCCATCTGTGCAGGCAAATGTAATCAAAAGTCGAGGTTGAGTAGTTTGCCATTGTGAAATATTAACACAAGGTGGTGCTCTTGTTCTCTGAAACAGCTGTTGTCAAGCAGAGCTTTCCTTGGATGAGTGCCTATAGTTTTGTCTTTTGCATGAACATTTAATATTTTTCACTAAACATTTTGACAAAAGATAAAATCCCATTGATAAGGAAATAAATGGTTAATTTTTTCTACTTTTTGAAAATTAAGTTTATCTCCACACTAAAACATTAGTTAAAGAAGACTGTTTATTTAAGGTAATAAATGAATAAATCATAACTTTGTTAGGTTTCTTCGACAATTTCACTTCCCCCCTCTGACCTCAATGAAGGCATTCCAGGTTTTTCCTCAATGAAGAAACTATGTAAAAACTAAGTGATTAGGACATATAAACAATGCATTTCCAATATCCCAAGAAGAAAATTACCGAATGCAATAATCATATTAACAAAACAATACAGTGCCAATATTGCACCAGGAGAAATTAAGTGTTTGCTTTCTCCTCCATTAGGCGGGCAGGCTCAATATTAGGAAACGATGCGTGATCTGTCTCAGTCGGCACAGTCCTCGTTAAATCGTTTAGAAAATTGAACAGGGCCGTTTTAATGTGATTAAAACACAAATTGAGCGCACTACCCACCTCCTCTTCATAGCTCCTCAGTCTCAGGACGAAGCAAATGTCAGGCATGTGCAGCTTGGAGAACAGAGGAGGGGAAGATGTGGGTAGCGTGCAGAGCACCCTTTCATCCTTGAGGACAAAACTAAAACACCAGATCTGCAGAGAATAGTGGCGATGGGTGTGTAAGGCTCAGAAGTGTGTGGGTGTCTTTTT
The DNA here is from genome assembly GCA_013363375.1 of Menidia beryllina. NCBI lineage: Eukaryota > Metazoa > Chordata > Actinopteri > Atheriniformes > Atherinopsidae > Menidia > Menidia beryllina. The sequence continues at coordinate 9,511,555 of JABUIW010000152.1, read as the reverse complement.
CTTTTTTTACTTAAAGGAATAAGGTGGGGGGCATCCCATAGGTATGAGTGAAGCAAAAAGACAACCATGCTTCCCTACCCTTGCCTCTCTCTTCCCTTCCTCAGCACTCTGTGGTCTCCTGGCCGTTCCCAAGTCATTTCAATCTAAATGCAAATTTCATCAACCTCCCACTAAAAAGACTGATATTAGTATCAAAGCTATGCCTGTGTCGCCTGGACGTGTCACTCCACATTGCATCTCAAGTGCAGAAACCTGACAATCTCCCATCACCAGTGAGAATGGATCTGTGCTCTCTTCCTCTTCTTTTCCTGTCTATTTAAGCCTCCTTTCCTCTCCCCCCTCCTTCTTTTGTCTTCCGTCACATTTCTGCTCGACAGTACTCCCCCCGACAAACATCTTCCCTCTCTGTCCACTTTGATCTCTCCATTTTCCCTTAAATCCCACCCTCCCACATCCCTTCATGTTTGGCCTCATCTAACCTCCTTCGAGTAGCCCTCCAAATAGAACCTTGTTAGTCCTCCATATGTTGCATTATGCCTCCCTTTGCCCTCCTGTCTTGGACTTTGCAGATGCTTTTAAGCCATGAAGAATCTCTCCCCCCTTCCAGTGCTCTCCCCTTTAACTGAAAACATCCAGCCTATTTTTTGCTCCTCTTCCTCCTCACGTATTTGTTTACAGGTGAGGCACAGTCTGGGATGTGCATTGGAGTGATGTGTGGTGAGGAGGCATGCAGAGTGAGGGTAGGTACACACAGAGCTGGGAGGTGGGGAGGTTGAGAGAGGAGGCAAAGTGCCCCGGGGAAGCTGTGCTCCAGGGGTTGTTAACATGCAGGTTGCATATTTTTTGAATTGCAGAGCAGCCTTATCTTTCAGCGCTTGGTCACTGAAGCACTTCCCCTCTCTCTATGTGCACACTTTGTGCGCGCACGTGCTCTTGCGGGCACATCTGCATTTTGGAGCGCGCGTGCGTGCGTACGTGCCTGCTTAAATGTGTAAGGGCGGCCGTCCTGGCAACAGCCGCAAAACGGGAAGCTCTGACGGTGGTGATTCTTTCCCTCTCCCTCTTTCTCACACTGCAGCAAGAAACACTCATCAAACTGCAACACGCATCTCGCGGAAAGCCTCAGATACAGCAGCAGCAGCAGCAGCAGCAGCAGCAGCAGCAGCAGCAGCAGCAGCAGGAGCAGCAGCAGCAGAGCCCCGGCTTCCTGTTAACACACAGACATGACACAGCCACAGCCAACAGCTTAACACTTCGCTCCCCAGCTGGCTCTGCTCTCAGGTGGGCCCAGGTCTGCCACATAAAAGCTCGCACTGTAGGGTAACAGGCATTCTCGCCAGGGGGGGGGGGTGGGGGTAGGCTCTTTGTATCTCAGTTGCCCCCTTCAATAACTGGCATTTGTGTCAAAGTCTCCAGCTCGCATGTCCTTCAGAGGTCAGGGCTTTGCTTCAGACCGTGTTGCATGCTGGGCTTGTACACCTCCAACATGTACTGAGCTCTAAATTAGCTTTCCTTTTTAGCATCCTTGTCACGCTCCCCCACATTTGTCACAGTGTAGCAGGAACTCTATTGTCATGCACATTGCTGTTGTTATCCAATCGCAACGTGTCATGCAAGGGTCAGAGTTTAGACTGCGAGTCATGCATGCAAAGAGGATCACCTAATTATTTTGTTGGTGATGATGTGACTTCTTTCAGTGTTCAATTAATTCTGCTTCTCTTCTACCCTTAAGTAATTGTATGTATTTTTTTACTACAAAAAGAAGAGTACAAAAGACAGTATTTTGAACTTGTAAATGTGTTTTACTCAATAGTTTCATTCAAAATTTTACAAATCATATCAGAATTTTGCCTCCACCTTGGGGGAAAACCTTGTGTACTTTTGTTGGAGGACTACACAAGTGTATCAATTCAGTGCTTTGTTGATTTCCCACAATCCTTTGCTCTGTGTGGGCTGAAAACTAAGTACTGTAAAGGCAGCCATAAGTTGCTATGCTACAACAATTTCAGACTCACAGTTTGCTTTTTTTTTTAAATACCATATGAGAAATTAACGTTTTCCTTGTTCAATCTTGTGAATTCTTTCAGAGTGTTGCTGGAGCTCTGAAAGTCCAGTCTGCACTTCATTGTGTTAGCAGCTGCTAACATAGGCTTGTGGCTCAGATAGAGACAGCGGCAAACTTTGATCATTTGATGAACTGATCATTTTCTGACTACATACTCTCACATATTTAAAGCAATACTCTTCCATATCTGCAAAGACCTTTTAGATGCATCTTGTGGTGGACACCATTACATGTCTAAAGCTACATAGGGGCAACTAAAACAAAGATCAAAAAGGGAATTTTAACTTCAGGCCTTGTGCCGTCATGCACATTTATTACCACATGTTTGTATGTTTAACTGTGTTGTCTTAATGCTGTCTGTTTTTTTTTGCATTTATGTGTGTAGAACAGTTCAGGAGGAATGCCGCGGCCTGTCCTGAGGTTCCATCTTCACAACTGAGAAGACTTATATGTCAAAGGTTTCAGGTAAAAAAAAAATAAATCCAAAATGCTGCTTTTAATAGCCACCCTTTAGATCTTAGCATGAGGCATTGCTCTTTCCTTTGATGTGGTTCAAGGTTGAATAGAGCACGTTATTGTTGGCAATGTGGCATACCGCCGCTAAACCACAGCATGTGCACCCTGGGTCCTTGAGGAGCACTCTACCAGAGAATTTCTACTTCCGCCTGAACTGGCTCTATTGTTGATCTCTGGTCCCTGACAACATAAATGCATTACTGGAACATATTTTCCTCATCCAGGCTGCTGTACTTTCTAAGAGAAGTCCTTTTCAGCCGCTGATATGGCTTAACTTAAATCCTGTGGCCCTGTGATGACACACTAATACAAATAGACCAGACAGAGGGTTGAGAGTTTAAAAACCTCAAGATGAAGAGGCTGCAGATTATACTTAGCACTTTCAAGCATATTGTGAAAACTGAACCAAAATATCCCCAAAAATATTTTTGTTTGATGGCTATTCTATCATCATCTTAGGGTTTTATTCATTTCATATTTATTCATATTTCTAATTGGCATATTTATTGAATTTCTAATACAACACTGTTCTAATATTCTTAACCAAAAACTGATATTAAGGACAAGCGTGGTTGCCATGTAGGTGTATAATTTAAAGAAACATAATTTATCACTATTTTTTCAATTTGTCACAGTATCCTGATGTCTAAGTCAAATGTGTATGGAACATTCTGTGGTCAAAATGTCACTGATCGTAAGCACAGCAGCTGTCTTTTCTCCACACCTCAAGAACAGTTCATCAGACCATCTCTTTTTATTGGGCTGGAAAGAGAAAGTGAGCAGACTATCATTGTATCTCTTACTTTATCACCCTCTGCTTGGGGGTCGTGACCAACAGCTTCTCTCTGCCATAGCAACTGCTGAGTAAAGCTGTGGAGAAAGCAAGTTTACCGAGCTGCACACAAGTATCTGACGGGACCAGGCAACCATATCAGTTTTAGTAAGTGATTCCCAGAGCAAAAAGGAGCTCCGGAAGAAGCCGGACTATCCAGACTTCAACTTGATGCTGATTGTTATACCACGTGAAAATGATCAGTTTCAATCACGTGGTGCATGTTTGCCTCAGTTGTGGAATTTAAAGTACAAAAAAAATGTATGCTGTATACCAACGGTATAAGATATAAGTTTGCATAGTCAAAATGGAACTGTCATGTGACATTTAATTTTTAGCAAAACAAAAATGGGCGGAAATTACTCTCCTAATAAACATTCAGTTTAGCTTGATAAATACCTTTTCATCTTCATACCACTCCAACTGCCTGATTCTTTATCCTTTCATAGGTTGCGTGTCTTCCCCCCTTGCATCTCATCTCTTCTGCATGGTTGGCTCATTTTTCTGACCGGACTGGATGTGAGTCAGGGCTCCTGCGGTGAAAACTTTGTAGGAGTCACCTGGGGTGACAGTCCAGCGTTTACGTGCCAGACAGGAAGACTTCAGTTTAAAAAAGACTCTACTAATCTATTTTGTAATAGTTTTGGGAGCAAATTGGGATGAGAAGAAAACGGTCAGTGTACTTGGGCCCGGGGGGCAGCTGCATGGCTGCATTACTTACTGTCACATTTGACTCCTCTACTAATGGATTGACAAGCTGTCAGAATGGGTACGTGTGGACATTTGCTTTAAGCCAGTGCCATCGGGCACAGATGATGCTTTGTGTCCACTAAAGACTTGAATGAGTAACAATTCACATTTCGGCCATGACTGTATTGTATTTCCCCGCAGCATTTTCTTGTAATAGTAGTATTAAAGAAGGAAGATGGGAGTGGATGAAATGACATTTGTATTATATAAAAAGAGCATTTGAGTCACACGTCTATGCTCGTGGTCATGTGTGTCTTAACGGAAAGGCTTATGTTTGCATGCATGATGTTGGAACTTCAGGAAAAAACTGGGAAAAACCTTTGATCCGGTTGTGCTGTGCAGTCGATCCCAAACCACTGCTTGTGCTCCAAGGGCCCAACAGGCCATGCTTCTCTCTTTCCCTCCATGCTCTAAGGTTTCTTACTGCCCCATCCCATCTGCTTGCCTTTAATTCCACCACAGAGTTGACAGCCAGGCCCCAACAGCTCGCTAACCACATTACCTGAACTCAACACAGTCATTATCCTGCACAGGATCCACTGGAGCTTGAAAGTCATTCCAACTTCTCTGCTGGTAGAGGTTAATAGGTGTGTGGATGTGAGATTACATCCCAAAGGCGGTGTGGCATCCAGCAAATCCCTGTATTAAATTCCTTCCAGGGAACAGCTTGGAAGGACAGATGCTAGTTTTTTCCCCTTTTCTTTTCTTTATGATGCAGGTAAATGCTGCCTGACTTGCATGTCAGGATCCATATCGGACAGCCACAAGTGATCAGAAAAAAAATGTAAACGCTTGAACCATATGCATTGGCTCCTGAAGGATTTGCATTCAAGGACATTTAACTCCTTTAAAGGATGATTTTTGGTCAGATGAAAAACAACTTGACAAAAAACATTGGTTTTGTAAATGCAGACCATGATCATTTAGGCGACTGAAAATGTTTCTGCCTTTTTTTCTGCCCGGGAAGCACCTACTATGAACACAAATGTCTGTGCATCTGTTGCATGCATGCTGATGAGTTTTCTTAATTTGCAGTACAGTTTTTTTGTCTAGTTGGGTTTCAGGTTGCAGTCCAATGAGCTCCATAATACCATAAATGAGGATTCAGGGGTTTGCCTGAGTGCAGAGGGAACTCATTCCAATTGTGTAGCAGCTTGTCATTTACAAGGTGGCCTTGCTTTAAAGCATCGCCGTTATATCAGCTATTTTACTTTGAACGGGATTGTAATTTTCATAATGAATGTCATGCTCTATTAAAGAAGACATGAAACTTGCTACTGAGACAATAAACTCAGTCGAAAATGTTTAATGTGGTTTGATATCTTAGGAGAAGTGGAGTAATTTTCTAACCACAGGAGTCACACACTCCAAGGCATTAAGGTGCTGGTTTATGGCACTTTGTATTGGCCTTGTTATTCAGCTGGGAGGATATGTCTGTTTTTTTTTTGTTGCACATTCCATGAATGTGAACATAATCAACCAGTGAACGATCACATTTGAGCAGAGGTCTCAGGACTTTAGCCCTGAAGACCCAAAGCCACTCCGATGAGAATCAGCTGTCTTTTTTTTTTTGCCTTGAAGAACAGTGTTTGTTGAAATCACAAGGTTTTCAAATGTGTTCCCACACACAGTATGGTTAGGGCTACACAGAAAAGCAAGTTAAGTTCAAATCATGATATGCTGCAAAAGGTTGATCTAGATGAGCCCTGCATGTTACTCATACGATGCATCAGGAAAAGAACTGCCATGCAGTGTCTGTCCAGAAAGTGTAATGACTATCACGGTTCATGATCAGACATATATTCTAAGACTGTTACATTATTTTCCTTTAATATTACAACATACTTTACATGAAGCATGGCTGTGGCCATTTATAACTTCTACAAATACACTTACAGAGGGGAAAAATGTATGGACAGTTGATTATTCTGATGATTATCAGGTTACAGAGTTTGAAAGCCATCATTCTCTTTTTTATATTTCACCATCATCTCTGATCATTTAGGTGTGTTGTCAAATGCATTCCTTTTTTATTACTAAATATACACATCAGTAATTATTTTTATAAGACATTGATCAATTATGTCTTCATCAGATTTACACTTTGCTTTTTGGGAGTAATTGATGGTATTACTACACAGGTGATAAACATATTTATATTTTGGAGGGAGAATGGGTTCTTTTGGTCAAGAAGTTCAGTCAGAGATAATTACATATCCCTGGCTTGTATAACAGAAAAATAGCCATACTTTTCTTTTGAGTCTCAACTTTACTCATTGTGGATTACATCCATATATTGGCGAAGGAACAACATAAGTGGCAGGTATCCAACATACTGAAAAGAAAATCTGATAAACTGGCAAAGGAATATTAATACTGAGCACCATAAGAAAACAAATACGTTTGAACTCTGCTTTGACTTGAAATAAACAGTATAAAACTAGATCATTCCGTTCCAGAAAATGTCTTGGCACACTCCTAAATGTCCCCCGATTTCAAATGATGTATGGAAACCTTGAAACATGATGGGCATGAGTTATAGGCTATTTTGACTTGCTCATGTCTCTTTTTTCTAATAAAAATGTTTTGGTGCCAGTAATCACCTTTTGACACAAACCAATTGAAACTCACTGGTTGAGCATCACCATTGATGTTGCCTTGCATGTAGTTACGACATGTATGGTGCCAATTATGTGAGAATGGATTCGGATGTCAGTCAAGATTCAGATTCAACCAGGGTATGAAAAAATGTCACAGTGTGCAAGGCCAGCTGTATGAACCATCACACTGACTTTACATCAGTTAGTCACTAATGAGGGCAAGAAAAACTGAAAAATGGACATATCACTATGTTGCCTGTATGTCTGCATGCAGCACAAGCGAAATGTACATAGATCCATACTATATTTAATATTTTTCGATTTTTTTAATTTATTTTGGGATTGGAAATCTCTGTTTATCTCATCTGCATAAAGAGCCAATTACATGGCTGAAAAGAATGACCTGGGGTAGTTTGGTGTCCAAGGTTGTTTGTGCTGACATTCTGCTTTTCAAATGCCAGTCTGTTAATTATGCAAATGGCCCGACGAGCCTCTGTGCAAACATACATCGGCCCCGTCATGTGTGCCCAGTCTTATACATCCCGTGAGTTAATATGGAGCCAGCCCTTGTCTCAATACGATAAAAACTGAAATATGAAATGACCCTTTCAGCTGCAGCGAGCTCAGCTGCTGAGGCCCTCGCTCTCCTCCCCTGTCCTCCTTTTGCTCTTGGTGCAGCTTTTTTGCGATGCTATGCGACAGCGGCCAGCTTTAGAAAAGGCAAGTCCACATTGTATTAATTCTGAGCAGAGAGAAATCTAGTATCAGATGTAATGGGTTTGAATCCAAAGCCCTGGGGCAATGTTCTGCACTGCTGTAATAGTGGTGGGAGTCGGCAGAGATCCTACATTCATCAGAATTCCGCCGAACACACACACACACGTTCGCTCCTCTTCCTTCTGCTCTCTCGTTCTTGCCGTCTACCTTCCTTTCCTCTTTGTCTTCCCCTTTCACCAGAGTTGTCCTCAACTCTGCTTCAATTTCTCCCTGCCAAGTTGTTGCCTAATTATATCTTTTAACAAGGGCTTTGTCGCTTGCAGTCCTCAATTAGGTGTCTGCTTTTCGTTTGCTGATTGATGGCTGTTTTAGTTTCTCTAGACTGTCCCTCTTCAGATTGAGGCTGTTTTGGTCAGGTAGTCTATACAAACGCCCCGCGAATAATGTCAAATAAGCCCCAAGTTAAGTTCTCCTGTCTTGTATTACCCTCACCCCACCTGAATGTTTTAATTAAAGTGGTGACTGCCATCATGAACACCACAGGGCATGTTTCCAAGACACACATGATTGGACAGGAGTAACCGTCTGTTCTCAAAATTCCCGCCTGCTTGTAAATGGCACTGATCCATCGACTGCCTCTGAGAAACTGGTAGTCCGCTTGCCAATCAAGCATTCATCAAGCATTGTTTGGTATTTAGAGACATCATAAAGATATGCATGTCCAATATAAAACAATTTATTAATTTTGTATAGCTGTCCATTTTGCAGCTACACGATTCCTAATTCTTTTAACCACTTTGGTGAGATATTTCGTTCGTAAGAATGGTGGCAGACTTGAAACTGTCGGTCAGATACTTTATGTTTTTTTCTTCTTTTGCAACATCCTGCACTCTGTAAGACTTTGTATGGATTTGTACTTTTTTCCAGGTAAGTGCACAGGTTTGACTGAAATTCAAGATGCTAAAATCAGAACATACCATCCAAGCTATATCTGCTCCTAATAGAGTTAAAAAGTGTTTACTTTGTGTTAGAAGATACCACCTTCTGCCACATATCCCAGCAGCCAAAAGTAAAGCTTAAGCAGCTCTAATGTTGCATAATATAAACACTCAAACTCCTGTCCTCTGGCTGCCCCCTTTTCTTGCATATGGGGAGAATGAGGGACTTCCCTGGGCGCACCATGAGGATGGGGTAGAGTACATTCACAGCTCCTTCTATCTGCTTAGGCTCCTTTTTTTATTGTGATGGATTGTGAGGGGGAAAAGGGAGAACGATGGCCCTTGCCTCCTCATCACCTATCCGTAAGCAGTGAGCACCTCCACTGACGGTGAGGCAATTACACTGCCATTATAGCATGCACTTGTGCACGAGCATGCTTGTTCTGGCACTACATAAACAGTCCTCTACACAGCAGATGGGGTCCCTGATGTCTTCAGTCTGATGGCTCGGTCTCTCCTCCTCCATACATTCTTCCTCTACTATCTTCTCTGCTCAGCTCTCCTTCTATGCTGGTTGGGGAATTCCTGCCTTCCAGGAAAGTTTGCCAGCTCTGGACCATGAAGTGCATCTGTGTGTGTGTGTGTGTGTGTGTAAGTTACAGACAAGGAGAAAGTGTCTGTTTGCACTGCATTAAATACTTTCCGTGCGTGTGCAGCACCTACAACCACAGCCTGGAATGCTAATCTTTGCAATCACCGAGGCATGTTTAACACTGGCTTCTCCTCATTGTGAAAGAGGTGACAGATGCTGTGATGTATGATACAAGACGGAGCTCCTTACTGGCTTTGGATCAATGTTATTTTTTCTAATTTTATCACAGGATGCAGAGAGTCACTCCATATTATGTCATTTCACAGCTACATTAATGCTGGGTATGGTTACAGGGCTGACTTCCAGCCGGCTCTCTCCCTAACACTATCTGCACAGGGGTAGGTATATTTCAGTCTTCCAGTGTGTAAACTCATAAGATGGTAATGACACTAGGAAATATATGTTAGTAAACAACCCAAAGCCCTTTTTTTACTTTGTGAAATTATTTCAAAAACATACACGCAGTCTTATGATTTTACACACATAGCTACACGTTGTCTACATATCTGTGGGGTGCAAAAGGACGAAAACCGATACAAATATTATTTGGCAACCAAATGAATAGCAAGCTATGAAAGGATTACTTTAAACAGAAAAGTATGTATCCATCTCTGAAACGTTTGGATGTTAGTCCAGTGTCATGTTGTGTCCGAAAGCAACAAATTCAAGCCTACTGCTGACTTTCAAAGTTCAACCAACAGAAAGCCAAACAACATCCGGTATAGTATGTTGTCTGCAAGATCGGGAATACATGGATGACCCTGGAAAAACACTAAACCACTGAATGTAGGCGGCAGGAGTTTGTTATCTCTTGACGTGTATACACAATGAGCTAAATATTGAACAGATCACTGATATTTAGACAGGTAAGATTTAAATATCTGGATCATTTATGCTCAACTTCTATTGCAATCTGTAACACAAGCATGCCTAGGCCATTGCATGAACTGTGGAAATTGTGCCATTGGTCATGCTCAGGTCATTGGACATGGACACGGCAACACAATTGAAGTGAACCAGTCATGCCAGAACAGTTGCCCCATTTCTCGCAACTCTTACTGCTCCTGTATGTGTGTTAATGAATTATGTATATTATAGATTCCCAACAGATGCTAGAGGATGGGCTTTTTTTTCCATGAGAATAAACAAGAGAAATTATACACCAAGGAAGCATGCAGTCTATAAATAGCAGATCGGAGCTTGTTTTGCCCAGGGATGTATGGTTGCATTTTTACAGGTCAGACTGTGATCTTTCTTTCAAGCCTCTGCAAAGAGACGCAGACACTCTGGGGTTTTGTTCTTGCACATAGAAGGGGACATTTCAATCTCATAAAGCCTGGAGTGTCTCATCACAGAGGAAATGGCGGCCGGGGAAGTTTAGAGGCTTGATCAATTAAGTCGGGGTCAAATTCGAGGCACCTTTGAGAAGGGGAATGGAAGATTTTGTCTCTAAAGAAAGGCATCAGCTACAGAGAAAGAGATCTGCACAGCCATGTGGCCCACCGAGCTGTTTCTAAGGAAATAATGGTCTTCATAAGAATTCATCAAGGCTCCACACTACTACGGTGGCAGGCGGCCAGCTGAGTGATGTGTGCGGTTTAAACGGCCCCCGCATCCTGCCTGCTCATCTGGAGCCGTCCCGATGATCCGGCCTCGGCTCTCTACTCATCTCGTCTGGCCGACTCTTGCTGTATCCCCATCCCCTCCTCCGCCCCTCTCTCCTCCTCCTCCTCATCCCTGCCTCCCTCCCCTTTTTCTAAGTTCGATGCGATCGGCTCTGGGCCCTGCCGTGAGTTCTCGGTGCGGGCGACAGCGCTGCTGAACATGGCGTCAGACGGGATGATTTTAACGAACCACGACCACCAAATCCGGGTCGGAGTCTTGACAGGTAAATGCAGAAACGCGCGCCGACTCTTCCGTATTTCACTCGTCTTTCCGTGGGATCAATTCCACGGACCGTGCGTTTGGATCTTGGTATTTGTCGGTGGGTTTTTTCTGGCGGCGGCGGCTCGGGATCTCTGGCTGGTTTTTGCAGTCTCCTCAGAGGCTGACGCTGACTTCCAGCTTTGGCTTTCGTCTCTCCTGCCGGTGTGCGTCCGCGTCAGCCGGTACTTTTTGCGTCTGGAGCCGTAAAAGGTGCATTCTGCAATGGTTTTGTGTCGGCATCGTGTAGATTCCGTGTCGAGCCGTTTTCACTGCTGAGGAAGAAGCGTTCACTTTATAGCTATTGAATAATTCATGTCCCTATCTGCTTGTCAGCGCCGAAAATTACAGCTGACCGTGTGTTGTGTCGCTACTAAAGATGCCCGGGCTATAGATTACATTATTGACACCCAGCTGACCACAGCGATTTTTGAAGTGTTGCTCACGACAGCTGCTGAAGGAGGATGAGGTGGTGATTATGATCGCATCCTTGGCCTTTTTTAAGAGCTGTGCGTGATGTGGTGAAATGAGAGGGAAAAATGCGTATAAACGCGTAATTTGGCTTTCTGGTATATATATACATACATACACGAATTGTGCCGAATGAGAAGTTTGCATGTCGGCTCAGGCTCGGTCTGGTCGGGTTGAACACGGGTGAATCCTCCTGACATTCCTCTAAATACAGCTGGATGACGGCGCGTCTCGCACTTTCCAATATTGGAAACGTTATGCGTTTGGATGTGCGGCAATGAGGCGGTGGATGGTGCTGGAGCCGGTCGCCGCCGGCCTTCATTTCCCTCCATTATCTATGTATGTGTCTGTGAGAGTTTTTTTTGCATATAGAGCCGATTGCTTTGTCACGGTTGCGATCGTCAGCTCGGCGAATACAGCGTTTGCGATCATGATCGCAAAGTAAATCCTAGCCGGATTCGGAGGAAGACTGCTGGGGTGGATGCATGATAAATGCTGTCCAAAGGAATACCCCACCCCCCCTCCCCCCCTCCATCACCTCTCCCCTTTTCCTCTTCGTCCATTCCATCCTGCGTGAGGCTGGGTCGATCAATATTTCATGAAAGCCATGATCTCACACACACATATGCTACTCCCCCGTATGGAAATCCGCTACCAAAGGAATGACTGTGTAGACCTTCTCCTGAAATCTTCTCGGGAAACCCCCCCACCTCATCAACACCACAACCACTCGTCTGCTTGTAACCCTCCTCCTGTTCTCCCAACTGAGAGAGGGGGGACGCTGTCCGTGGTCCTGAAATCCACCATCACTAACAAACCAGTGCGGAACTGACCTCACCACTGCACGAGCTGGATAAACCGAGAGATGTAGGGGAGAAATAGGCATACTTCAAGTCAGGTTTTCTACCCGAGTGTTCACGTTGGCTTTATTTAAGATTTGGTGCTTACAGAGGAAACAAAAAATGTTCCTTTTAGGTTTCTATTTGTTTAGGTTCACAACAAACTGATGATGGGAGTGCATCAGTCCCTTTGTTAACCCACGTAAATGCCCATGTCACATCAGAAGGGGTTAAGTTTCTCCATGTGTCATCAGTCACTTGAATCCCCAAATGTATCCCCAGCGCTGTGACAGACTGCCAGTTTGATCTTGCTGTGCAGTGTTGACAATTCCCGCATACATATGCCAATGTTGAGGAGCACAGACACGCAACCGACAGGCTTATTTATCTTTTTTATGCGTTTGTGCGTACGCGCACAAAAGTAGGATTGTTTTCACTGTCAAAAAAAACAAAGCTTCAACGGGGTGAAGGAAAAAATGTGAGCAACCGGAGAGTTGTGACATTAAGTTTCCATGTTTTACTTGACCTTTAGCCTTTTAAGAGTCTAAACATGCCAATATTACTCATGCCTGCAAATACTGTTGGGTGATTCACTCATTTAAGGGAATGATGGTCAGAGAGCATATGCTGAAATGAAACATTCTCAGCTGTAATGCCATGGAAAGGCAAAGCTTCAAGTCTTCAGGTTGACCGAATAAGTCTCTCAACTAAAAGCTTTGTTGCCACACCTTACACTTCTGCTTGGCTAGTGTTCATGACTTTAGTCTTCTGTGGCAATGGTCCTCTGTGAGCAGAATGCTAATGGTGTCTTGAGCAGTGCTCAATCTCTCTCCTTGCCAGGGTCATAGGTCAGCTGGCCACTCCTGCATTTATTCACCAGGGAACAGATGAGACCTTGGCTCACCCTCCTCCATCACTTAGCCCCACATCCCTCTAGACAGGTGACAGAGTCCAAGGGGCATCTCTATTTAGACCCTGGACACAGTGGAGGGGGAGATCAATTTGACGTGTCCAAGTGTGTGTGTGTGTCAGCTAATGTGTGTGTTTTGTGAGATGTTTGGTTAAGGGTTGGCTTCCTATTCCCGGTAAGGGAGAAGGGGGATGTAAGATATGATAATTGGGGTTGAAGGTGTCACTTTCCCAAGGTGTCATAGTACCAATATGAGCTTTGTTAGTGGTGGATAAAACCCTCCCATGCTGTGCTCAACCTGTTGTGACGTGTTTTCTTTTTATGTCTACCTGTATGTAAATGGTTGTGTGTTTATGTTTTGGGATGCATGAGTGGTCTAGCTGTCTGTGTTTCTTTCAGTTCAGTTTTAATTGTTCTGTAACACTCCCAGAGCCTGCTACAGAGTCTGAGCACTCAACTGCACACTCACTCACTTATTCATGCTGGCTTTGCTTGATGTATGTGCACTTTTCTTCTTTATGCGTTGACAAATGAAAATGTGGTGAATTGCAGGCCTTGATTTTTTGTAGACGCATGCTATATTATTAGATTATGATATCCAATATGAAATACAAATATATGTATTTCATATTGGATATATGAGTTGGTTTTATACATTAAGATTTTCTGAGCTGCAACTTCACCTATACACACAAACACATGTTCAACATCTGCATGTATGTATGTATGTATGTATGTATGTATGTATGTATGTATACACCTGTGCTTTGTCTTTGTGCACTAATACTGAGCTCTGGCTGGAAAACAGAGCTTAGCAAATCCCCACGGCCCCAAATATAGATACAGCATGCGTACCTCCCATGATCATATACTGAAAGAGGGAGAGAACCCTGCAAAAGGTATTCAATGGCTTTTAATCTGAATAAAGCTGGTGTGTATTTGTGGGGACCATACAGTATCATTACACAGCAGCGCACATGCACAGGCCACGGATGCTCTTGGATGTGTGGCTCGATTCACAGCCCATAGAAAGCTCCATTGATGCTGGCTGCTGAGAGTGTGTGGGTTAACTCCAGCCTTTCCTCAAAGAGACTTGGATTCATACTCAGCATCAAGCTTCCGATGAGGGCAGGGAAGCTCCATTCTGCGACAGACAGCATCCATCCTTTTTTTTTCTCTCTGCCTTCTCTTCCTGGATCCATCCCTCCTTATCCCTCTCTTCTTTCCCATCCATTTTCCCATTTCACTTTATTTACAACAACTGAGAGATACCCAAAGATGTGTGGGCAGCTTTCCAAAGATACATGTCTATCAGAATCAGTTCATGTCAGACAGGCTTCCAAAACAACCGCATTTAGATTACTCTCTCAATCTCTGTGTTAGTCAAATGTTCCGTGTATTTCTGTGACTTTCCAGAATAGGTGGACACTTTTATTTTAGTTTGATTTATTTCAAATATGTGCCTTGTTTTGCTGTAGAAAGGAAGCAGTGATAGTCAGATTGCTAATGCCATCTATTCATCGTCTACTCTCCTTATTCCTAATAGGGTAGCTGGTGGCTATCCCAGCTAACATAGGGTGGTGGGGGGGTGCACCATGGACAGGTCGCCAGCCCATCACAGCAGATAGCTGATGGCACATTTAAAAAAAAGAACTACACTAAGTTAAAAAAAAGAAAGTCAAATGTGTAGCTCAGTGTGTAACTTACATCATTTCTACGTCTCCTCTGAAATTAGTCTAACCACTGCACTATATAGGATAGCATATATTTTGTCCTAGCTTTATGCTTTAGCTGTTACAATGCCTTCAGACCACTTGAGCTCATAGTGCAAGAGCACTAAACAAAGTGATGGTACATTTAGAGCTTCTCCACGCAGAATGATTGTTGGAGGTTTTCATGCTGAGGATGCAAAATGGGACAGGTCCCATTCCAGAACTACTCATTTGGTGTAGATCATAGATCTATTACTGCAATTTGCAGGAAAGTGGGAAAACATCTTCGCAAAGTGCTTCGCACGTGGCTGCAAACTTCCCCAAAGTGTGTTGGAGGTCTCTGATAAATGAGACCAGTAGGACCACATCATCTCCAAAAAGACAACATGACATCTCAGCTGAGACCAAACCGTAAACCCTACACATGTTGACTGTAGCTAGAAAGTCAATAACAGAACCAGCTACGAGGGGTGGCCCTCGGAGAGAGTTCCTGTAATTTCTTTTTTACAAGTAAGGGTACAATGGAGCAGGAGATTGACAGGCAGATTGTAGCAGCTTGTGCAGTCATGTGGACCTTGTAATTGTCCATCATAGTGAAGAGACGGATTAGGTGAAGCTGCTGAATCACCAGTCAATTTTCCTTTTGACCATCACCGATGGTCAAAAGCTCTGGTAGTGACCATACAGCACGAAGGCTGACTGGCCTCATCCTTAGCAAGAGGGTGAGCAACTCAGAACAAAGTCAGAGTTTTGTGAATATGGTCCTGTAGACTTGACAGAAAATGTATGTAATAACTGATTTCCAAATACTCACAAGTGATTACTTGATATACTTCTGTTAGGGGTGGTGGATTCATAAACTTTTTTGTTCTGGTTTTATTTAGATTAGTGGTGTTTGTGCTTTCGTCAGCCAGCTGTTCTCTGTGACTCACCAAGTTACGGGACTCTGCTTTTGCATTTGGGTTAAATCAAAATGTGGTTACAGCTCTGCTGTGGTGTTTAAATTGGAAACTTAATCTGTTCGGATAAGGTCAGATGTTCTGAAAATTCTCTCATTTCCTCTCCGTGGTTGTGGGTATATTTGTAACAGTAACAAGTTTTTTTTTTCTGGTGGGGAAACTAATTCTTATTTGGTGAAATGCCTGCAAATATAATACAAACAAGAGCTAGTAGGGCTGCCTACCAGGTTTAATAAAGACTGCTGGGATTTTTTTTTAAAAATGTTTTATGTAATAGCTAAGCTTTTGTCCAAACGACGCAACTAGCATTAATGCATTGCAAACCACAGGCTGAATTAATTGCAGAAGCTCTCGTTTAAAACATATTTTCTTTTAACATTGTAAATTAAGATTAATAACTTCACGACCTGTTTTTAGAAAACAGATTAGGATACCTGTATTAGTCCACAATCAATATTGGCAGCAACATTTCTGTTCCCCACAGCTTTGGTTTTGCTTTCTTTGCACATTCACACCCTACTGTTCCCTCCATGCTCTTATGTGATGATCAGTATTGTGTACTTATGAAGGGGGGGGGGGTTCACTAAAGAGTGAAACACTGGTGTTCAAGAGATTGCTGAGTCAAAGCCCCTCATTATTTAGGGTTAAGCAAGTCCATGGATAGGTTTAGAATCTATGTTTGTGGCTAAGTATACGTATGATGAAAAGTACTGATTTCTACGTGGTCATAGCTCACACAATTTACCATTTACCCAACAATACTCCTGCAAAGTCATGAGGGCGCAACAATCTTCTAGTGACTTATCTTTTTTGTAATTTACAACTATGGGTTTTGACTCTTCTATGTATCAGACACATGGGCAAATATGTACATCTGCCCACATATATATCTCACTTCACTATGTATTCCTTTTAACAAATGGCCTGACCACAAATGAATTTCCATTTGGGATTAATAATTTTATGAATATTGACAATCTCGAATGTCTTATTCCAAAATAATTCACATTTTAAAATGATCCTCCGAGGGCTACATGATGGTGTGGTAGTTAGCACCATCACCTCACAGCAAGAGGATTCCCTGTTTGAATCCCCTGGGGGGACTGGAAATATTTTTTGTGTGGAGTTGCGACTTTCTCCTTGTGTATGTGTGGTTACTCCAGCTTCCTCCCACAGTCCTGCGTATGTGCGGGTACTCCGGTTTCCATCGAAGTCCAAAAACATGGATTTTAGGTTCATTTACCACTCTAAATTGCCCTCAGGAGTGAGTGTGTGGTTGTTTGTCTCTCTGTGGCCCTGTGATGAACTGGCAACCAGTCCAGGGTGTACCCCGCCTCGCATGCAGTGTAGACAACTGATAGATGGATGATCTTTTAATACCCTAGTGCATTTTTTTTGTGCTGTGACTATATTTTTAAACAGATACATATATTTTATTGTATATCCAATGCAGAAGGCACATTTAATATTGCAATAATAATAAGACACAGTTCATTGTCCTAGTGGGAAATATGTGGCCTCGAAGATAATCTCGTCACTGTCCAGTCATAAGATACGACAACGCTGCATATTCTGGAGGACATGAGTAATTGTCTACTTCCTCTTCAGGTAGTCAGTGCATTTACAACATGGACAAGTACTTTAGTACAGAGAGGACTTTCATTATAAACACTCAAGAACAAAGGTAACCTTGCGAATGTTCTGCTCTCAACCTTAGTTCTATAGTTTATAATGCTTCATTGTTTGCATTCTTCAGGAATTGACAAAAGGCACACTACTTAACTACACAGCAGGCTCTAAAAAGTCATTGCTGACTCCCTTTTGGCTACTAGGCTGCCTCAGCTCCCATTAGTAACAAAACATTATTTTTCTTCCCTATTTTCCACTCTGCTGAAGCAGAGACGGCCAAACGTAACATCCTGGCAAATCTGACATCATGACTGGATAACAAAAGCACAAAATAAATGTAACCTTTCGGTTCACTGGTGATATTAAGATACGGGGATGTTTGGATGGGAATCAGTGAGCCAGAGGCATGTGACTACCCACTGGCATGATTTTACTCCTTTTTTTTCCTGCTGACCCAACTGTCTGTGTCTGTGTATGGTTCAATCATCCCTGAGCTGCTGCTGAGTTGATGCCTTGTAATGATATGTGGGCATCTGTTCAACAATATGCTAGTTGGTGAGGAATCTGCTTAGTATAGAGGCGCTAAATATCGAGGGCAAAATCTATGTGAGCGCACACTTGTTCCAGCTAATAATTTGGCATATACTATACCACTGAGTGATTTCACAGAGTTTAATGTTGACAGTCACGGTTGATGCCGGCTTCAGTGGCGATGGGGTTCACTTTTAACGCACTGTAAAACTGGAAATGCTCCGAGGGGCAACCACCTGGATGATTTGTGCACTGGTAATTAGCGTCTAAAAGTTTCTATGTTCCTTATTTGCTTGTGATAAGAAATAGCTTTGTTCTTTTGTTGGGTGGGGCTCGTTCGGTAGTAAAAACATGGACTGACCCTTTTCTATCTCCCCTCTCTGCATCAAACACACTCACACACACACACATACACAGCTGTCACAGTGGACAGCAGTAAGGCAGGCGCACCACATGACCAGAATAGACAATAGGAATCAGGGACATGGACACAGAATGTGAATTAAGTCTTCACTGCACAGGAATTATCCTCGGTCGGAGAGAGGTGTGTGTGTGTGTGTTTGTGTGTGTGCGCGTGTTTGGGCAGGAGGAGTAATTCACCTCTCTTTTGCTCTTAGTTCTTACTTTATCTCTTTGTCTCTTCCTTCCTGCCTGTGCTTTCATGGAAATGATCTTCCTTTCCTATAAATAGTGGTCAAATGCTGGGTACTTTGTCTTTGTAGTCGTATGCTAGGTTGGACAGCATTTATTGGACACAAAGAAAAGGCTCACTTTGACTTTCCAGAGAAGAATTCTTTGGCTCCCTGGAAAACCATGAAAGAGGTTGTTTGGGGGACTGGGTGAGTGTCGTCTCCATCCCAAAACAAAACGTTTCCATATTTTATGGAATAAGGCAAGTAGTGGTGAAGGACACATGAAGGTTGAAGTCACTGCTTCATATGTATGAATAACAGCAAATATTTGATGGAGTTTAACGTATTTTATCGTCAGTTCTGTCTTTATAAGTTGTATATTTAGCTATTTTTTAATCATGACAAGTTCAAATCCTCTATTTGTATTTTTCAGCGCTGTTGCCTTACATGAAGAAGGTTCCTGTTTCAAATCCTGACAGGGGTCTTTCTGTATGGACTTCACATGTTTCGAATGTGCACGTATGGCTTTTCTCTATTATTCCAGCTTCCGCCAATCAAAAACCTGTGTTTGAATAAATGAGTAACCTCTAGGTTAGTGCACAGAGATGCTTCTCTGTTTGTTTCCGTTTGTCCCTTTGATGGACTGGCAACCCCTCCTGCCCAGTGGCATCTGGGATAGGTTCCAGCTGGACAAAGAAAGTGAAAATGGATAGATTGTCCCCCCCTTAAGCATTTTGATGGTGATTTAAAGTTTCGGTATGATAAGCTTTTCCAGATCTCAACAGCAAAATTTGTACAGTCTCCCATCTTACCCACTGTCAGTGGTACTTCATCAGTGTACTTAATAGCTCAAACAGATCCAGCCTGTCAGTCATTCTTAAATGGGCCTGTTCCATTTTCTATTGCCACCTTACCTCTGGAGCAAGGTTAAAGTTTGGAATTCAGACTAAGAGATTCCACTACTCGCTACATGTCACTACATCACACTGTAGATTACGTAAACCAGGCCCTACACTCCCTGCAATGTAATGCATATTTTATTAGTGTAGCAATTACTTTGCTCAAAATCTTTTCATTGAACCTCTTACACATTGTTAAATATAATTTTTCCTTTCTTTTTTTAGAAGTCAAAAGGGATGCTTAAACCAAACAATCCAAGCAGCTCCTCATTCCTTATGTGAACTTTGAGGTTATGTGTGAGTGGTGATATTTACTTAAGTTTATTTTAGGGCCAATTCTTTGCAGAAATTATAAAGGAGTCATATTTAAGGGTATGAACAGATGATCAGTTATAGCAGTGTTTTTCAACCACTGTGCCTCGGCACACTTGTGTGCCGTGAGTGATCGTCAGGTGTGCCGTAGAAAATCATCCTATTTCACCTAATTGGTCTAAAAAGATTTTTTGATAAGGAATTAATTTTCTGCAAATAATATGCCATTTTTGAGTGTCTGTGCTTTAGTAGTGACTGGTGGCGTAATCATGTAATAGTTCCTTATGACTAGATTTTGTATATAATTTTGCATATTGAAGTGGACATGTTAAGTGCAATTTGAAAGAAGAAATATAAAATATAAAATATAAAAATACATTTTTGTGTTTATTTGATTCCTATTCAAGACACTTAAGATAAGATAAGATAAGATAAGATAAGATGAGATAAGATAAAATAAGAACTATATTGTTACTATAAGCGGCTACAGATTTGTTTAACATTTTTGGTTGGTGGTATGCCTCGAGATTTTTTCAATGAAAAACTGTACCTTGGCTCAAAAAAGGTTGAAAAACACTGAGTTATAGTTATAGTTTTGCAGTAGAGACAAAATGCCACAAAAAGTTGAAAAAGTAAACATGTACGCCCCGCTTAACTTAATTGCACTTCCATGCAAGTGTCTATCAATCAGAAGTTAAAGGATAATGAGAGAACATTGCAAAAGATTCTTTGACTCTGTATAATGACATTTAGAATCTTTGTGCTGATCTCTAAGCACTATGTGATGCTAATTGAAGTCAGCACTTATTGCTTGCTTGAAACAATCCTAATAGTGAAGCACGGTGGTGCTGCACGGGTGCTTGTTTGTGGGAAGGACAAAGAGACCAGTCAGACTAGAACAGACGCAGATGAAAGAGGCACCTAGATTGAACCGAAATACATTAGATTAACAAAAGATGAAGTGAAAGGCTACCAAGGTTGGAAGTTTACAATTTGTAAAGGTGCAGTGACCCAAAGAGAAAGGGAACCATAGAACTTAGATGGGATCAGAACAGGTTATGTGGTAATGGACAAAGGAAACCAAGTACATTTTATACTGAGAGAGTTAATGCTAAACAACAGACAGGTTATGGCCATTTTTCTAAATGTTGCCACATGTATTTCGAGAACAGGCAGTGAGTTCAATAAAAAGCTCTATGAAATGAAACAGAAAGAAATATTAATGGCAGTTATAAAGTAGAACATTTTATTTTCATAAACACAAAAAAAAAGAAAATTACAAAGCAAAATGGAAATCCCACCCTGAGCTTCAAATGGCCCAATGCAGAAATAAGAACAAGAAAATACCAAAGGAAAAACACAAATCTAGGATGACTACAAATTCTAGATGCTCCAAAAAGGGAATTCCTCAATTACTGATCTTATGTTCAAATAGTTTTAGATGTATTGGCTAAAGCATGAAAACATTCTTTTACTTGACTCAGTACAAAATTAGAATATTATCTTTCTCTTGATAACACACAATGCATATTCCATATTCATGTGCCATCTATTTAGGCATTAAATATTATGCGGGTAAATGTCTGGTAAACAAATGGGATGTTATCCTTACCCAAGTGAGATGTTCCCACAAACCTCATTTGGGACAATGAGAACACTTCTGGTTTGTACTTTGTTCTTCTTTAAAGAGAAAGCAGTGGGTCCACTCTCCTTTCCTCAGGTCGGTGTTTTGATAACCTCTGGGAAGAGAGAAACCGCTGAATGATAGTGATAGAGATCAGGATAAAAGATACACCAGTGGTTTTGACTGATGAGTCACTCTAAGGGTCTTCTTGATCACAACCCCGGCGTGAGGCGTTAATTAGTCGGGTGACACAGGCACAGCGAGGTACAGAAATGAGACAAAGGGTAAAGCGTGGATTCATCTGTGTCCTGCCATGCTGCCTCGCATATTTATTGTTCCTTATTTAATAGGTGTCTGAAACATACACCCTTCTCGTGTTTCACATTTGGGACAAGGTCAGTTTGTTCTTATCTAGCGTCTATCGAAGCCTGAATGGGTGCTGATGTTCCACCCAGTTTCTGTTTAAGAGCAGTACCGTTGTTCCTTTTTTCACCATAATTACTCCTGCTATAACCTCAATAATCATGGTACATTATAACTTATCATTATTATTAGTATTATTATTATTGTTGTTGTTGTTATATATTTCACAATGATAACTTAGAACTGCTACGGTACAATACTAGTTATCATCAGGTTTACAGTGGTTTGTGCGGAGTGGATTTCTTTCTTTCTCAACTGTCTGCAAACACAATGTGAAACGATGATGACAGAACTTGATCATTGGCATCTTTTTGTTTGTTCGTAACTTCATTACACGTGTCAGTCTTTTTCTTTTCTAAATGGGCCACGGAACGCTGTGATGTTGTCAGACACATTCTGTGTCTTTAAAAGTTTAAAA
The DNA here is from genome assembly GCA_013363375.1 of Menidia beryllina. Classification (NCBI taxonomy): domain Eukaryota; kingdom Metazoa; phylum Chordata; class Actinopteri; order Atheriniformes; family Atherinopsidae; genus Menidia; species Menidia beryllina. The sequence continues at coordinate 9,489,203 of JABUIW010000152.1, read as the reverse complement.
ATCCTCTGGGTAGAATTATGCGGGTCCATTTCATTCTGTCAAAATAGCTGTGACTCAAAGCAGGACGGCTGGTTGTGTCCCGTGGTGTCTGGCTCCAGCGCATAGGCACTGGATCTTTTGGGTGTAGAGGCTTGTTATATGGAGTCTATATAAATCAGGTTTTTCGTCCTGCAAATTCCACAAATGCTTGAATGGATCATGTTATGAGGATTATATAGACCCTTTTTTCTTGGGCATTTTTTCCCTTCTGGTGTGGCGCATTGTCCTGCTGAAAGGGGGCTCTGTGGCCATAAGAGTGAGGGCGCTTGACCCCCAACAATATTTAGATAGGCTACTCATGTCAAAACAACTTGCAACTTATGTTTCCAGGCACCTTTGAAAACCAATTAAAAAATGCATTCAGTGCTTTTCAGCCTTCATGATTTTAAAGTTGTGGCTGAGTAGTGTGTCGCATGATGAGTAGATTACTGTCCAACTTGTGAAGGCAGTTTTAAATGTTTGTCTCAAGCTATTGTTATGCTCAGTCACCGAAATATTTACTCAATATTATAATCCAGGTAGTCTTGATTTTGGCTTGGGGACTAATTATATTTTCCAGAGCTAGAAATTGGAACCATGGGGCTGGAAAGATATTATATCTTGCCAGGAAGAATAAACATAATCAGAGCTTCTTCTGAGTTGCATTATGGGAGGGATATTCATTTATTGATTTGTGTAAACATACTAACACAACAGTCGAGATATCCTGGTCTCTGCTTCTTTGATTTTCCTTATCTTTGTTTCAATCTGTCTCAAGTGGCCTGTGGCTGTGGCAGCTAATCACTGGAGCACTCTTTAACACAATTTTGTCTAACATCCCTAGTATCTTGCAACACAATGAGTCTAAGTGTTTAGTGACATTTAGTAGTCGCCAAATGATACTCCTGTTTACACATGTGCTGTGAGTGGGCATCAGCACTGTGGTTTAGAAGCCAAACACACCTCACAGCTTCTAAAATCTCCATCCCATCTTGGACTATTATCACTGAACAGATCTTCTATGTCAACACCACTTTGGTTTTCAGAGTTTCGACATTTTGTTGTTGCTTGGCGAACACGGAAACAGACTGTGGGAAAGTTTGAGGTGTGACAGGAGAAAGGGAGCAAGTCAAAGTGAAGTGCTGGAAAGGGAATCAGCGATCAATAATACATCGTCAACCCAAAGGTGTGCAGGACCGAGAAACACGCTGCTGGATCTTTAATGTTCATTCATACATGGTAGAACACTCAGTCAGCACTTTTCATCAAAACAAGAATAAGTTAAAAAGCACCTCTTGGAGGAAATGCAGCACCGCAAGACTTCTGGCTGTCACCCTTGGCAACAGCCCCTCCACTCCCTTTTGACATAATGCCAGGATGTCCATTGACTTGTCACTTGTTTAGACCCCCTTCTTCCACTACGTTGTCCTTCCTGAGGGCACAAGACCAGCCATGTCAAGGCGCAACACGCTGATTGATGTGTGTGACACATGCTTCCGGGAACCTCTGTCATCTGATTTGTTTTCTATTTTTGTAGCAGCAAATGCAAAGTCCCCTCCCATCAACAGCAGATTTGAATGTTCTCGGTTAAGATGTCTTTTCACCGGCGATGGTCTGAGTCCTGCACGAGCATTCATGATTGGCAGTATCGGGTGTGTAATTATAATGGTTTCACTAATCAGTTGCATGTCAGTAATACCTCAACTCACCTTTGACAAGCGTTTTAAAATTCGGATGTTCAGAAATAAGTTAAAACCTGCCCACTCATATATTATCTTTCTCTCTCAGAATATTTCCCTTCATCTTACCTGCTATTTTTGTCCCAGTCTCTTTACGTCTTGCTCTTAGTCCTCTTTACTTTTTACCATCGCTTTCCGTTTATGTTCAGCTCACTTCATCTCACAGGCAAAAGGATGCAGCAAGCAGTATTCGGGGAGTATATGCATGTGAATAATGGAGGAGACAAGCTTCCCCCTAACAAGGTGTGTTTGATGGTTGAACCCGACCCAATATGTGTGTGTTTGTGTGTGTGGTCAAGGTGCTTTCCCATTATCCTCCTCCATTATTCAGTGTCATGCCTTTTCTCTTTCTACCACAAAACCCTTTCAGATCATGGCACCTGGGAATCAAATGTTAATAGACACCCACCTGCATGTTCACACGCAGCCATAAATGCCCACCACATGCACGGGAAAGCCAGTTTGACTGATATGTCTTGACATATTTGTTGCCCTTTTGCATCATTTATTGCATTACAATAAGCATGACAGGTGGTTTTTCAATCCCAGCACACGACATTTGAGAGAATATATCTGGGAATTTCTCACTCGGTTTCCCCTGTTCTGGTATGCTTCAATATCTTCTGTTCTATTTTATTTCATCTTCTCTGACTGTCTCAGGAGACATCTTGAGAACAGCAGGTCTCAGTGACCAGTGACTCAGACACTGACTTTTGTCATCATCACTAGAACACAGAATTCAGATGTTGATTGCAGAAATCTCAAATCTGGACCTGACGCTAAAATGTAATCCCAATCACAGTCAGATGAAACTGATTTAGTTTTTAGATTGTAAAGGGCCATATTATGATATGATATAGGATGATCAAGTGACTGATTTTAAAAGTACAATAACAGTAATAAAAAACAGTAAAATCCATGTTGGACCCATTTTGAACGAGTTCCAGGTGTGGAGGTCTTGACCTTATTTTAACTTTTTTTTTTTAAAATGTCCACGCTCTTCAAAGATTTACTCCAATCATTCTGTTTGGATTTGGATCTTGACTCAGGTTGTGCTACAGTGCTGATGACTTGAATCTCACACTTGAATTTTAAATCTCACACAGAATCTGCAAATGAAACTGCACAGGTTGTTGATTTTTTTATCTAAAAAGTCTTCCAGCATCAAAGAAATGGAAAACATGTATAAACTAAATGCAACATAGGCCTTGCGTATCAATTCAATTCAATTAATCATTGCAGTGATATATTTGTTGTTGATTTCAGAAGAAGGTTAAAAATCATTCTGGTCATCGCCTCATAGGTTTTTGTTTGGTTTGTTCTTCATGTCGTGTCTAAACTGAGAATAAAAAAATAAATGGTCAAATAAAAGGCTCCCCCCAAAAAATGAATTAAATTTAATACTCAGATTATAAAGTGTGTTTGCTGAAAGTAATGTTTGACTGATCTGACACCTGACAGAAAACGAATAACTGGACCATGATGCACTGTTATAAAAAATGAATGCTGCTCCTGTGAAGAAGCATCATTAACTGAAGAAAAATTAGAAGATTAATGCAACATAAGATGAATTTGATGCAACAAAGGTCATCCTGTGCTCATGAAACAACAGCTATGGTTCCGGGCCAGTGTCTGAGCCTTGGTGCATGCCACACAACCAAAAGGATTAATCACACCCCCTAAACAACTGTTCATTAACTTTATTCACAGTGAAAATAATTATCAACTGTAAAACTTTGGGGCACACATATCCCCACAAATTAGGTATCTATGTAGTAGAAATCAGCCTCGCATTTTGAATAGCTCACACAATCCCAACAAAACCTGTTTCCTGGATAATTTTCTGAGTGCTTTGATCCTCCTGGAGCTTCCCTCTTGGTTGAGCCCCCTCCCCACATACACACTCATACACACACATGATGTGATGTGCGTAATATGGCAAGTAGAGCACTGTGCTCAACAGCCATATGCCTCCGGGCTTCCCTTCTGCTCCGCGATATGGAAGGACAGGAGGAGGTATGGACGCTGTGCTGATGAAGAGGTAGAGTTTGGGATTGAGGTCTTTAACACAAATCTTAAGCCTAACGCCCCACACTGAAGAAGAAAAACTCCTCCTAGCACCGGCCTCAGTTGGCATTTTTGTGTAAAGCAAGTTTCCGACTGGCTGTGTGTGTATGAAAGTGTGTGTACATGTGTGAGCTCTGACAGTGGGAAGCTGGAATGTAATTGCTGACACTGTCCAGAGGATTGAATGTAATGAAGGTAGCTGCTTACAGGCTTCTTCATTAGTACAGCTGGGCCCGGGGCACTTCCTGTGCGTGCGTGTGTGTGTACGTGTGTACGTGTGTGTAAGTATCCGTGTGGTCCAGGTATTTCTCATGTTGTGAGGACATAAATCTTTTTACAGAACCACATAATGGTGACAGGTCTTCCACGTTTTCTTAAATCTCCACAAAGCAATTTTATTTTTGGGGGTGTTGTTTTTAAGGTAAGGGTTAGTGGTCTGTAAGAAATTAAAGTAAGCCAACGAAATGTCCTCCAAAGTCAGGAAGACGTGATTTGCGTTGATGTTTGTGTGTATGTGTGTATGTGTGGGCAACTCTGCATCCTGGGAAATAAGGGGAGACAGATATTTTGGCATGCACACATACACGCAGGTTTTGCCCCCTACTCACATATTAACAGGCACATCAACAATCATTTGCAGTGTGCAGAGTGTGATGCTGTGAGTTTAATCCGCATATGCTCATTTCTGCCGTGACTTTGCTGTTAAAGCAAATTCATTTTGACCACATTACTTCAGTAACACAGCAATGCTTCTTGCAAAAGGTCGATTTTGTGTTCTTGTGGCAACTCTACGCTGCCTCTTTGAGGAGGTCATGGTCAACTCAGACAGATTTGAGAGATTTTGAGATGCAAGGCTGCAACCAACCATCTCATTATTTCATTGTTTTCCTCTGCTCCATCACAGTGGAGAAGTATCCCCCAGGTGACTTCCTCAGGTTGGTTTTATTCAGTCAAAAGTCAATAGGCGAAACAAGTTCAATTTAAATGTAATTTTTAACAAAGAAGAGCAACCAAATTCCACATTCCAGGAGATGGAGAAAACAAAGGATTACCAAGTTCAGTTGGTCATTAACATTTCTATCGAATAAACTATGGAGTAATTGGGCATTCAACAAATCATTTCATCTCTAGAGAAGTGCAAAACACTCTTCTCCGTCTTAGGGGATGTATGAATGTAGAAAGTATAATTTGTGCTTTAATATAATGGAGCTCTGCCTCAGTTTAGGCCAAACACTGACAGTCATCCTGGTGTTGACTAATCGTGTGTTTAGCTAACAATCACAAGCTCTTTCATCAGTTATTTGGACAGTATCCAATGATTTTTCACATCGGTGTCTCTCTGCCCGATGCAGTGGTGTTTGTTTACCGTTAGCAGGTGGAGGAAGCCACTTCCCTTTTCTCTATGCGGCTGAACTCTAATCTTAATGCTGCATGTCACGGCTCCGGTTACTTTTGGGAAACACTTTGCTCTGTTCTGCCGATTTCATGACGATTGTGGGGACAATGTGCCAAAGCTGCGGCTGTGCAGATCAGGCTTTTGTTTCACCTTTTCAGAAGCCCGGCTGGCATGAAATGGGATTTGTGGGCAGAGAATGGAGGCTGGTCACGGGAAGGGCAGTCAGCAGGCCAGACAATGATGCGGCTGCTATCTCTGCCACATGGGGACCCCGTGGAGATGCACTTTTGATTAACTTTCCACTTGGTGAACAATGTGTCACTTACAATACAGTAATGACTGCCGCTCCAGAAATCAGTTTGACAGCAAAGCCTCTCAAGATGTGTTTTATCAGTTGGGTTTGGTTATGGATGGGAGTTTTCTCTTTGTATTAAATGATTCTTTTTCTCATAAATGCAATGTGGGATTCTGAAATACAATCGGGCTAACCTTGACCTGCCACACTTTTTGCATTTACAGCCGTGACCTCTATTTGTCCCCCGTCCTGCTTGTGTTCTTCTTTCCCGTCTCTCCTGAATGAGACATCACAAAAGAGCAGGGAGAACATTAACCTTCTCCAGTAAAGACCAATCAATAACTGATCTTATTAGTCCTCAGTGCACATGGTTCACTACAAACCCAGAAAAGCATCAGATAGTACCCCATTACTAATTCCATCCAATCTGTTTCAGAGTCACTCTCCACTCTTCCGTCTTTAGTCATTTTGAGTGAAGTGTAATAAATGAGCTGCATAGTTTCCATGCAGATTTACTCTGCTTGTCCATCCTGGAATCTGAAGCTGGTGCAGCCCCGTGTTTTCCTGCATCAGCAGCTTGAAAGGATGAAGGAGGAGGTGAGAGGAAGGCTGGGAAGAAGGGATATAGAGGCAGAATAGCGAGAGGAGGAAAGGAGGAATCAAAAATGTGCAGCTATATTGATGTCAGTGTAAGCATTTCTATTGAAATCAATAGAGCTGCATTCAATTCCTTTTGTACGTGGTAGGTTAAATAGGAAGGCATGGTCAAAGTAAAAGATCAGCTCCCACAAATCACAATAAAATCAGTTTGATTATTTGGGGATATTTCTCTCCTTTTTGCACAGAGGGACGTGTGTACGGATAGTTTAATCTGAAATAATTTTCCAGTAGATGGCTAGCTTGATTTACAAAGCAGTCATTGAAATATTCAGCCCCTTTCATTAGTTTTACTAGTTTTACAAAAAACAATCTGTAAAATGGATTAAAAGATGGGTACATTACATTGAATATGGTTAATCTCCCCCAAAAAAACTCAGGTAGGTGGGCTGTTTTGGGCAAGAGAAAATGCTGTGTCACATTTTGAGGCTCTGCAATTAGGAATGACCTTCATTTTGAGGTCTAATTATGTGTAGTGGGTACAGTTATGGTAAGTGGGGAACATTAGTTTCCTCTGTTGCCAGGCAACATTACCAAAAGTCAATATTGTCACCTGAAATGAAAGAGTTTTTTTAATGAAGATTCAGTTAGGATTCATGGTTTTGTTTGGGTTTTTTTGTCTTTAGGTTTCTGTTTCCATGGTTCAGATTTTTCTAGATTTGTTATTTCAATCTGTTTTATATTATTATCTGGAACTTTGTTTATGCCTGGATTATTTGTGTTTCTGAGTTATTGTTTTTTTATAGAATCTTGACCTGGTTCCTAGCTCTCTTTTCTGGACTTTTGTTTCTTGTTTCATATTTTTGCTGTTATCCTGGGTTTTTCTCAGTTCCCAGTGTGCTTCTCATCTGTATTCAGTCAGTTACAGCTGTAGTTACTCCTTAATAAGTTACCCATCTTTTCAGGCCCGTTACCAAGTTTTTATGTACTTGGGGTTTTTGTTCCCTCAAATTCAGTTTTAAGGTGTTCCGTTTTTGGTTATAGTTTAAATAAGTCCATTTAAGTATTCATCAGTCTGCTTTTCAGCATTTGGGCCATCATTTTCTTCCTCTCACCGCAACAGATTCACCATGTAACATATTTTTTACATATCTGTTTGTTTACTTGTTCTTTGGCAGTTCCTCAGCTCAGTCTGGCTAGTAATTCTTCTGGACTGTAATGATACGTTTAAAAAAAGATAAGGGATCTCTCAGTTAAATAAGCAAATACCGTCAGTGTTTTTAGCTTAATGTTAGATTGGACACGTTTATCAGCTTTATCTCCATAGATAAATTAAGAAATAAAGAGACATAAAATCAGTTATCTAACACTTTCTCCACTGTATTCAGAATCAGAATCAGAAATATTCTAATAATCCCAGAGGGCAATGATTTTTGTTACACACTCCAGATATGCAAAAACAACATGTATATGTGTGTGTGTGTGTGTGTATATACAACATTCCACACAAGAAATATATATATGCAAAAAAATAGAGAGATTATTAATAATGTGCAAAAGAGTGCAAAAGAATGAATAAATGTCAATAATTTTGAGTCAGAATTACAGAGGGGGGTGTCTGACTCTGGGAGTGAGGCGAGATTTCCAGTGGCGCTCTGTGGTGCATCTGGGTGGGAGGAGTCTTCTGCTGAAGGAGCTTCTCTGCTGGGCCAGTGTGTAATACAGAGGGTGTGAGACATTGTCCAAGATGGACTGAAGCCTGGACAGCATCCTCTTCCCCGCCATGGTCGTCAGAGTGTCCAGCTCCTCCCTTACGACATCACCGGTTAGATGGGAATCTCAGTGTTAAATGTAGACTGTCAAAACTGGAAAGGAAAAACCCAAGTTATTTGCGGAGCTAGATAACATTAGTGCTAAGAGAGAAAATGTGTTTTGTGATGTGGATGAACTGAATCTTTTATAATTTCTTAAGTGCTAGTGGGAAATGTGCCGAATACGTCTTATATCCACTTTCATTGTGCCTTTGTGGCTGATATTCACCCATAGTGTGAGCCATTGTGCTGTGATTAAACATGTGTGCTGCAAGTTTATTTTTCTGTCATGTTTTATTGCATTCCTTTAACAGCAATTTGTGTGGGTCTTCAAAAAAAATCTAGCTATCTTTATCCCTTTTGCTCTTTGATACATACTTTTATCATAGTCATCTACCATACGATCTACTATCGTATGTGAAACTGCACTACACAAAAGCTTGGTTTCATGAATCGCATTTAGGGTTGTAGTTGTATTTTAGACAGCCAGGCGCTTTTAGTTTGTGTGTATGTGGGTATAAACAGCTGTTGGAAATGCCACCGAGAGCCGGCTTGCCGTGGGCCCTCTGCCATCAAAATGTCATGATAGGTGGAGGAAAAAGCTGCAATATCTCATTGCCCAACAGCCATACTCCCGTCCAGGCTTTATACCACATGCATTCACGTGGATGTACTCCTGCCTGGCTCTATGATAATGTGATACTGAGCCACAGACGCATTCATCATGCCAGATGTCATTAGAAACAAGCCCCATTATACCCAGAGCCTGTGATTTATGATTAATATTTGCAAGGGGTGTGGCAGATCGTCAAGCCCCTCCAATCCACTGATTTCAATGAACAAGAAAAACATGGAAGGGGAGGAAGATGGAGGTTGTTGAAGGGAAAATATGTGTGTGAAGCTGCAGGGACATTCCTGTCATGGCAAATGAGATGAAGGACAAAGAAAGTAGAAAGAAGGGTGACATAATCAAGATCACTGTGTTCCCTGCTGCTGTAAATTGTCCATGGAACTTTTCTACGTGGCTTCATTAGTAAGTGTCTTTTCAATATTTATGACCATGTTAATAAAATATCAGTGCGTGAGGCCTTTGTGGAGAGCTGCCGGCTGTAGGTTACTGCAGTCTCAGGCTTTTCAGCAATATCTGGATGATGAAGGAAAGTTCAGGTGAGTCTTATGCAGAGGGAGATGTGATGTAGAATAGACTGGCTGGGACGCAGTTAAAACAGATGGTTCATAGCTTCTGAGCAAGCGCTGCATCACAGAGGTTTGTTCGAAACTAGATCAAAAGATATCTAAATTTTTAGCAGTGCTGATCTCGAGTCGGTATGCGATATTGGTTCTTGGATACAACAATGCTGTCATATTGTTTTTTTATGAGGTAGCAGTGAAAGGAGTACATTTTCTCTAGTAGCCCAAAAAGCTGCGCTCAGCACTTGGATTCAGATCACTCAGTGTCCCTCTGTCTGTGATTTACATGTATGTGTGATTTAACACATACAATTAAGAGCTACGGCAAATTATTAAGTTCATGATTTATTTATGCATCACTTAATCCCTTTGTGAAAAAGAATGGAAGATGAGATGATTTAAACTTCTAGTTTATACTGAGGAGCTCTTAATCGCCCCCAACTGACACTGTTGCTCTATGGCCAGAGAGTCAGAATATGATACTTTGCTTGTTAATGGCTTGAATTGATTTACTGTCATTGAGGTTTCTTTTCATTTGCTAACTTTTAGATCCAGTGTTTTGGCTTAAAGATTACTATATTTGTACATAAGTTTGTGCTTTCACCTTGTTCCAGATGCACAACTATTATGAACTTACAGACTTGCACACCTTGACCGATGCTTGAGCTGTTATGTATGAAGAATCCGCAATGAGGGAGCACATCTCATGTATCTTTAAATCATGCATACAAGTATATGCAAGTGTTTCAAGAACACTTTGACCCTTGTATGAGCTGCAGATGGAAATAGATGTGACATCATTTCATATTAATCAAAACAATTATTGTCACATACTGAGCTGCAGGCAGTTTGACAGTGAATTTCATTTCTGATTTTATTTCTTATCTGTCTTTTTTCTATAGTCTCAAACTCAATTGGTTGGCAATGAATGATTGGAACCATGTGCTGGGGTTTTGCACAGCAGCTATGCAAACTGAAAAAAAACTAAAGGCTTTTCTTATTTTTTGGATAAAGATTAGCCCATTGCTTTGGTTTCAAATGAAACAACCGACTTATCTGGCTCCTACTCCTGTCCAAGCTTCTGTATGTGATTTAGGCAACAGATAAATCTGTAACAAAAGTCACTCATTTTTTTCCCTCTCATTTGCTATTTGTTTTTCCTCTCTCTTTTAAGCTCTTGTTCTGATCTTAAGGAGCAGGTTTATTTGGTTACTATTTTTGTATTTAGCTGTTTTTCTGATTTCAATAAAGTATCAGTATATAAAGTAAAATATATATTGGAGTATTTTCACATATGGTAAAACTGTGCTTCCTTTTACAGCTGCCTTCTATTTTAGTTATATTTCAAAGTTGTTTCTATATGCAAAGTTTTCATTTGAAAAGTGGGAACAAGATGATAATGCATTTGCACATGCTTTCACAATGATAGTTTAAAAATAGAAATATACAGGCATGTATGACTTTTTAAATCTTGTGAAAACAATAATATGAACATTTCCATTAAAGTTTCATGCATTTGTCTTTTGGTGTTAAAATATGTCAATACTCATTACAGACAATGATTTATCTGGACCTCTTGTTGTTAAACTGTAAGATCATACCATCCTTCGTCATACACAGCTAAGGTGGTAAAATGGCCATGGCAAATCAATATGTATGTAAAAGACAGCAAGATTTCACCTTTTGGTCTGTTGGTATTCCTTTAGTTTTGCCTCCATATTATATTTTGGCCAAATGTTTTTCTATATTAGGGTGCAGTTAATTGAAGAAAATAATCTGTTTTGATGCTTACTCAAGAGATTATATTTAAGTATCCTAATGGGAACAATAAAACGCGATTGTTACCCACAATTCTCACATCACATTTGTCTTCTCTTATTATTATTATTATTATTACTTATACCCACATCTCTCTTGTTGCACATTTCCCCTGCCAATCATTTTCCCATCTTCCTATTGCGCCTTACTTCCTTTCATATCCTGTCTCCTACTCCTGCCCTGCCTCTTTGCTTTAAAAGTATTCCCACCGTACCTCTCCCCTTTACTCTCTGAATTCCCCCTCCTTTCATCCAATGCGAATTGCTTGCTTATCCCTGTCAGGGTTGGGCTCCAGTTCACTCTCCCTCAGCTTTCCAGGCCCATCTTACTACCTCTCCTCCTCCAACTTTACTCAAGCTGGGATAGAGCTGCCTTTCCTCTCAAGGGAAACAGGGAGGGGGAGAGCTGCATGAGCCAAGGCCAGGAATGCGCCCTGCCTGCATGCCTGCCCAGGACACAGCTGTGAAGTACAGAGCTGTCTTTCCCGCTCTGTCTTTTTTCAGCACATCTGCTATGTGGAGGGACAGAGCCTTGCTGTGCTACGTTGTTCCGTCCTTGGCTCAGCGTGGTTGTTGGATTTTGGCCCAGCTATATTGATGTAGATTTGGATTTGCGATGGAAAATTGTCCCACCGCTATAGGCCCCCGTGAATGAGCCGCTCTGATTTGGTGTTATAGCGATGTTCATTAAGCTGACAGATTAATTATTAGCCACGGTATTAGCATGAGTTCAGTGCATCTTTGGACTGCTTCACGTCAGTGTTCTTTAGTGGCTGACTTGGCAAGGGCAGGTGGAGTGTTGCACTTCGTGCATTATGTAACTCCACCCCAATTTAGATCCAACTTCAAATAAATGAAAATCAGGCTGCTGGTTGGCTCCTTTCCCCACAGATATAAATAGCATTTTCTAATCTTATCTAGAAACAGTGTTGTAAAGGGGAGAGGCTTTGAAATGCAGCCCGACGATTAGGATCCCATTGTTCCGCTCTACACCCCCTCCATTCTCCTGGCTGCTTACAGTAAGCCTGAGGATCTGTGTGCATGTGCCTTACCGTGTAGTCCTGCACATGTGTATGCGCTCATCCGCATCGCAGTGTGACTGAGATAGTGGGTAACGGTAAGATAGCACATGCATGTCTGTCATGTCACGGATTTGAGAGTTTGTGAGCAATTTGTGTTTGTATGTGTGTGTGTGCTGCTGGGTGTGTCTTTGATGATGGATGCTGTGCCTCTGCTGCTTACCCCACTGCTCCTCTCAGAATTAACAAGGTTGCTAAGATACAGTGTTCTTATATTAGATTAGGTTATCTGCTATTATTGCTATTACTATATTTTACCCAGCACCGTGAAGCCTTTATTAATTTGGAAATTTACCCTGCCACGGATTGAAGAGGCTGGTATTTGTGCACCAATTGCTCCTTTCCTTTTCCTCTTCTGGCTGGAAGGGGAGGGTGTCGTACTGAAAGCCCCCTAGTCAGATGTCTACCCCACCCCATTACAATCTGGAGGCGGATCCAAACCTTTATTCATCATTAAGCCCATTTAATCCAAGCCTGGGGCTCACTGTTTTCATTTGATACAGAACAAACCAGTCAAATAGAGGACAAGAGGTAGTGATATCACTTTGGTCGAGGCTTATTGGTGGGCTGAGGTGCTGTTCCTCCCATTGGTTGATGAGTAGCCCAATCCAGAGTTTGACCTCCACGGCTTCTTTTCTGTGGCTGGAGGTTCATTTGCACATCTGTCAGCAAATAGACAACAAAAGACAACATTGGCCTAAAATTAACTTGGAAACACTGACTTGATGCTCTGTTGTATAGGCGGACTCGCACATTTCTTGCACACATAAATAACTTTGGAGAGAGCTCAGAATTTAGATAAACCTGTTTAACCATTGATGATGGATAATTGCCAACTGCAGAATATGAGCAGCTTCTTTTAAGACCTTTATATGAAAAACAAAATAGTAAAACAGTCCGAATAACAACACTCCTCTGTTTTTCTTTCATAGTATTTGTGATGTGGTGTTATAGTAGACTACACTATGGCAACTCAAGGTGATCTGTCTCACACAGTCTGAATCCAATTTCTGCTCCACTACAGTGATGTTAAGGCATTGTCTAAGTGTGAATGGATTGTGTGGTTCTACAACTTTGACTGACTTGTGTAAGAATATTCTGTCAATGCAAAGACGTGCAACTCGTGAACGTTTGCTGCATTTTTGTGTGTGTTCAAGTGTGTATGGGGACCTGCTATAAGGGAAAACCCCATTAGAGTGGGATCCCAGGGAGATAATGAGTGCTGACTGCTTTATGTCCTGGAAATGATTGAGTGGAACATGGTGGCAGTTTATGAATCCTCTCTGCCAGTGGCTGACAGAGTGACAGCACACTGTCTGCTAGCCAGCCAAGCTACTGTAATACAGATGACTGCTGGCTGTAACCTAAAGTGTCTGTATCAGAAAAGCCCACCTAACCTGCATGCTGACTTCATGCTCAACATAGAAAGACCACAGCTTATGCGATCGCTGAGTTGGAGACAGTTTTATGTTCTCACAGTTCCCTCTGCAGATATATGAAGCATAATTGGAAAATGACATAGGGTCCCATGTTCCCAGTTTCTGTTGTCCATAGTTTCCAGCTCCATATTTGCAAGCTGAAAAGATGTTCTCCAGCTCTGTATTTGTTCAAAAGGACATGGGCTAACTCAGGTACAGAGAAAAACGCTTCATTATTTTAAAATAATCAGTTCTTGCTGTTGTGGAATGTTTTGGCCATGTCAATGAGTAACGTAAAGCTGTGTCCAGTCAGCTTTCCAGCATTTATGTGAATCTTATTAAACAGTCTCTAAAAAATTTTAAGAAGACCAATTCCTCTGTGTGTCATCGAGCTTGTTGTTTATTCCAATATTTCTCTCCCTTCTCTTATTTTTTTTTACCATGCAATATTTTCTTTTCTTTCATTCCCATCTATTTTCATAGATAATTACTTCCCTCCCCACCCAGACCAGTTGTCTCCTCTCTGTTGGCGTGTTCCCCTGTGATCTGTTCTTTCCTGCACTACCTTGGCTTAGTGATTAACCCTTTTACGAATGTGCATGAGCCTGTGTTTCTGTTTAGGTGTGCTCATCAAGATCCCATGTGTGGTGGTGCCCCGCGTAATGCTTCTGAAGCACAGGCCTCCTGCTCTCCTCCCACTGCTGTAGCCTGGAGACATACAGGCTTCTGAACTCACACACATATTCAAGCATAAAACAGTCTATGCCCCAGAAAATAGGTAGAAAACTGAAAATGTTTAATGATTATGGAGATAAATACATGGAATCTGTATGAGATATCAAACATAAGGGATGCATCATGCACCACTGGCCAGCCCTGTCTCCATTATTGTTTTTTAACTTTTATACTTTAATTCTAGTCAAATAAATGAAAATGCTTAGAGCACTACCATTTGTTGGCTTTGCGACAGAACTTTTTTCTACATTTTATCATATTTTATCCAATGCTAAAAACAAAAGATAGATTTTTAAAAATGAAAGAAAGACATATGGAAAAAAGAAGCAATACTCTTTTTTTTTTAAAAGATGAGGTGAGGCAAACATGAAGAAGCACCAGTCCCATTAATTTCTTATAACATCAACGCCTGCCTAACATGCAGATAGTCAAGGATGTAAACCAATCTGGTCTGATGAAAGTTTGCTTGGCCAAAGCTGTCTGTCTCCAAGCAGTTCTCCACCCATGCAGAAGCATTGACATTTACCTTGCTGTTTACAGTATGTTGCATGGGGAATAGCACCCTCTGGGGTGGGGCAGGGGTCACTACATTGTGCCTCTGCTGTCATGGAGACCTGGAAAGTGATCCCATAAAATTCCATGTTGGGTTGAAGATAACCCTGAGTAGGTATTAGTACATCACAAATGATGCAGCACGCACCGGTTCTGGCTGCAGTTTCACCTGAAGAAAGGTACAAGGGTGGAGCTTGAGATGTGGGAGGATGCAGTGTCGTAAATTCTGAGGCACCTTTTTCCCCTCCTCTTTTCTTCCCTCCCTCCCTCACACCCCCCCTCCCCCCACTCCCCTGTCTTCAGCTCTTGCACAGGATCACATTAATATTCCTTTGAAGCCTGTTTCAACTGCAGCCAGATCTCCCTGTCCCCCTCTTCCACTCTCATCCTCTTTCTCTCTCTCTCTTTATTCTCCCCTTTTCTCCTCCTTTTCTTTTTGTTTTCGCAACTATTGTTTCTGGTAGGGATTGCTTTGCAGCATGGAGAGGCGCTTTTATTACCTTCCGTCAGGAGTTCCCCATGTTGCTCTCATGCATGCACACACACCCATGCACACACATACCGAGGGGTGGTGGATGCCGATGCCTTTGACAGACCGTGTTGATTGGTTCAGAATGGTTGCTGCCTCTTGTAGGAGAGTGGAACGGCTATTTTTAGATCAAGGGGTAGCTGGGAGAGAAAGACTGAAGAAGGCTCTGAGTGTGAGAGTGTGCATGTTTGTAAGGAATACTGCAGTCTTGAAAGAAGTTTTCTCCTCACACACATATGCACACAAGCATATGTATATATATATGTATATATATATAAATATATATGCACATTCACTTATGCAACAGTGCCCATCCAAAGCCGGGGTATATTCCTTGTGCTTGAATCCCTTTTTCTCTTTTCCCTAAACCCTGTTTCTTACCTCCCCCCATCCCCTCTCCAGCAGCTTTTCTGTCTCCCTTGTTTCTACCTCTCTTTCTGCCTTTCTGAGTTGGCTTGGTCTGCAAATGTCAGCACTTTCCCATTTATTTGTCAGAGCCCAGAGCAATGTCCTGCACCCTCTGTTTACCTCTGTCTCCACAGTGTTGCCCTATCGGCACTGCTTTTCTCCTCGTCACCCTTCCCCCTCAGAATTGCCCTCCTCTCCATCTTTACATTCTGTCCTCTCACCCTTAATGTCGTATTTCCTAATCTCGTGTCGTGCCATCCTTTCCAATCTGAATGTATTCCCTCTTTGCCCGTCCACTTTAATTTTTTTCCACCCTACTTGCTTCACCCCATCCTTTAGCTCCTCATCTCATTCATGGATCATGGCACTTCATTTGAGTTACATCATGACATTTTAAGTCTTGACTTTTACTGGTGGGTGACATCTTTTTGGCAAAAGATGCACTGCATCACTACCTTTACCCTTTCCGCTGCCTCACATGTATCTATTTTAGCACATGATAATGTCCACTAATGTTTAGAACCATCACAAAACGAAGTGTTTTGTCCCACTATTTGCCATCTGCAACGGCTTTTTCTGTCTCAACCGTCCATGTCTTCATCTTCCTCGGTGTCTCACTTTGCTGTGATCACCACGCTGACTCATGTGACTCACACCTGCTCTACAGTCAAGGTGCTGCTGTGGTTTGGTAAGGAGTGATTGATGGCCACAAAGGCGTGGCTTTGCATCCACTCCGTTTGCAGAAAAGTCTGCTGGGTCGTGATGGAGTTGGTTTAAGCTCAGTGTTTATTTCATTTACTAGTGAACTCAAACGCTTTAGGCAAAAGGGTTTGGGTGATTTTTTGCTATATTATAATTAAGGTGGATGTGGCTGCCGTTCATTTTCGTAAGGGTTCATTATGTTTCATTTAGAGTGTCTTGGAATTTCAATAAAAATAACATGAAAAATGGCTCTAATGTTAGTCATCACCTAGAGATGTTTCATAGTCCTATCTGTTAGTTTCAATGTTTAATTTAAAAAAATCATGCTTCAATAAAAATGTATAGATCCTATAGAATCTCTATAAAGATCCTATATATTCTCAGTCACATTTGCTCATTACAGTAGCACTGAGATGGACCAAACCTCACAATATTGTTCCTAAAACTAGTTCAAAGGATTTAACTGTTGTGTTTCAGTAATTATTCATGATCTAATTATAGAAAACATATTTTTGCTATTCATGTCTGTATTGTTAAAATATATTGAAGCCAACGGGTTCCAAAATACTTGCTTTAGAAAAAAACTCAGTTTTTTTATAGGTGAAAACAATATAAAGAAAATAATTTTGAGCCGCAGTTCTTAAGTGTTAATATTTTAGTGAGGATGTAACTCATATGTATTTCCGAGCATCAACATTTAATGAACTACAGAAAATACTAGTTAACTGCAAATTAGCACCTTAATTTATAATCATATGTTGTTGTTTTTTATATGTCATGACTGCTTTTGAATGAGCACCAGTGTCATGGTTTTGACTGAACTTGCATGTTTTCTGGGTGCAGCACATAATATGCTTGTATTGTCCTGCTTTTAGAAAACTTTAAAGGTAATACACTGGTTTTGAGAACATGCTAAATGATAGAAACCATCATCTTTAGCCAAAGAAAAACTCATTCCTTTGTATGAACATGTTCTCCTTCAAGATCAGAGTTGCTGTGATGATTAAAGAAAATTAGACTCAGCTGTACTACAGCTGTAGAACTAGGTTTCTCATGTTATATTTAAGCAGCATATCTGGAACATGATCACACAAGATTCAAGCAATCAACAGGGGAGATTTTATTGTGATTTCCATTAAGAGTTTTACTCTGTTGAGGTGTTGTTTCTCCCCTTAAAGTTCTATTTAACATCTTTATATATGATTCATTGTCAGAAATGTTTCTATGAGCTCATATTTAGAACTGTTGTCAGTATAGGGCTGCTCCTGGTAAAAGTCAAGATTTTCTTTTGAGGAACACTTCAAGACTGTAAATAGAAAGTGGCTTGGGGGGGTGCGTGCTTGAGACAAAGCAGTTCTCATAATTGTGCCACAGTTTGGGCATCAAATGAGGCCCACATCACACCACGAGGCAAAGCACTTGTTCTGTTACATTAGCATAAGTAAGTTATATCTATAAAAGGTAAAAATCAAGAATGTGGTCTCTTTACATTTAAATATTTAAACTTTCACCAAGTTCCTGCTTAATGTTGCACTGCAGTGCTCAGTACCTAAAGAAAATTACATTTTCGTTCAAAATATGCGTATTGAACAGCACTGGTCAGTAACATTTGTAAATCAATGTGTAAAATGATGGCTATCCTTGCTTTTTACGTAAGCTGTAGTAGAATTATTTATTAATTAATAAGAATTGTTTGGAAGGGTTTTTTCCAAGGTTTTCTCTCTTATTTAGTTATCTAAAAAAAGGAGACTGTGTGTTTAATCATTTTCTTTTGTTGAGTGATTTTTTTTTTTTTCGTGCTAACCAAGACAGTCGAGTGTCCATTATAAAGAATTACATTCCTTTTCTGGGAGGTGCCTGCACATCCAGATTTTTGAGATTCTTGATCTATTTACTTTAACTTTTGGACTTTAATTTTATTGTCTCCCTCTTTCTCTCTTTATCTATCCAGTGAGTGACAGCTGCTTTCGAAACCTTGCTGAGGACCGCAGTGGCATCAACCTCAAAGATCTTGTGCACGATCCTTCTTTGTGAGTATTGGCCTTTGCCAGGTCATTCAACTTTCAGAAATGACAGAAAGACACTTTATGCGCACAATCACTCAATCCCGCTCAATCTCAGCATGTGTGAATGTATATGTTCTTTTCGTGAATGTAACAAAGCTAAAAATATCTCCTTGACACAACACATCAGGGTTCAGTGTCGCCATGTAAAGAGAAATTCCCAGCATGCATGGCGGCAGTACAAGAGCTGCGGATCTCTTTTTGTTTCTTGGATTCAGTCAACAATTGTTCTCATTGTGAGGAAAGGATATTTCTTTAAGCTTATGATAATTTGATTTCTGGGTACACATACTTGTGCTAAACATTGCAGAAATATTAATTTCTTAATGAATGCAAAAACCACACACTCTTGTAAAGTCCCATTACTGGAACACTGCAAAGTGTGAGCTTACATGCTACCTAGGACATGCTTTTGTACGCATCCAAACAATTTGCCATGCATGCTGCAAGTCATTATCACTTGAGTGTCACTGCTCTCCTGCAGCAGAAGTCTGAACTGGTTCATGCTTGCCATGTTGGATATGGTATGTTTGTTTTGAGGCTGATGTGTAATTTATGTGTCAAGCCATTGTGTGACACAGTGAGGGGGTGTGAGGAGCACTGTTCAATGTCATATGCTTCAAGCTGGACCGAGCATCTGAATGTGGTTAAGAATCAGTGAGAAATCAAAAAGTTATTTACATCTAGCCTGGGAAAAGCTTTTTTAATAGTTTGGCTTTGTGTGGATCAGTCCATGTATGGTAGAATATGTTTAAATCCCTTTTTTTTATGTCAATCTGCTTTTCTTTGTGTGCCCTTGAAAATAAATTTCTTTTTTATTTGCTTTAATATTTTCAAGTCAACACTGTTGGGTTTGTGAAATAGAGTTCATATATAAGGGGTCACAGCAGTTCGGAAGTCAGATAAGTATCTGACCCTTGCTGTCAAAAGTGTCAGTTGTGAGCTTTGAAAAGTGATATGGCAGTTTGTCGTGAGGCTTGTTGGATAGTTTCACTTGCAGTTAGCCTCTGAAGGAAATTAAGGCGCTCTTGGGGTTCTGAATCCTACACAAATATGTTTGTTCCCCAGTCATCTGAGGGGCTTGATCTTGCATGAAACTGGCTCCTGTTAAATATGACAACTGGAGCAGTGTTAACATCCCTCTCTGCTCTGCTGTTTTGCAACTATGGCGGAACCTCCCCTGACTGAGATTCTCCATGCCATATTAATCCACGCCACACCACAAGTCAGAGGCTCCATCAGGTTAACCAGCTGGAACGCCGTGCCCTCATTATGCCACTACTGCCATGTCAGAGATGCATAGACAGGCAAAAAGAGGAAAAGCAGGAAGGGAGGGAGGTGATGAGGAAAGCAGTGGAGGAGGTAGGCAGTATGGTGTCACAGCAGGACATTTAACACAAACTACAATCACAGCATCTCCCAAACACACATTGACATGTGGAATCAATCAGTTTGCCCGATTTGGCTTTCAGGAGCATCCTGAGGTATATGAAATGGGAGTGGTGAAAAATTACATGTGGCAAAAATTAGACCAAGCAACAGAGGGGAGTCCAACAAATGATACCCAGACTCAAGGACACATAAATGAGGCAAAGGTGAATGTATGTCCAAGTTCTTGTGTGTGTGTGTGTTAGTTTTCTGTATTTTCATGTGTTTAACTGATCCGTTTTTTGGGGTGCTATCATGCCTCTACGGGTGTTTGTGAGACCCGACCTTCCGCAGCAGTGGAGTCAACTTTGTGCCTTTGCCCTACAGCAAGATAGTTGTGCTGTAAAAGCCCTCGTCAATTTTGCAAATTGTCATAGCTAAGAATAGCCAGAACAAATTCAGATGGGTGAACCAAGACCCAATTTCACAGTCAGGAGTTTGGTCAGGGAACAAAGATACACACCTATAAACTCGCTTTGCCCTGCATTTAGGAAAAAACACATACCTAATCTAGGGAATTGTGTCTGTCTGAAATTGTTTTTGTGAAACCCATTTTGCTCTATATAATGCTATATTATAATGGGCAATCTTTCTTTCTCTTCCAATTTGTAATATCTTAAAAACTTATTATATACAGTATGTACTCAAAAGTATAGTGTTGACCCCCAAAAAATACTTGCAGAGATGGGAGAACTGTGGAGCATCCAAATAACAGTTGGGCCTTTCTGACTGTAGCATATGAGGGGCAGTATAGAGATTCACTGTCTTACCCAAGGATCAAACCACTTTACTTCCAATTTAAAGCCAGCCACCTGAACCATGTGGCTCAGGTGGTTTGTATGGAAGAATATGAGAAGAAAAGTGCAACATCTTCCTTTTCTTTTGTTTGACTGATGGCCTTATTTTGGCAGACCTTTTTTTTTAATCTGATAAACAAACTGTTTGGGCAGATCATTTCAGTATATTTCTGATACAAAAATTCTTTAAACAGTTTTGGAATTAAACTTACTTATGCAATATGAAATGCTACATCATGGCTTTTAGCTGCCAAACCAAAATCTTTACCATAACACCCCACCCCCTTTTCCTGTTAAATATATACATGTAAAAATCATACTGTGATATCAAGAGTCTTGTCTACAGAATAAAGAAATACAGAATCAAGCATTGAATACTATTTTATAGCATATGCCTTTCTGAGGTTGTGTGCATGTTACTAAGTGAGTGTGAGTGGAATCATGGAAGTGGAACGCCTCGCTGGGCACTCAAGACTCTCAACACAGTAGGGGTTTGAAGAAGAGGGCTAGTCCATTTCTCCTCTTCCTCCATCTTTCCTTCTATCAGCTAACATGTTGAGAGGTGACCCCTTGAGAGCTTCCCTACATAGGAATGAACCAACAACTCGGCTCTAATGGGCTCGACTCCATGCTACTCCTGGGAGTGTGGAGATGGCCAAAGCTCTTGTCTTTTCCCCGGACAGAGTGTGCGTGTGTGTAAACGACACAGAAAGTGAGAATGAGTGCTCTGCACAAAGAACTTTTATTATTAATGAAATCACCCTGGCAGATGGGTCTCATCTTGAAAGTGTCCCACAACCGCTGAGATCTGCAACTGGTTCACATGCACCCGCACACATTCACCCTTCCTCTCTGTTGCTAAGTGTGCCCCTGACAGCATATCTCTTCTTTTCTCACTCTTTTACTTCTTTTTCTCATCCCTGCTTCGCCTCTTTATCCTTCTCTCTGCGCTCGTCTTTTATTCATAGAATGATTTGGCCAAGGCGTACAGGCCATAAATGTTGCCACATGCTCCCCCCACACCACCCCATTTCTCACTGCTCATCCCACTCTCCGTCCTTTGATTTCTTCCTCTACCTGCATTAGGATTTGTCTACACCTCAAACAAAAAGCCTTTATTCCACATTGGCTTCATATGTCTTAACAATCTGCAGCAGGAAGAGATATAGATGGGCTTTTGAGATTAAAATGTTGCAATCTTTTTCTCCTCTAATAGGCTTCCCTCAGTTCACATAACAACAACCCAAAATGCAACCAAGCGCTATCTGCAGAGAAGCCAGTCATGCAGAAAGACACATTGACGTATATACACTTACATGTGCAGATGCCAATTTATCTCACAACATTTCCACAGTTGATCCATGTAACATAGAATTGTATGATGCATTTATGTACAATAATGTACAATGCTCCACTTTTTCTTGTCAGACTGAATCGGTCTCTGATTCCTTCCTTTTTTATTATTTACTTTAATGTGATAATTGTTCCAATCAGATCTTCTTTCACTGTTTGTCTAGTCCTCACAATGTGACTAGCTATGAACAAGGATGATGATTATTCCAAACTTCCCTTAAAACATTCTGATTCACCACATCTTTTCCTATTTTGTGCAGTAAGCAGATCACATGCATTCATTTATCCAGATAACTCAAATGTTTTGATTTGATTAGAGTTATGGTAAGGTATAACTTCAAGTACTTGCAAATATGATACACATGTGTGTGTTCTATGTGTGTGTGTAAACTAGTATAAATGAGGCGTTTCTCATTATTATAAAAGGGAACCAACAGGATACCAAACATAAGTGATAGGACAAAAGTGTTTGGTAGAATGGATAAAGTAAGCTAAAATCAACTGTTGAATGGCAATACAAACTTTCTGACTTCTATTAATTAACTGGATTTGGTCAGTTTGTAAACCGTATACCAACAAATTTAACTGAACTCTATCAATTCTGAAAAGTAGAAGACTACCAACCACTGTGTATGCTCCGGTGTATGTATAGCACTGTGTGCTATGAAAAGTTGTGTCGTCAAAGTTCAACTTCTTCTAAATTATATGTTTTAATAAATATCGAATTTTAACGCAACAGATCATTTTCTTAAATGCCACACAATGATCGTAATTATGCTGATAGATTAGGAACCATTTCTGTGCAAAAGCATATGGAATCCTTGATAGTTGCAAAAATATAAAAACAAACTCAAATATTCAATGGTATGCACAAAATCACGCACACACACGCTCACAATCAACAACACAGTAACTAGACGCTTCAGACAGGAGGGGTTGCCAAGGAAACGATGGGAAGGAACCCTAGTTATTTGTGTTGAGCATATTTTCATTTGGGCTGAAACAGATAGGCATAAAACCCCAGGAGCGTGCGAGAGGTGATTTGTCCTGACAGCTCCTTTACTCTCCCGAGGTGTAACACAGACGTGCAAACACATAAACGGACGAGTGCACATGCATGACTACGTATAAACACACACAAACACATGCAGAGATGCCAAAACCTCCCCCTCCCGTCTGAGCGCATCAAGAGAAGTAAATTGTGCCATCATAGAATGTCAGCAGGGAAGATGTGCGTTTCAAGTGTGTGTATGTACGAGTTAGCGGATGCTTTTAGTGTGCCTACATGTGCAGTGTTTCATGAAAAAGTTGCATTTGCAGTAAATGATTCTTTCTGACTTTTGCGTTGTCTTTTGGCAAAGTTGATCTGAACTTGATGCAGGATGTTGGTGTGATCCTGCATGGGATATTTATTGGTATGGATTTGATTCACTATTTTTCCAGACTGCACAATTTGTTTCCATGTTTAAAAGGTGGGGGCGGGGGTTGGAGGGGGATTGCTGGTCCCCGAGAGGGTAAAAGTATAAGGAAAGAGAGGAAAATAGCGGATGTCTTCATTGTTGTTTTTCTGCTGGAGGGTTTTATGTGGTTGGAGTGACAGAAGGGAAACGTGATACAGTAGACTGAGAAATATAGCGCTCTTTAAATAAAAAAAGAGGGAGCGAGAGAGAAATGTGTTACATAAGGGGTGAGGGGTGTCTGTGCAGAGCCTTCACCTTGAGCCTTGGGTGTTATTTATTTAGGAGGACGCCTTACCCTGATTTACCACAGGATGTCGCCATGTGTCGATCTTCAGTAGCACCTCTGTCCTCGTCAGAGCTCCCTCCTCACAGGGCCATCCTGTGAGGAGGGAGAATCCGTTGAGGATGGCTCTTCAAGGGCATTTTATTACTCCTCATATTTACTGCTGCATCTTTCTGCCTCTCACTCACCGTTTCATACTACGTTTTAATCTAATTTAATCTCAGTGTGTTTGTGTTTTCTTTGGTTATCTCCCTCCTTCATCTTGTTCTTTTTCTTCTCATACATTTAGTCCGTGTGTAATCACAGGCTTGTTTTTTCTTGAAATTTTCATGAGCGCCTTTCTTGCGAGGCCAAAGAGGCTGAAGGACAGACGATGTGTCAATGGACAAAACAATTTCCAATGCTTAGGAATTGTCTTTGAATGTTAAAATATTCTTAGTTTTATTAGATGTAGAAATACAAAGGAAAGCCAAAAATATCCAAAATATGGTGGTACTTCAGGGATCCCATTTGTGGTCTGTCACTGTGGGAAGACAAATTCACCTTCAGATTCTCATCATGAGTGTTACTTTTCTTCCTATTAGGAATATACCATGCCGGCAGCTGTATAGTTTCTATATGGAGTTCCCTGTGGTGTGAAAAAGACAACAAAAGTTTTCAAAGGGAATGGATTCCTTGCAGTGATCAATAAAATGTCTCTCTCTTTATTACCTACTGGTATTTCTTCCCTTCTCAGGTTGGGGGGTATGATCACCGCCTACAAGATAGTACCAGATGAGATAGATGAAATTAAGGTAAAGACTGTCTGTTTACTGTATTTCATGCTGATTAACATAATAGTTTGTGTCTATTTACATCTGCATTTAGGACATTTCTATATGCGTATGCTTACGAACAGGAGACGCTGGTGGACTGGTGCGATGAAAAGGAACTCAACCTTATTCTCACCACTGGAGGCACCGGCTTCGCCCCGAGAGATGTCACACCAGAGGTGGGCTTTAATCCAAGACACAGGAAATTGAAAAACACTTTTTAAAACTATGCTGTAAGGTGTTTTCTACAGAATTCTGCAGTCATTTAAATTGAGCAAGGGGTTAAAAGGCTTCTAAATCACGCATGAATGTTTCTCTATTTTACAACAGTACAGTCTTAGACATGAACCTTTTTTTTAGATATGGACAGAAATAAATGTACTGGGAATGTATCTCAGTAGGTTTGGATTAAGAAATTGAATAAAAATTAAGTAAAGTCATGCTATACAGTTAAAGTGTACAAGTATGATAATAACTAATGCAGAATAGGACAGTTCTTTTGTTTGGTGAATAACGGCAGATCTCTCCTACTGCTGCGTGTGCTTTATAAGCAGCCTTCTTTTGCTGATCACACATGTGTTGCAACACTGATTAGCACTAATTAGCCCTGCAGCCAAATGGGAAATAAAGGGGCAGAGGTTTGCACATTACTGACTGGCTTTTTTCCTTGCCTTTATATTCTTTTAAAGAAACAAAAAAACCTTCCCTTCTCAGGTACAAAATATTGTTTCATATTTCACAAATAGTTCGCAATAGTTTGTGAGAAGTTTGTAATTTCGTAGAAAATTTTCATATTTAGAGATCATGCTGTCTTAATTTACAAAAAAATGTATTATACAGTACTGTGACTAAACAATTCCTAATTTCTTTGGGTATTAATGTGCACACATGACTGCAAAATACTACATGTATGCAGTAAACCTGTGTCTAAACATACAAGCATTCCCACTCAGGCCGTCTTGTCTTACCATATATTCAGATAAGCTTAAATGTGCACTCACATGCAGACAAGTAGACAGAAGATAAGCTGTGGTTCTCAGTCCTATCATTGCTTGTCATCAATCATGGCAGACAACAGCAACCTTCCTGGAAAGTGGAAGACACGCATACACTGATAATAAGTGCTATCTGATCCAACCCTGTAAGCTGGAGACAGAGATTTCCCTCCATTTGGTTCTGTGTGTTTGAATGCTGTGTTCCTTTTTTATAAACAGCAGGGCAGGAGTTACAAACTACACTTCGTGAAAGTAAATGAACTAAATATACTAAGTTATTTGTTGGAATATGCGTGAAAATGGGAGTCTTACTTTGTGTTAATGCGTCTACATCATGCTCTCACAACATGCTGGCCGATGGGTGTGGGCTTCCGTATTGTGAGGTCACTGTCTGCTGTTGTTATTGGTACACCAATTTAAAATATTCGTTTTCACGTCTATAGGAACAGAAGGACTATTGGTATTTTCTATATGTATATGTTCTCCTTTTCTCTATACTTCCCTGTCATTAGGAGGGTTTAAGTTCTTGAAGTTTTCATAAAACTGTTTTACGGCCCTTTTCACTAATTAGTGAATATGAATTAGGTACCGGTAATTCAATTACATATCAGTGGATATGGATACATGGATTTGGAAATTGTGGGAAATTTATTGTTGGGATTAACTTTAGTTTTAACTAAGACATATATGTAGCATTTAAGTCGAGTTACCTTTAAGGACAATAATAACGTGTGCTTCTGTGCTGTGGCACAAATCTTGCTTTGTTTTGGGCTGTGGCCAAATACCACAACAGTTAAGTACAACTTGTTAAGTACATCAATGTGACATTTTTTGCCAAATTTACATCGCGGCTGGACTACTGTAATGCACTGTATATAGGAGTCAGCCAGTCTTCCCTCTCTCGCTTGCAGCGCGTACAGAACGCTGCAGCACGACTTTTAACTGGGACAAAGAAGAGGGAACACATCACACCAATCCTGGCCTCACTTCATTGGCTCCCTGTCCATTTTAGAATTCGTTTCAAAATCCTTTTATTTGCTTATAAGACAATAAATGGCCTAGCTCCACCATGCCTCTCTGAGCTGCTACGAAATTACTGTCCCGCTAGGTCCCTTAGATCAGCTGATCAGCTCCTTCTAAAAGCACCTAGAGCAAAGCGGAAGCTCAGAGGGGACCGAGCATTCTCTGTGGCAGCTCCAAAACTGTGGAATGCCCTCCCCCTTTCTATCAGACAGGCCCCTACACTCAGCTCTTTTAAAACCCTTTCAAAGACCCACTTTTTCTCTCACGCCTTTGAGTGAGACTTCGACTTTATCTTAGTTGTCTTAATTTCCCTCTCTTACTTGGTTTTGTTTTTTCTTATTTTTATTTTTTATTTTTTGCTCTTACTGTTTTTTTTTTATCTTTTAGTTTGTCTTGTGTTGTGGTGATAATTGTGTTGTATGATCTGCTCAAATGACCTGTACAGCGCTTTGATTTTAGCTTTGGCTGACTGAAAGCGCTTTATAAATAAAGTTGAGTTGAGTTGAGTTGAGAAATTCAGTTGTGCAAGAAAAAGCAGCTGTTCCTTTTTTGTGAGATGTGCCAAGCTTGTCACTTGGCTCGGATTGTGCTATTTTGTTTCATGGTGATGAGAAAAAGGGATTGATAAGAAGCCTGAACTGCAAACCTCAGATTGTCAAGAGGGAGTGCCTTTTGTGGGCAAAAAAAAAACAACCTAGATGGTGTGGACTTGGGACTTCTTTATTTTGCCGACCTTTCACAGATGTTGGTCGCAGTTGGACTACTGAAATGGAAAACTAAGAATTATAATCACAACAAATCTGTCTGATTTTCTTATTAGCACTGCTATTTTTCTTTTAATTTTATCCATTAACAAATTAGAAACATAAATCCACTTTACGCTCACCGACATTAGCATTGCTATTTGTCCCCTACAGTACTGATTTTGAGTTATGAATCTCTTGGGAAAGATGGGCTGGGATATTGTTAGATACAAATGGGTGGCATTTATCATTTCAAAGGGTGTTCAAAGGTTTTTCCCACTTTCAGTCTACTTTCAGTTACATAACCAAGTCTGCATGTAACTCGAACAGCAACTTCCGGTAACGTCTTAATGGCTGCTGACAGCCTGCTTATCTGTGATGGTAAAAAAAGTTGTAACTTGTCACAACATATTACCGTCTCGTCTCAGTCAAGAATCACTGAAATGAAAATTAAAACAATGCATGTGAACCACTTTTTTTGCTGCTACTCTCTTCATGTGAGTGCAACTCTTGTGTTTATGTTGTAAAACATGTAAGACACATCCTCAAACGATTAGGCTTCATTACACATAAACTAATGCCCGTCAGGTGCATACTTAGTATTCCTCATGCAACTACATTGATTTCTGCTTCTTTGTCTGGACCACTACTTTAATAGCAAAACGATTTCCACTTTAAAAACAAATGTTTGGAGCATGAACTAGTCTGAGTTGTGGTCCTTCATATAACTACATTTGTGATTCTAAAAAAGCATTTCTTACGTCATATTTAACTAAATACAACTGTCATTTATAAATGAACTATGAGGCAATAAGTTTGAAAATAAATGTCATCAGCCTGCAGTCGGTCTCTCTTAGGATCTTATTTTGTAATAATTCATGCGCTCAGAGTCCTTCCCTGCCCTTGCTGGTACATTCCTTCACCCTCATCACACACCTGTAATTAAGAGAAATCTGACCAATTTTCCTCTTTAAGTAGAACAAATTGCCCAATTTATATGTACATATACATCCTGTCAACGTAATTTGAATGCCTACTTGAGATACCATAGTTGAACAAACCCACTGATTACTTTTTTCAGTCAATGACTGTAAAGAGTTAGCTGCATACACAAAATGATGAAGCAAAAATCCAGTCGTACTGTATCCCTCCTTGTCACTTGTCTCTATTTCCCTCTTCCTCAGTTACCTCCTACACTATTTTACTTTATCTCATCCCCCCCTTCTTCTCCTCTCCTCTCCTGAGTCCAAGCCAGAGATGCTCATCAGTGGCTTTTCTCCTTTGAAGTCTTTTCTCACTCTCTCTAATGGTGTGTTTGAAGTGTCACTCAACTCAAGGACACCCAACAGACACCCGCACAAAACAGTAGAACGCGATGTCTTCTTTGCCATATTTCTTTCAGGAATGGACCACATCACAGTCGCCTTATTTTACAGGTTCACAATTTTTTATTTGGGGGTTCAACCAAACGTTTGACATGCTTCACTGTTCAGAAACACTTTCTCGCCTTTCTCATTCTGTAAATTGCTGCAGCACTTCTTGTCAACCTGGATTTTAAATGAAACGTTTTTGCTCCTCGCTCTCTAAGGCCGCACTCTGGAGCCATTCTGCTCTGATTGGTGAACTGGTTGGTTAGAGATGACAGTGGGCAAGATTGCTGCTCATTTTCACTTTGTGGTGTGCTGAACTAGCCGAATTGGTATGCATTATGCACATGTGTTTAATTGTGATTTCATTAGATAGAGGAATTAAAGTCTACTCGACTAACAAGGCAATTCTGGAGCAGTGTCCTTGTACTGTTGATATAGGGCTTTGAAACTTTACAGAGTTTTCGTGTATGTATGTTTATGGGTCTTTTTTATATAACAGTAATGTGATTTATATCGAGCATTTGGTCGATTTTCTAATTACTATAAAATGGTTCTGGGTTGTTATGGTTTACTGTCGTGCCTTGAACATTAAACATATTTATTTTAAAGATCCAAGCAAATAAAATTGAGGTGTGTCAGTGTTCTTACCAGAGAATGAAGGCTCAGAGTCCCACTGGTGTGCTACAAACCAGGTAGTCTTAGTGCAAAAACAAATAAAGCTCGCTAAATAATGTACTGTATATTGTTCTAAAATTCTCCCCATCCATGTCTCCTTTCTCCAGGCCACAAAGGAGGTGATAGAGCGCGAAGCTCCTGGGATGTCCCTGGCAATGTTGATGGGATCCCTCAACGTCACACCATTAGGCATGCTTTCCAGGTCAGAGACACACCATGACACCCGCACATCGCTCTCTAGATTTTGATGTGGTTTATTTCTTTTCTGCAAACAGAAATATACGGCAGCAAAAACTGTGCATTTTTGCACATTTTAGATAATGCATTTTAATTAGGTTCCTCTCTAAAATATTTATTTCAACATCAGACCAAACTTGCAACCCAGGTAAACATAGAAGATCCTTTGTTCTGACATTTTATCCACTGTATTAACATTGGATCAGCAGAGACTGGCAGAGCCTTAAATATAGATAATGTTTGGTTTTTTTCAAGATAATCATAACACCTCCTTGCATTTCAAGTGAGAATAGAGACCAATTAATGTAATCAAGAAAGCTTCTCATCATGACTGTGTATTCACAGACCCGTGTGTGGTATTCGAGGGAAAACGCTCATCATTAACTTACCAGGAAGCAAGAAAGGCTCCCAGGTAGGAAATGCTGTCAACAGTTTGTTTTGTTTTTTTGTTTTTTTGTGGATGCCACAATTGGTGCATAGGAGGTTTGCCTTCTGTGCAAACAGTTCCAATGAAACCGATTCATCTGACACAGAGGGGGCTCAGGCTTGTTTGACGGATCAGTTTCTGGCATTTAAGTATCACCTTTTTACTCACATGTGGTCTGTAAACCGTCTGTACATGGTAAATATGTGGCCCTATGTATGGTTCTGATCTCTTCACATCTCTTAGTTTTTGGTTCTAGCTTCAAAAGCTATGTGTGCGTGTCTGTGTGTGTTTGTCCATACGCTCTTGTGTCTTCTCTCCCCGTCGTGCTGACCTGCACATCTGTCTATGTCTCGTTACCCGCTTGCTTCTCCTGATCGATTTTAGCACTTTGTTCAATCAATTACACCACCTCTCCCCCATCTGCTGCCATATTAGTGTCTCCCTCATCAACCCAGAGGTAAAGGATAATGGCACAGGCAGCCCATTGGAGGCTTTTATTACAATGATATCCTGTCATAAAGATAAAAGGGAAGTCCTGCCAAGCCAGCCAGATGAAGCTTTTTTTTTACTCTTTATTTATTCCACTTTGTGAAGACTCTGTTTTAGCTTTGGAGGCTTTAATCTGGAAATTATAACTGCATGAAAGCTTTGACATGAAAATGCTTATTGGAAAAAAAAATAAAATCAGCATCAAACGCTGTGCCTTTTTATTAGATTTCAGGACTCAGAGTAGCAAATGGAATGTGAGTGTGTATGGGTGTTTGTATCTGTGTGGCCCTGCGATGGACTGGTGACCAGTCCAGGGTGTGCCCCACCTGGACTGGGTTAGCCTCTAGCCCCCCGCATGGCCCTGTTGGGAATAAGTGGTATGTCAAATGGATGGATGGATGGATGGATGGATGGATGGATGGATGGATGGATG
>JABUIW010000152.1:9441583-9458251 GCA_013363375.1 Menidia beryllina | reverse complement strand
GGATGGATGGATGGATGGATGGATGGATGGATGGATGGATGGATGGAGTCGCAAATGTAGAGACACTGAAGTCATGTTATGTGTCAAACCCAAAACCCTGAAAGTGTGTTTTCACCTAAAACAACATATTACTTCAAATGCCTGACATTCTTTCCAGATTTAATGAGGCATTTCATGAAAAGCAAATAAATCCCCACATGCAAATCTGTTGAATGCCCTTTAAATGCCTTTAAACTTTTTCTGTTCTCTTTGAGTAAAGAAATATAAGTTATTTTGTTGAAAATGGTGAGAAAACATCCGCCCATGGTGTTGTGACGTACCTGTTGAAGCACTTTAAACCCAGCGTGATGATATGAGAGATTATGAGATTTTTCTGCAGATATTCCAGTCCTTAGCAAAAATACCCAACTTTCAGAGACATTTTGATGTGTTTAGGATTATTATTCGTTACTTAAAGCATAAAAAGCCACAGTGTAATTGACCCAAACTCATGCTTAAACATTTGGAGTAGTGCTTGCATTGCTAATTACAATCTGCAACTCTATTTTTCTCCAAAAATACAAATGATGATTGCCCAATTCTAATTAGCAAACTTTTTACTCTGCCTTGAATCTCCAAGCTTAAGTGTGCTGAATTTTCCAGAAGGTATTATGCGTTACAAGATTACTTTTTTTTCTCTTATCAGCATTCAGACTTAAAACTGTAATTTCTGATTACCTAACAAACTCAGAGAACAGCTATCTGAGAGCACCTCCCTTGTCCTGCTTTGTGACCGCCAGTCATTAGAACTTTTAGAGCGTAGGGGAGTTGCTTGGAGGAGCTCGCAGCTGTTGATTGTTGAGAAAACATCTCATGAAACCGAATCTTAATAACTCCAAAATTTGCGAAATCTGCCACTTTTTAGAGTGTGTAGAGTAGCAATGTGTCTAACATTTAAGGCCTAAGATCTGGTTTTGTGCAGCTTTCCAGAGTTTTTGGCACCATACTATCCAAATAATATAATGTAATCTTATTTGAAAAGTGAAAAGGGTGTTTTATTGAAACTTTTTAGAAACCAGTTTGCAGTTTAAGATCTTTTGCCACTTCACATGTCTTTCTGAGAGGAGAAAGACATTCCTCCCCAGTCTCTCTTATTCTTTTCTGCCCCATTTCTAATTTCTCTTCTTGGTTATTTTTCTTTTCTGTTGCCGTCTTTTTTTCTCTCTCACTACATTAGGATAGAATTCTTTTTACCCGCTCACCCGATAGGTCTCCTTCCCTGTCCTGCTTCAGCTCTTGAGATCTCACACTCTTTGTCTGTCCATCCTTCCATGCAGCTGGCTCCCTGTCAGAACAGCAGAGCTTTCCCCTTTTCCGCCTCATGTTCATGGGAGATATATCCTGGGACTGTGCTCTGTAGTGTTCTTGACATTTACTCTCCTGCAGGACAAAACTGAGAATAAGTGAAGGGAAAAGAAATAAGACACTCGTGATTCTACTCCTGAAAAATTTCCCTGGCACACAATGAAAGCATGAAATGGAAAAAAGGAGCAATGTCTCCAGGCTCTTAACACAATCTTTGTCCAGTCATTCTGACTTCACTGCGTCTCTGCACACCAAGACCTCTTCTCCTCATTTTCCAAAATGCTTAGATGTGGGCTTCAAACACAACAGTAAGAGCCATGAACAGACTCCTGTACAATGAGAGGTTCAGGTTCTATGTGTATGTGTGAGATAGTGTGTGAGTGTGTGTTTGTATATTAGGAAAGGTAAGGCGAAAAGGGCAAAGGTTATCTTGCAGCCTCAGTTTTCTACTGAGATTAATTCAGTAAAAATGTTTTAACATATTTTATGTGCAGTGGGAGAAAATACTACAACTGTCATGAATAGGTTTTAATGTAGATTTATGGAATTCAGTTAGATCAAGGTTAAACCTGTCAGATTTAACGCAGCTTGAGATATGAGCACATTAAAAACAGAACGAGGAGTAGAAAGCTTGCTCCTAAATCCCATTCGAAGCCAGTGTGTAGTGTGGGGGAGATAAATAATGTATCCCTTCAAAGCTTAAAATACACAGTAAGATAAATAATTTCACAGATTAGCTCTTGTCTTGAGAGGGGAGAATGGAGCATTTAGCTTAGCCGGGGAATCCACAGACACACTGACACAGAGAGGAAAACGGGATGGAGGGAGGTGGCAAAGAGCAAAGTGCTAGTAGAGATGCAACCAGAAGGAGGCAATGTGATGTCCTGAGGTTTTAGAGAAAACCAAGTAAGGTCTGGCTTTTGTTTGTGATATATTTCTCACAAATACATACTGTATTCTAAAAAGATTCTCTCTACTTCAGTTTCAATGTGTGTCATACAATGACAACTTTTCTATGCCCCCCTCTAGGAATGCTTTCAGTTCATCCTCCCAGCGCTGCCGCACGCCATCGACCTCTTACGGGATGCAGTGGTGAAGGTAAAAGAAGTAGCAGATGAACTGGAGGACCTGCCTTCACCACCGCCACCCCTTTCGCCCCCTCCAAACAGTTCGCCACGCCGCCATACAGAGGACAAAGGCGTGCAATGTGAGGATGAGGATGAGGAAAAGAAGGACAGTGGTGTAGCATCAACTGAGGACAGTTCCTCCTCTCACATTACCGCTGCATCCATTGCAGCCAAGGTACAGGACAGAGTTCCAGCAGATGACAGGGAAATCGTCCTTTAACGTTTGTTCATTACATCATGATTGCCTGCATCTCATTACATTTTTATATGTGTATCCTAAACACTTACTGATCATAAATTAAATCATTCATTCTGGGTCCATGGAATATTGGATTATTCTGGATTAGTGCATGCTGGTATTTGTATTTCTCTCAATTCTATAAATGATATAATGCACCTGACTCACTCCATTTTTTAAGTTATGCCAGCTGATGCCATCTACGCATGTCTCCATGCCCATCATTGTGTCCTGTCCTGTCCACAGCCTGGACGTTGTGGCTCTGTTTTCAGGGCAACATCCCACCTCATTGTCCAGTCACAGATAAAACTTGGTAAGACTCCATCACCCAAAATCTAAACCATCCCTGATCTAATTTGTTTTCATATTGTCAGAGTTTAGAAGTGCGTTGTCCTTCATCTTCATCTCCACAGTGGTGTGCATTCAACATGTTAGAGACACTAAGATGCTTTGTTGCTCCTGAGTTGAAATTTTTGCCTGTGGATTGTGTTAAAATCCACACTCTTTGAATCTTCTGTACCCCTTTGTGTGTTGTGGATTTCTTATGTTTGCGTGCGTGTTGTTCATTTGCGCGTCTGTCTGCATACGTTTGTGTGCATGTGATGTCAGATCCCAGACTCCATTATCTCGCGGGGTGTGCAGGTGTTGCCCAGGGATGCTGCCTCTCTTAGTACCACGCCATCTGAGTCGCCCCGTGCCCAGGCCACGTCCCGCCTTTCTACTGCTTCCTGCCCTACACCCAAAGTGAGTCCGCACGCAGACAACCTCAAACATAAGCTTTAGAATTATAAGTCATTTCTAGATACCCCAAACCTACGCGCTGACACATGATTACACACCTGTAGAATCATCACTTTCGTTCTTTTCTAAGGTCCCCTATCGAGGTGTTTGATTTTCTTTTTGTTTTTTTGTTTGTTTTTCAATGCTATTATTCACCATAACTGCTTCTTTCATTACCAGTTTTTATCATGATTTCAGATCATTCATACACACCTTGGTTGCGGATTAATCTTTGCCTCAGTTATTACTTTTAGCTCCAAACTGACAAACAAAAGATCCAGATTAAATTGCATATTATATAAAGGCTGCTGCAAATGGAGTGAACACAGATGCAAATCTATCCACATGAAGCCAAGTATCTGCTGAGCTGTCGAAGTTTGGTTAATATAAATCACTGGCCTGACTTTGTCCAAACTCTTATTTCTCCTTGCACCAATGTGTGTCAATATCTTTGGTTAGTACAGGAATTTACTGCCGTTAGCTCTATTAATATCCTGTACGTATTAATCCATCATATTTGAACAGACTTTGACTTTACAGTTAAGTTATATACCTCGAGTAATAGAATATATTGACCGAAATAGTAATATTAATAAACCATTGTACCCAGAAGGTAATTCTCTCTTCTGATACAGTTTTATTGATATTAGATATTGTTTATTCTAGGCAAAATGTGGGAAAACAGGTTGTGGTTTTACATTTTGTAATTAGTGTATTCTCGATGGAATAGAGAACTTTCTCAAATCTATTTGCCATTATGAGGTTCCAACCCACTCACACATATTTACCTGTAAAACCTGTTTTCTACCTGACCACATTCCTTTACTTGATAATCTTTAGCACTGTTTTTCAATTAGGTGGATTTCTGTTGTTTTTTTTTCACAGCCTTTAATCAAGTCATTTTGGACTGTACTGAACCGAACATCTCATTGTGGATTCCTTAGGATGATAAACTCTAAATCTAAATCAGTACTAACCGAGATCATCAGGTACTGATCCTCTAAGCAAAAACTATTTCCATCACTGGCAACCTTCAGGCTTGAAATCAATTAAATTATTTCTGCAACTTGGAGTCTCGTATCTGAATTTACATTGACATATTTACATTACACGTCCTAGGTTGATTCAGTCCTAAAGCAGGATATACATTTCAAGTATGAAATTCTCCCCAGGAAAGAACACTTTACACACACAAAGACATCCCCAGCTCATTTTCCCTCCATCTTCAGACTGACTGTTTGCCTACCCCTCCACAACAGTCTTTCCCATGCTATAGGTTTACACTTATTTTGTGTTGTCACTTTTGTTTCCACATGGATCTCTCAAAGACAAATGGCAAACTTTTTTTTGGGAACATACACGCTTCTCTTTTATCATCATATCTCTCATTTGCTTAGATAGAACGTGTTTTGATTTGTATTGATTTTATTGTTAGTTGATTGAAGCAGAAAAAGGGCATTACTTTGCCACAAATCACAACACCATGCACAAACACACACACACACACAACTGTTTGTTTCAGTCTCACCCTCGCAAGATGTTTTCATTATGTGTTTGTCGCTGGACAAAATCTCTGTTTGTGTGTGAGTG
Organism: Menidia beryllina; assembly: GCA_013363375.1. Taxonomy (NCBI): domain Eukaryota; kingdom Metazoa; phylum Chordata; class Actinopteri; order Atheriniformes; family Atherinopsidae; genus Menidia; species Menidia beryllina. The sequence continues at coordinate 9,453,172 of JABUIW010000152.1, read as the reverse complement.
TGTCTTTTTTGTGATTATTGGGACAGCAGGTTGGGGTTCCTATGCTTGGATGACTTTTTTTTTTTTTACCAAGTTTTCTCTTATAGGTAATCACAGTATTCTTTATCTGTCCTAGCTTTAATTGGATATTTAAGCTTTTTTTCCTTTCATATTCTTAGTAATTCCACTCATTTAGTTGTTGCCACTCTACCACAGAAGCACACAGCCATATCAATTGTTCAAATATCCTCATGTGCTTTAACAGATCTCTCCTGCAGGTTTTTAAAAAGCCAAATGGCGTCAGGTTTCTCCCTCTGTCTCCCTCTCCCGCTCTCTTTCACTTCATCTGTCAGTGTCACATCTCCATGTGTCTCCTGGACAGCAGGCAGGTGCCATGGGAACAGATGAGCTTGTTGCCATGGGAACCGAGGGATGGGATGTTAGAGGTGGAGGGAGGGAGGGCGAGTGCAGAGATGGGTCAAGCAAAAGAGGGAGCATCTAAGAAGGCTTTCTGCTGAGCTGTAATATGGTGCTCATAGAGTGGAAAAAAGGTCAGAAATTATTTAGATGCATAATGTACAGTGGTTCATTCTGTAAAAATAATCCAATAAGTCATGATGAATGCTGAGCAGCTGGTAATGTGATGATAAAGCAGCAAGGGAGAAAAGGTGGTAAAAATTTGTATTAAATCCTGTTCAGTTGTTGCATGAAACCAGCTGCAGTTACCATGTTGGACTTGTAGTAGGTTTTTTATAAAAGCAAACCTCGTGGATTTCATACATGTTCTATTGTTCTGCATACTTTTATGATTAATTTGCTCAGATCGTGTTGGATCGTACAGAAGTTGTGACATAATGAATAGAAATAGAAATAGTGTACAGAAGGTGTTGTGTTTGGCTCTTTTAAATTTGACTCAGACTTATACTGAAATCATTTGGCTACTGATGATGAGTTATAAGGTTTTGTACTCTTATTATTGTTACCATATTTGTCAGCATTGAACAGAATTCATTTAGATTGTTAATGCTCGAAGTAATGGGCACGCCAAAGCTCCACTTTTAAGGACCTGACTCCCTGATGGGGTCTTTTGCTTGTATGGACGTCCCAGGATTGAAAGGAAAAAACTGGAGATAACATGTTGTGATATGTGGTTTTAAAACTACAGATATCCTTTGGCATGAGGTGATCGCTGTTGACACACTTAAAGAAAATATCCTTGCAATTATAGTGGTTTTTTTTTTTTCTTAAGCTATTTTTTTACTGCTACATCTGCTTACAAAATGTTGACTTGACTGCTCACTGAGTTGGAAGTTGTTTGTCCTGGAAAGATTTGCTGACTTTTTCTGAAAAGTCTGTGCTTTTTTTTTAAAAGACTAAATTAAACATAGCAGTACCTTTCATATTTATGACTATGTCAACTACTGAAAAAATATCCATAATTCTCCTCTGTGTAATCAGATTACTACAAATTACTTCCGGGCTTAATTTGATCCAAAAAGTTCTTTCTGTTAGCAATCAGTTAAAATAATTTTGGCTTTGGTCATCTGCCTTAATCATAAATAGAATTGTTATTGTTTTCTGTGTAGAGGCAGGTAACACTTAAGCATCACACTCTTAAACTGCATAGCACACAGTTTGGACACAAAAAGTCCGTTAAATAAACTTGTCTTCGTGAATATAATATTATTGTATCCCATCATCCAGATTTCCAAGCAACTTCAATCTTTTCTTTTCACCTCCATTGTGCTATGCTCTCCTGCTTGTGGAATCCTTTACCCAAATCAAACGACTGATTATGGTTAGAGAACATCAGCCTCGGCCAACCTTTCTGACCTCAGCTGAAATACGGACTGTGACTCTGTGAATAATTGGACAAGAGAGAGCTTTAACTCTCCTGTCAGCCTCACTTTTGTTGTGAACTAACCCTGGACCACAGTTCTTTCCCACAACATGCACATCCGCACACCCGTATCTTCCCTGAGCCTGTTAATCACCCGGCCTGTCACAATCACATGCCAACCACATTTGTCAGTGTTTGCACGTGTTGTGAGCATCTGGACTTGTGTGTCTTTGTGTGTGTAGCAGATAACAGACAGTTAATGGCTTTTTGAGGTATAGCTCTTTACTTGTTTAGATCCTGGCACATTCCGTTTCCCAGTGACAAGCCACCATATGTTCTTTGAAATTCCCATGTTTCAAGCAGCTGATGACAGTGTGTACACAATATCCCCGGAGCCAAAGCCGGAGCCAGAATGGCTCTGTTCGCTGATGCATTTCATGGGCCGTTGCGGGCTGTGCTAGTTTGTTAGCTGGGTCTTGTAGCAGTGCTGCACGGTGGCTTTGAAATGACGAGGTATGATGCAGGTCTTAATCTGTCCGCTGCTAGAGCTTCTGCTCTCTAACACAGCAACACAGTCCAAGGAGCACAAGCAAGTCAATGCTCTCCTGCCAAACAGAAGCGTTAAAACACACACACACATAAAGGTTTCCCAATACTGGCTGCTCAAGAAACATTTGTCAAATTGTTGGACTGTGTGTGGCTTTTTCTGTGGATGCCAAGTATGTTGGTAATGGTGAATTGCACAAATGAGCAAAGAATCTGTTTATCTAAGTCTTTTTTTGTGTGTTATGTGAATTTTGTGCGAACACATATGTTAGTGTATGTCAAGGGAGCTTAGTAATTTCTTATATTTAGGGTTCAGTCCAAGAGAAAAGTACATATTCACAAGTGATGCCCAAACCTGTCTGTCTGGAGAGCAACAACTGGAAATTCACCCACACTTACACTATAAATTTGGACTGAAAAAAAAATCATACTTCAGGGAGAAAGTGCCTTGCTCTGACACGCACCACACACACAGAGCAACAATAAGAGTTCTTACAAAAGGAATTAACTGAGCGGTTCTCTGACTCCTCATATAGTGAGATTTTTCTTTCTGTGTCACACTGTCTCTCTTCAATGCACACAGACATACAAACAGGAATACACACATGCACAAAATACGGCAAGAGTCGTACCCTTCCACCCTTATGAGCATTCAGCACAGTTATGTAATGGTGAGCTTGGATTAATGAAGCATATTGGAGATGGGTGTATGACTCAGAAGGTGGTTGGCAGCATGTATTTGTGTTTTGGGTTTTCTCTCCAGTTAACTCTTTGTTTTTTTAAGTGTGCTGTTTGATTTGCTTGGTATAAAATGCAAAAGCACACAATTATGTTCCAAGAATATTAATCTTTGATCACATCGCTGTTGCTCCAGCAAGTTAATGTGTGCGTAGTATCTTTCACTCTAATTTCTGTGTTGATATTCTGTAGTTCTGTAGTTTTTAGTTGAGTTTAGTTTACTTATGGCATAAGTGTTTGCTCAGATTGCTTGGTCCCTAATTACCTTCAAGTTGAGTTTTAACAGACAATGCAGTTGTTTGCTGCTCTCAGAAACTGTATTTTTGTACTGAACGTGACCAAGCAAAAACTCCCCTGTGGTTCACTTATTACTGTTTTTACCTTTCATTTTAATTTGTATGGGTGGCACGGTGGTGTTGTGGTTAGCCCCATCGCCTCACAGCAAGAGGGTTTTGGGTTCAAGTCCCCAGAGTCCCAGGAATGTGGAGTTTGCATGTTTTCACTATGTCTGTGTGGGTTCTCTTGAGGTAAACCTGCATGTAAGGTTGACTGGACATTTCCAAATTGCCATTAGGTGTGAGTGTGCATGGTTCAGGCTGTGGTTCATTTGGCCTTGCCTGTGGTTCATTTGACCTTTAGTTGTCAGAACACAAATCAATATTTCACCTAAATATTTCATTAAAATCTGACCAATTGCATGTGAACATGAGGCATAAAATGATCATCCTTTCACATCCCTTTCTATCAGAGCATTTACCTTCATCACCTTGCATCTGCAAAAGCCAGCATTTATTATGCTGTGTGGAGTACATGCTGTTCCAAACAGCCCATCAGCTTGACAATTATTGGCAGATATTTTGATTAAATAATATAATGTGATCTCACCATTACATAAAACTCTGTGCACGTACAGCACAGAGCGATGGCTCATTTTGCTCTTCTAACCTAATGCTTTGGAAAAAATTATTTTTTATATTAATGGTTTGATGTATGGCTTTGGAGCCAAGGCCAGATCCTATAGAAAAACAGTCCTTCTTCAATGGACCGTAGAAAATGAGTCGCATTGGGGTTGTGATATTCAGACCATGGCATCATCACAGACCTCAGTACAAACATCTTGCACAATGAAGGTTAAGGAAGGTTGTAGAGAGAAGTAAGTATGAGCCCATGCCTCGGAACAAATTTTGGTAAATTAATTAATATAATAAACATGCAGACTAAAAACACATAAAAAATATTCTAAAAAATACAGTAATATAAAAATGCAAATATTAATCATGCTCTGAGAGTAATTTGGTGTGGTGCTTAATAAACGCAGTTTATCAAATTGTTCAAATTCTTACTATTATTAATTATTTGGCTTAATGGTTTGATAGTTATCTATTAGACAGAACCTGTCAGATATTGTCCGCACTCAAACTTACAAATTGCAAACTTTGCAGCAGCATATTAGTCTGTCCCATGCAAGAATTTGACAGCAGTCAAAACAAATGTGGTAGCACGTTGTCTGAGATAAGCATGAAAAATAACTGCATATGCAATTTGGCTTCGGCCCGGTCCATGCACAGATCACATAATCATCACTTCTGAATGAGCAGTGACAGAGGATCATTGACAAACTGAAGTGATCTGACAGCAGGAGGTGAATGATTTATGCTCTGGCTGTTACACTGTCAGCAGGGACAGCTGTAGTGTGACGGATCAATGATCTATAGGCCAGTATGGCAGACTTCTGCTCTTGTAACCCAAAACAGTGACACGACTCTGTAACATCCTTACTTACAACCTTGCATTAAATAAGTAGATGAGATGTCAATCCCTCTCTTCTCCACTCAGGACGTCCTTTCTTTTGTTAGGTACTTTGTCTTTTTTTATGTTAAAGTATTCTTTATCAAATGGATGTTTACACAGAAGTAAAAGAAATAAACATCAGAATTCGCTAGAATTTATTTTGATTTCATATCAAAGAAATCCAATTTGTCCCAGACTTTGCACTTTCTGTGTATACTGCAGTATGTGCATGTTAACCAAAGGACCAGTGGGATGTTGCATCACCTTTCCAGCCAGTTTGGACATTTTTATTCTTTGAGTTTTTCCCCAGCACAACAACAGTAGATGGAACTTGTTATATGCCTTTATATTTAATGTCTGGTTTTACCTGACAGTACTGAGTGTGTGTTACAGATAAGTGACGTTGTCCTCTTCCAATGCAGTAAGGCTCATAAAAGTGACTCCTCCTCTCCTTGCTGGTTGGAGTTTTGGAGGATTTATGATAGACTAAGCGAGAGAAAAGAGAAAGAAAGAACAGAGGAAACAGACAGTGATTTAATAATGGGTGGAGAAGACAATGGTCTGAATGAGAGTACGAGGTGAGGAAAAGGAGATGTAGTTGAGTGCAGATTGATCAGAAGACTGTTTGGCTGTTTGACCTGCCTTTTTGTCTGGTTGACAGTCTGCATTGGTCAGTCAGGCTCAGAAGAAAACCTCAGCCTGGGCCTGGTACCACTCTGTCTCAATCACTGTTAAAGTCACAGGAATATGAAGGCAGGATGGGATCTGGAAAAAAACACATATCTCTTGACAGAAATGCTCAGAGGAAACGTACAGATGCATCATCACACAGAGGGGCGCATAAAACCTCAGTCAGCAGTGCGTGTACAATTCAAAGCACATCACTGTATCGTATCTGCAGCTACATAACCTCCTCTTCCTCCCCTTCCTCCCCCTCCTCCCCTTCCTCCCTGTCATTTTGGCTGTTTTGTTTCCTTGCCCCTCTTTTGCTCTGTTGTGCATCCTTCCCACTCGAGCCTATCCTCCTTATCTCTCACTCTCTTGCTCACCCGTTCGTCACTCGCCTTCTCACAGCTAGTGAGTGTGTAAAAGTGTGTACGTGTGAGCGTGTCCGTGTGTGCATGTGTCGGGGAGCTCATTCTGTTGCGACTCCAGGCAGAGGATGGTAAGTAATGTCTTTCCTCCTGCTTATTGGAGAGAATGTTTACAGGTTTTTAATGACAGAAGGTTACGCTTGTGCCTGTGTCTCTGTTTAATAAGTGAAGGATTTTGTGTTATTAGCTGAGTGGGCATTGGGTTGGAAATAATGCATGTCCAGTACTTGTTTCGTAAATATGATTTGTGCTCTTGCACACATATTTGTGAATGTGTGATAGGTGCTGCTGAGCATGATGATGCCAGGAGACGGTAGACTGTCAGGCCATGGATGAGTTTTGGAGGAAGGATGCTGAGCAATTAGAGCAAAGGGACTGTTTAGTAGCTTTAAGTAGCAGTGAGCGGCAGGAGCAAGAGGAAGAGGAAGAGAATTGTGAGCATAAAGTTGCTGTTGTGTTTCTGCAATGTTAGAAGGTGACATAAAAAGACAGGATGATTAGTGTGACCAAGCAATACAACGTAGCAATCTCACAGGATATCAGGCTATACCAGTATTGAAGTCAAGCAATCGGTCATTTCCATCCTTATCTGGCTGATACCTTTATCCAGAGTGCCTTAGAAACAGAAAGAATAAGCCCCAGATCCAGATGCTGTCTGTTTGTCCCTGGAGTTACCACGTCCTGCCTTGTGGGCTCATACATAGCAGCTCAGCTGCAGCTCTACTGTAAATGGAAATGAGGGCAATAAGGATGAAGAAGTATGGAAGCAGCACCTTCAAAATCCATGATGGCATTAAGCAGCTGACAAAGAGTGGGGGAGCAAATCGATGTAAGAGTGGAGATTGACTCTAAATGTCAGGTACAACAATAAACCTGCATCTTTACTGATGCTGCTTTTCACAGTTTCCCTCTGCGTAGGAAGAATGGATCCATGCAGGTGCTATTCTGGCAATTGTGTGACTAAAGTGTCAGTGGTTAGAAATCATTTTAAAAGTAGCCCATGCAGAGACAGATGGAAGGAAAAACTTTTTTCTTTATTTAGAGAATCTCTTCAGTTATTGTTCATGTAGTTTGGTGACTTTCTGACTGGAACGGCAGCTTTCCTCTGCATTCAGATCATCAGTACAAATGTTGAAATGGAATAAATCACCTGGTTAGCAGTAAATATAGAAATCCAAATCATGTACTCCCCCCAGCACATTCGGGCTAAGAATAGCTGGGACTTTTTTTTTAGAGTGAAAAAAGTGTTGAATGTGAATATATTGCTGCTGCATTCTATTGACAAATTAAAAAACATTATTTTCCTTTGGTACCGCAGAGTACTTAAAATTGAGAATAAGTTGAGACTGGAGAATACTATTTTTAAGAGTTGTGAATGGTCTTAGTTCTCTGTTATCACAGTTTCAAGAACTGTGAAACTGATTTTGACTACAATTTGCTTCGCAGCTGCTCTATAAAATACTTTTTATATTACAGTATTATATATCTAATTGATTTGATCGGGGGGGAAAAAGAGCGATTTTGGCTAAACTTGACAGTGAATTCTGGAGCCCCGTTTAGTTGACTAGTAATCTCAGGATTGACTTATTTATGTGTTCATTTATTCATTGTGTTGATCAGTTAGTTGGAATTAGGTGCTGGGACTTTGATTCATGTCCCCTGAAAGACATTAGTGGTAAACATCATCAAAGCTAACAAGATGCCAAAAATTGCTTTTATTGAAATATTAATTCACAACAACAAAACAAAATCTGCCAACCCAGCGAGAATATTTTCTGTTTCCAGATAAAATCAGATTAGTTCATGAATATTCAAGGGGATCCTGTGTGATGAAACCAGACAAAACAACAACTGCCAAATAAAGATAACATTCTGAATGTACTCATTTGACCTTTTCTTGTGAGAAAGTCAGGCATTCAAAATTCAACATCATTCTTCTTTGGCAATGTTGCACAGTGCAAGCTTTTTGTTTTCAGATCTTTTGATTTCCTGATGCTAAATGATAGCTGAAGCGGCTGGAGGTTATAGAAAAGAAGAAATATTATAATACATGTTACATATCGTTGCAGAAGCCAGATGAAAGCAGTAATGGCCAGAAGAAAAGTACACTTTTGTCTCTATTTTAAGGACAGACATTCAGCCTTTCTTTGCTTCATTTGCTCATGGTACTCACTGACCATTTGGGTCAAACTGCTTTAGGCTTTGAGTCAAAATGATTTAAGTCCAGTGTGTTTTCTCATGTGTGTTTAAAACATTTGGCTTTTGTTCTCAAGATGAAAAGATATTTGGAAGCATATTTAAATCCCCATAATTAACATTATAAATGTAAATTTATTGAGCCTACATAAAGTATTTACATTCATTTGTATCAGTGAAGTTTGCATGCACTGTATGCAACATTTTTGTGGTGAATTGCTCACACCCACTGACTCTGAAAGTTTGCCTGTGGGGCAACAGCGAGAGGACAGAAAGAGCACAAGAGAGCTTTGAAAGGCAGGACAGAAGAGAGAGATTAACACAGAGACACGAAAGAGGAGGAAGAGATGAAAAAAACTGGAAATGAAAGGCGGTAAGAGGAACGGATGAGACTGTCTGACCAGCTGCACTGAGTGTGCTCATTCACCGTGTGGGCTGTGAAGAAGGGGGGGGGACTGGTGAGCAGCACAACATGTGCCTGTCAGATCAGCTGTGTTAGCTCTCACTGTCCGCCATGTTTCAAATTCCATCTATAGCTCATTCATTTCTGGTCCATGTAGACATTTCTCCTCGGCAAATTTATTTGTTTGTGTGGAAAGGGAGTTTGAGATTTCCTTTTGACCAAACAATATCTTATTATAAGCTGACACTGTTTACACTGCTCAAACCCCAAAAACATTTACCAGTGTCTACCTGATCAAATCAAGTTGACTGACCAGCCACTACAAACCCAGAGGGTTTATTACGAGTGCTATTTAATGGATGTAATGCGTTCTGATTTTATCTTGATCTTAGGTGGTAATATCCAAAAACCACCATTGTGCACACACGCTCTCAGATGCCCGTGGAGCACATGTTCCTGTGCTTCACTGCACTTTAGAACACTACAATCAGTGTAAAGAGGAGATTTCAAAGGAGGTCATAAAGATATGAGGACATTATGTCTCTTGGAACAGAATTTCACTTATGAACTTGAGCTCATTCAGTTTGAATCTTTTTTAACTGAAGTTTGAATGAATCATTGGTAAATATATACTCCCACAGTTAGTACTCAGGGCATTGGACACACTTGAATTAAAAGCTCAGTTCCCTTCTTTTTCACTGCATTTAAAGTGGGACGAGGACGGTGTTTAGTGTTTTACTCATTCCTCTTTTTGTAACACAGACTTTTTTGTTGAAAGGTTTTCTTCACAACGTAATGTTGATCAGTCGTAAAGATTCCTCCACCAAATGGACAGCGTTTGTTCAAAAAAGAAAAAAAAAACAAGTTTAGCTGTGATGAACTTCATGGCAAAGTACACTGCAATGATTGGTTGAGATTTTGGCACCTATCAGTTGAGCAAAATGGGGTATTTTTTAAAATAGCATCATACAAATAAGGTTTAATTGCTTAACATAATGCATCCTTTCAGATAGCACATAGTTTATGGCAAGAATGTCCTGAAAATCGAGGACAGAAGACAGAAATACTCACTAGACTTGCAGGTTGATGACTTGAGCTACCTTGATGCTGCAGTATTTTGGAAGAAGCTTGTGTAGCTCATGCCTTCGGTTCAATTTGTAACCTCCTGTGCTCCCTGCCAGTATCCATTATGGAGCAGTGAGTTTGATGGGGGCCACTGCTGTGAGTTTGGAGCATTTCAGTTTGAAGGGATGGGATGCTCATTTCCTTGACAGCCCTGCTCTACAAAAGCTGTTTATTACATATTTCAGAATCTATCCAATTCAGGAAAAAAAAAAGGTTGTTGACTGCTAATGACAACTGATCATTCATAGCTCAGCACCATTATTTTGGATAGGAGATGTTATATTTCTACATTTATTTCCCAGGGATATCTCATAGCTGGAAGGCTTTTAGGCCAGCAAGAAACCTCTGCCAGCACAGATGGCTGTGAATCTCTGCTGTTCTTGTTTTTGATATTTTGACAAACTTTCACAAATGGAATACGGCGCAGCAGCTGTCGTGGTTACAATGAATGACTTTGCAACCAGCGCATTAAAAACAACGTACTGGGGGTGATAAACAGAGAGAAGATGATGTGCTTTAAAAAAAACTGATAGATTGATTGCAAATCCAAGGTAAGCTAAGGCTAACCTAGATGTCTTCCTAAGTAGACCGACCCACATCCCGACCTTGTATGGGGAGTTAATAAAAACCTTTGCATGATTTATTCATACATACGTTGTCAGTGAAACTGCTCCAGTCATGCTTAATACCGCTGAGATTTAGAAAATGTTAGCTGTGTTTCAGGTGACAAACATGAACAGATGAGCTGTTGTGTTAGATGAGTTATGACAGGGCTCGCCACCGTTTGCAATAAGGTTTGAATTTCTCTGTTAGTTTATACATATGTTGATTCATACGTGTGATCATATGGCACCACTGAAAGTTTGTAGTTTGTAAAGGATATAGATTTCTCTGATTTTGTGGTTGATATCCATCTGTTTAAAGGCACCTTTTGCTTGTTTTGTAAACCAACAAATAGAAAATTTGAGCAGTGTGATGAATGTACTGCTAAATTTATGCAATTTATTTTGGCAACAGGGATTTAGTAGTGCATCAGTGTGTTTTATTTGCGGTCTGAGGATACTTTCAGCAATAGTTGTGCCCTGGGTTAGAGCAGCAACATGGGCAAGAACAGGGTAGCGTAATGGCACTACACCACTCAGTTCTCTGTGCAAGACCTTAGTGGGAGGATGAGACTACAAATACTATGAGCTTTGATGTTCAATTCTAAGCAGTTACGATAGAATTTCTCTTAAACACAAACAATCATGTTCTGACAAACATGCTGACACTTAAATTCAAGCCAATCAGAAATTGATGTGATTTTCAAAATGTGTGATTTTTTTTTTTCTTTCCCTGCAAAACCTTTTTTCCTATTGTTCTGGAGGGCAGTGTCTCCCAATGCAACTCCTTCCTGCTGTCCTGACCTTTCTTGTCTTATCCTGTCCTTGTCCTTCCCTGTCATGCCCTTGGCTGCCCTGGCCGATCTGAGACAGTCACACAGAGACTCGTCACACAGATGTCCTCATGAAAGACAGAGGGCGCTGTCCACTCCACCCGTCAGTCTCTGTGTGCCTCAGTCCCCCTGCTCAACCCAGCTTTGGCTCCGTTAAATCTTTTCTCTTCTCCCCTCCTCTCTCTCGCGGCACCAGGCGCGGCTCCCCTCCTGTTCATCCACCCTAAGCATTGCTGAGGTACTCCTGCATGTGTTCGAATGCATCGTCATGGCCATTATCATGGCACCGGTTGCTACACTCGCCTTTTCCAACAGAACCTCAGACTTCCTGCCTGACATGACCAATTCTTCCCTACCTATTCTTTCCCTCCTGTGTTTGTGTGTACGTGTGTGCGTGTGTGTGTGTGTGTGTGTGTGTGTGTGTGTGTGTGTGTGTGTGTGT
>JABUIW010000152.1:9318100-9441573 GCA_013363375.1 Menidia beryllina | reverse complement strand
GTGTGTGTGTGTGTGTGTGTGTGTGTGTGTGTGTGTGTGTGTGTGTGCGTGCGTGTGCATTAGTACTGTCCTGCCTGCTGCACCCCTGCTGTCTCTGCATTGTCAACACACTGCCCACACATTTTGTTATCCCTCCCTGTTTTTGTCCAGATGATGTCTTGGTGTCATTTCAATCTGATTTTGTCTTGTCGAAAAACTCTGATACACATACAGTGTCTAACACTTGGCTTACGTCCATACTCTCACACTCACCGATATAAACAGCCTCCATCCCTTGGCATTTCCTTGACAGCATTTCAACCTCAGAATTGAAGTTGAAAGATGCTTGAATTATGTATTTGAATGAAAGAAATATTTTTTGCGCAAACACAATCTATTGTTGTCTCTCTGTGTGCACACCTCAGTTCCTCTCAAAAGGCCTCAACTAACACACACACACATAGATTAGATTGTAAAAGAGCAAAAGTCTTATAAAAGGCTTTGCAGCTCTTCTTTGCGTGTGAATCTGGTCATTGCCCAATGACTCCAATCTGTCACTGTAAGGGATAAAGATGATTTCAAAGGAAGGGTGTGATTTTACTTATGTGCTTTTACATTAAAGAAAGCACACATTTTCCCTGCTTCTAGTCTGGTTGAAGTAATGACTTGTATAAAGTCTCAGTTGGCTGCAGTGCTCAACTTATTCATGATTTAATTGAATTTGAGAAACTGGACTTTCAATTTTCATAAATCCTCCACACCTCCAGCAGTATATTTTTGTGCCTCAAATCTCTTGGCACAATATTGGTTATTTGCAGTTAAACAACCAATTTGACAAGACCCTGTGATCCTCTGGCAACACTGAACAGGTATTTTCATATATTTTAAATCATTCAATGGAATGGTTTCTGATTTCTGGAGATGGCTTTGACTTATTTTGGTTGTTTCTGCATATACGTATACTCTGCAAAACTGCAAAACTATGCCTACTTCCCATCAGAGAATAGCCATAACCAGGGCAAAGATGAACATGCTTGACCATCAATGTTCACTTAACTGTCTGATGTCAAGTGGAAAATACTATTGCATTTTCCAAACTTTATCAAAATTACACATATAAGTTAATTGTATTACTCAGGTCACTCCCTTCCTTAATGATCAAATGTAGCCAGCAAAAGTCCTTGGGTAGGACCAGCAGTCAAGCTCTCAGTTTCTTCACTTTTAACACACACATACACAAACTAATTCCCATGTGGCTACACTGGCAGAGCACAGCTGGAATTGTTATCAGATTCACTGAACTGGTTCAGATCTCCATCCACTTTTGGTTTTGTTGCTGTTGGTTGTTAGTGCTTTCCAGTGGCATGTTTGCCACACTCTTTTTCTTTTATATTTCCGTTCATCTGACTGCAAAGTGTGTACCAGGCTAGTCGTAGCTTAGTTCTGCTGTATGTGTTTTTGATTAGATCAGTGTGCTAAAGGCGCAGACTGTGTGTGCAACTCTTTCTTTGACCACTAACTGATATTTTTCAGAATGGGTATGCATGCTTTTTGCGTGTAGCTGTGTGTGTGTGTGTGTGCGCGCGCGTGTGTGTGTGCATGTCTGTTTGTGTGTGGTATGAAGGTGAGTGACTATCCTGTGGCTCCCCCCAGGCCTCACGGAGAGAATTCAGGGCTCACCTGGATGAGGTCATCACGCTCAAGTCAAGGTACTCTACCTTGGACCAGGTAAACCTGCTAACCTTCTAGCAACTTCTTCTACCAGCATGCAGGCCACTGCCTTCCCACAGAGCACCTGACCACACTTGTGACATGCATCAGCACTCATGCACACAGGGGCGGGGGGGGGGAAGGCAGCAAGAGAAAAAGCCTTAACATTTTAGATCACACTGGACTGCACCTTTGTTTAGCATGGACATGAAGCACTGGAGCATATTAGCACTGACCTGAAAATGCTCACTTGCTCCTAAAGCAAAAATCACCACAGTACAGTTTGATATAAAATGAAAATTTGATTGAATTTCCTTGACTTATGATTCATTGTGACCAATAACTAGTTGTCATCAATCTGATTTTATTCATGGGAAAATTTGTGTAAACACATATAACCTCACACAAATATGGATAAATCAATATAGTACCTGAGCCAATCAGATAAAGAGATGGAGGTACTGTGGTGGTACGCAAGGAAGCATGGAGAAAAAAATCTGAGCAATGTTTAACTTACTCAAAAGAATCAGAGATTGTTTTTCACCAGAGCTGGTGTAAAGGTTGACCTGTGTGTCACAGCTTTTGTGATCAACAGCATCCCTCCTTTTCATCGCCTCTATCTCAAGATCAGCACCAGCACTCATTCTCTGTCATTCATCACTCATCAGCTCATTTGTCAGACGATTATTTGGGCTTGGTGCTATTTTCTTTCTGCAGAGAATGTGTATGTATTTGTGTGTATGTTCCCTGATTTAAAGGCTGCGTACGCTATAACTGAACAGAGAGTCTTGTGATCGTTATCAGGACAGGGAGCACTGCTAGCCTCCAGCCTCCACTCCATGGGCAACCTCTGCCTTGGAGTGCAACAGGAGCATTTTGCCTTTCCCCCAGACTGCTCTGTCGCTACCCCTCAAGCATTTTGTCCTCTGCTGCATCTCCAGGGACGAGGTAGTTGGAGTCGGCTGGAATAAGCCTCCCTTTACTGTCACAGCCTTCTCCTCCTCGCGCTGGATGTATAAATCCTCCCCTTTTTTGCATAATTTGTCTGACAGTGTCTTTGTTTTGCGCTGAGGTCAGCACTGCAGCAGTTGCATCCCATCATTTCCTGGAGCATCTCCTCAGCTGCCTGCTTATTGGCGCCATTGATTTTTTCTTTTTCTTTTTTTTTGTCTCTCCCTGGCTGGCTCATAGACGCTGGGACACATGCCTCGCTGGCCCGGTCACTCTCACTATTCTGCCACTCACTCCCTAGCGCATTAATCTCGTTGGCAGATCTCCATGACAACCAGTCATCGAGCCTTTTCCGCAGTGACGGCAGTACTTAGCATGTAGAGTGATTAGTGTTCCTGGCTCAAAAAAGCAGGTGTTTTGTATGTGTGAGTGAGTCTGCATGCTCAGCATTCAGCTGAAGGAATCGATCGTTGTCAGACTCAAACATTCAAATCTACACACTTGCATAGAAAACAGTTTTCAGTACCAGTCTTTCTGATATTATTTCACTAATGGTTTTTCCTTAAAGGTTTGTAAGTATTAAGCCTGGCCATTAACATTTGCATATTTCATGTAAGAATTTTCTCATCTCCCGCATAACTGGTCTCTCACTAGTAAGGGGGAATTGCAGTAAAGAGTAGATCAGTAACAGTCCTGTGAATATTTGACAGCCGGCCTTTTTTTGTTTCTCACTTCAAATCTAAAAAAAAAAAAAAAACAATCTGCTTCTGCACTCATTTGCCACTTGTATTCATCACCTCCCAACACATTCTTCTGTAGATCTTCCACTGTGTTCATATCTACATGCAAATTGTCTCTCCCCATGGCTCTCTGATGGTATGATCTTCTGTGATAAGCTCTTTGCTGTACTGAGGTCTTGTTTTTGCACTTGTCAGTGTTGGAATCATCACTCCCCATCGTATCAAAGTTTTTAGTTGTGTTCTAGTTCATAGTGTCTGTATTTAAGCTTAGCTGCAGGACAGGTAATGACTGAATATCAACAAGTAACGTGTGACTCTAGGCGAAGAAAAAGAAAAATTGTGATTGTTGTGGTGTGTGTTTAGAGAGACCAGCAAGGCAGTGAGACACAGATGTAATTGTTCAGTCATCTACCTTTGTTGGATTTTAGGTGTTCACTGTTTTTAAGCAAGGCATGCCTTGTACAAAATGTTCCAGCTGTGGATTGTTAGTTTTCATTTCTGTTTTTCAATGTGTGTAAGTATGATCTGTCTTGTTAGCTGTACAGAGCTCCTTTAATCCCTACTTTTTTATTTCTCTTTCATTAGTTTCACACTCTCTGTTTATATCAGGGCTAAATCCACTGAAAAAGGATTGAAATTGAGCTAGTTTATAAAGAGGTGGCCATAAGAAAATTACATATGCATACAGTTGTGGAATAAAATAAACAAATGTGTTACTTCTTTAATAAAATAAGGGAATAAAATAGCATTATTAAAGAAATTGCTGTTACCTTATAGAAGCATAAATTACTCTTGGGTTTAGTGACTGTCTGTTTTATGACTGTCCAGTAACAATTAATAACAAATAATTGAAACATTTTAACGTAACAAACGAGAAGTTCATAGACTGCATTTACATCTACTAAGTAGAAGCAAATAAAAGATGTTGTGTAAAATGTTGATTAAAAGTCATATAGTTCAACCGTAGATGTACTAGAAAAACGCTCAGGTGTGCCTTACAACCCGGAAGGCCACTTTTCTGGAGTGGCTATATGTGATTCCATTAATGTGGAAATACTCGTCCTTTGAAGAATTCACAGCAAGTGAATGTGTATTCTGTTAAGAGTTGCTGCTTCTCACTTTATTTATGGCTTGCTTGTATGTTGCTTTAATTTTTATATTGCAAACACATGCACAAACACGTAGTGTAGGTATCATGGCACATCAAATAAACCGTCATTTTACAGTATATAGATAGAGAGACTCATCCACCATCCTCCGTGTGCTAGAAACAATACACAGCTTTATCAACATACTTTTGCATCATATTCCTCCTCCTTTTGTTGTAACCAGCCGGCATTTCACAGTATTTCTAGTTATCTTGTGCATGGGCAAAAAAGCAACAGATGTTGATTATTTTCTTCTCAAACACTGTTGTGTTTGTGTGTGATGCAAAGAGATGGCTGCTGTGTGGGAGTCAGTCAGACTTGCTTCTAAAAACAACAAATGTCTCCCTGACCAAAAGGCAAAATAAGAAAACATACCTTATGAATATAGGGTAGGTCAGCTACTGATCCAGGATTTTAGCATTGCAGTGCAGTCAGAGTATACTACAGTAAATATCATTGTAGTATCAAATTTAGGTAAAACAGTCAAATGTGAAACACATTTGACCACACTTTACCACAGTCTTTAAGAAGGGAATGTCACTACCAACAGAAGCTTACCTACAGTGAGTGTGAACATGATTTCCTGGGTGTTGTGACCCCAACCAGGTAGTGCTAAATACATAATGATAAAATAGAGATGCACTCAAATTTTGTCACTCAGGACAAATTTGTAGGTGATCCAAGGCGCTTTTATGTGCAACTGTTTGGTACTCTGAACAGAATGAGAATCTCTCAATTAACTCACTATTGATAACTGAGAAGCTACAGGGAATCTATAACAAGTGTCATCTAAATGTATTGATCGTTACTGACTAGTTTAAAATCGTGGACTAGCAATTTCTGTTAATATGATAAAACTGGATAGTTTGGACCCTGGCCATTGAAAATTACTGTATTTGATGAGATTATATTGATCAGTGGATTATGTCCAAAAAGTGTATCTTAATGAAAAAGTCATAAGAGTCATTTGTTCATTAATTTCAACTCGGTCCATAACAACATCCTTTAAACTACTGCCCTTATGAGCAGCAGAGAACACGTCAGTCTAATTGTTTGTATTTAACAAGGCACAAATACATAAACCACATACAACAATGAGTGTGATGTGGGTTAAAGAAACACACATTACCTGACTGGCACGACAATATTTCTGTAAACAGACATTAACATAATTTAACATTTAGCTGACTCTTACATCATATTGTATGCATCCAAATACATGTTTACTTGCCCATAGATTGGGTAAAGGAGAATAAATTGTGGTTAAGACACATACACATGGTTGTTCACTTGTGATTGGATCACCAAGGATGTATATGCAGGTAATGCCAGATTTGGGCCAAGACTTGCCCAAAGAGACACTGAATCTTAAGAATACAGGCCCAAATTACTCATTCTGGTTTATTGTAGGAGAAAGTAAAGAGATGGATGATGGTGGTCCTAAGCTGTACCAAACTGTGCCATTGGCCTCCGCCTTATGTCCCAAAAATCAAGGATTTAGTGCTATAATAATACAATTAGAAAAAATAAGAAGGAATGTGTTAATAGACAGTATATACAGTTCAAAGTTGCTTATTTAGGGAGAATACACTTTCTAACTTTTACAATGTTAGGTTGTATATTAACTTTGTAGTATTTATGTTGAGACAAAATCCATCAAATGATGGTAGTAAATTTGGTAAAATGACCAGTGTTAATATAAAAACAGAAAGGATACACCAAAAAGCAACATTTACAACACAACAGAAGACCTGCCGTAGACACAGAAGACAATCAGAGTGAAAAACATCCTCAAGTTAACAATTAAGAAAATCTGCATTAGGCTTAAGAAAATAATTACAATGTTACAGCGAATACTTTTTTAAATAATTCATGTCAAGGAAACTTATTAAAAGTCAGAATGCAACAAGCAGTGGAGCACCTGTTTTCTGAAGGATCTGCATATTGCCACCTGAAAGCCTTGTTTTCTTTTGGCTCTCGTCTATGTTCTACCTGTCGCTCTGAGATCTCTTAGGGTTTCTTGTCCTAGTGGATGCCTGTCTGTCTGTTTGTCCTCCCGTCCGTCTGTTTGTCATGTCTGTATGTGGTGTTGTGGTTGCTGAGACAGATGCACTGATGCCTGTGATTCGATGCTTTATCTCCACTAGCTCCAGTGTAGGTTGGAGGGGCTTAAAGATGATCGCAGGAGGACCTTCAGCTCTCGAGTAACTATCCCGACCCCCTTCTTCCCCCTCACCCCTTCCTCCCTCTCCCCTGCCCTTTCCTCACCCTCCTTAGAGGAGCGCGCAAAACAAACGCCCCGCTCTGTGCCCTCCCTCTTCCTCCTCGCTTGCCTAGCTTTCTCTCTGACTCTCACTCACATGTCTCTCTATCTCTGTCTGCTGCCACTCGTCTGTTTCTTGTTCTCGATCTGTCTGTCGTTAACTCTTGTCGCTCTTTGTCTTGCTGTTTCTCTTTTCGGTCTGTCAGGATGCTTACTCTGGCCATCTCCCACACATACTTTTCTGTCTATTGTTGTTCACTTGCTCTCTCCGTCTGTACTCTTCCTCCCATCTGCCTGTCTGTCTCTGTTTCTGTCTCTCTGGTGAATATGCTCTGCTTTCAGTAGTTCTGTCTGGTGTGCTAGATGTCTGTTAAATAGATGCCACCTAGGCCGGTTTTGGTTTGGATTGTTTTTGTTGCTTTCTTATTGTTTTACTTCCTCTCTGCTGTGTCATAGCTCTGTAGTTAGTGGAGTCTGTCTAGTCTGTGCTTTCTATTTTTGTTTGTTTTTTTCTTTCTGGGCTGTGGGATCACATCATACTGATTCTCATCCGTCCACACCTCCTGTCTACCTGACCATCAAGTCTCCTTGCCTCTGTTTGCTTTACATCCCATCCACCCAGACCCACCACCCATTATCCATCCTCTCACCTTGGCTGTTTAGTGTCCAGTGGTGTTGTAGTTTTGGCTTAGGTTACAGTGGAGGGGAGGAGATAGGAAAGGGTGGGTGAGTCAGTAGAGAAACCTCCACCTTCACCACGGGTGCTTTGGTTCTCCATACACCACATACCACCTACAACCTGTGTCATAATTGCAGGTCACACACAACTGAGATGGAAGGGAGGATTTAAAGAGCTTGGATGGAGTAAAGGACATATAACACAGACAGATAATAACTATAAACAAGGCTATGGGTTGTTTTAAATGACACATCTTGATATGAGAGCAGATAAACAGGCAAGTAAACAGACCCGTCTTGATGAAATGACATACTTTCCCAGGGCCTGTATTTGTGTATGTATATACATGTAGTCTGAGAAACTACATCCTGTGATTTTCCTTTCCCTATTAATTATTTCCAGTGGCTGGGCTTCCCAAAAACATAGCAAAACATCCTCCTCATAAGGACACGTCAATACATCAATGTTTTGCTTGTTTAACACAAATTCTATTACTCTGTAACAGTGTGACGATTTGAGAAAATGCAGCGCTTGTGCATCCACGATTTTGAAGATGTACAGGTTGCATGTCCCTTTTTGTTCTCCTTTTCTTTTCTTGCTAAACTTTAACCAAGGACCGGATAGGGGGGCCGTTCAGTTTATTTAGGCAGCCTTTAAAGTTTGATTTGATGCATTTGAAACCATTTCTTTTCACTCCACATTGACAGATACAACTGTCCAAATTTCCCAATTTTTATCCTGGGCTGTATATAAGCACGTACTAATGTATGAAAGAAGGCCGTCCAGACACGTCACTCATCACAACATGGTTAATGCTCTCTTGTAAAGCCCCTTATAGAAGAAATAGAAGTTAAATTGATATCTTAATAGTTGGCATTATTAAATTATTTAGAGAAAAACGCTGAAAGCGAAGATAGATAAACAATGGCCTTTTGGATTTAAGAAACCTCTTTTATGCACTGGCAGGTTCATAATCTTACCTTTAAGGCACATTTCGGCATTACCTCCAACTTCTATTTGACATGTTTTTGTATTGTGTTTCTTTCCATTGGCTGGTTTTTGGGAAACTCAGCTTAATTCTAACCCATTCTGCTCTCCTCCCCAACCCGCCATAGATTGAAAGACACTACCTCACGTTCCCACGAAATTCTTACCATCTTGCACCACATCTGAACAGCCACTATCTATACTCTGCACTACATTTCAACAACATTTGATGTTACACCGTAGCACAGTTAATGCATCTGTTATTACCTCGTGAAACAATATTGTCACTGTATGTTGTTGCCTTTGTCCGTGTAGTCTGTTAAGCACTTTAATGTCATGATAGTGTGACGTACCAGTGCATTTCTCACCTGTGATGTAATGCTGCGCAGTAGAGTAGGTGATCATCATGTAGAGCAGGAGATGTAGCCATCTCCCACCTGCAGGACAAAGTGCACAGTGTAGTGTGACACAGCTCTTGCCAGTGCCTCTTATCATCTCAGCCATGTCAAAAGAGCAGATCAGTTTATTTCAAATTACCACTACGTCTGCTTTCTTTTTCTCTCCTTTTGCCCTTTGTCTGCCTCTCCCAATCACTCTCTCCATCTCCAGGTGCAGTCACGATGCAGCAGCAAAGAAAATATCCTAAGATCAAGTAAGTGCTAACTTTCCTGCTCTCTGTGTGCCAGGTCTGTACGCCACAGAGCATGTTCCCAAACACCTGAATAGATTTTAAATGCACCTTTGATGTGACAATGTGAGCTTGATTTATGTGTTTCCCCGTGTGTGGCTGAAGTGTTATGTTTGCATGTCTGTGTGAGTAAGTGATGTTTTGCCAGAGATTGTTAAGCTTCATGTTAGGCATCAAAATATGCTGCGGAAGCGTAAGTGTATGTTTAAAGGAGGGAAATTGGGTCAAGGGAAATCAAAGCATGGCGCCTATTCTTTGCTGTGAGGCAGAGGGAGAGGGAGGCAGAAAGAGATAAACACAGAAGGAAAGAAAGCAGATTACACATTAGTTACACCTGGCTTTGTTCCTTTTACCTTTGGAATTATTAGAGAGGTATTATTAGACCAACATGGCTGCTATCGAGCACCTCTATCATCCAGCTGTGTTCCGCAAACACACAGGACCGTGTGTCTTGCCAGTCCCTTTTCATGCTATTTAAATTGTGTTCTTGCACGTATACCTGCATGCAGATATAATAAATCCTTTCCAACCAGTTTATATTAGTGTGAGAACTTGCATGTTTATTTATATTACTGTTAATCTCCAACTCTACATTTTATGTGCAAATTATATGGAACATGAGTTGTATTGCCTTAGCTGCAAAGCCAGTATGTGTAGATCATTTTGAATTAGTTTTTTGTCGTCTCTAGGGATATTTCAGAAATTCACTTTCTTGCATTTGGCAGAGCCACATTCATTCCTTTTATCACGGCATTGAATCCCAAGAGTTATGTTTCTGGTGCCTTCCCGCTTTAAGTCCTCCAAATAGAGAATGAAAGTGCTGAAAGATTATTTAAATCTATCTTTGTTTGGAATATCCTTTGATTTTGTAGCACCCATTTCATAGTGGTGTACTGTATGTAAAGTCACTTATCTTCTCAGGTCACAGTGCAGTGGACATCACCAAGGTGGCCCGGAGGCACCGCATGTCCCCCTTCCCCCTAACCTCGATGGACAAGGCCTTCATCACTGTGCTGGAGATGACAGCTGTCCTGGGCACTGAGATCATCAACTACAGAGGTGAGAAAATCCCAATTTCAGGCTGAATCAGATGTCGCAAAAAACAGCCATATTCGATGTCTTGATCCTTCATCTTTTCACTGCTTTTGCTTCAGCTCCTAAAGATATTGGGATATAGAGATATTACACACTCCAGATCAGTGTAGCAGCATGTGCTGACAACAACTGGGCACTTCACTGAATCAGCAGTCTTTGCCCTCAGGCACGATGTCAATCGCACAGGAACAAATTCTCTTGACTGCAAGGGCACAAACATAACAAACAAACCTCTCCTAAATATAGCTGCTAGCAGCAATGAGTGGGGCAAACAGTTCAGCAGGACACAGTCGTCATGGCAACTTGATCCGATCATGTTAAAAGCATGCCTGGAAGTGATTGGCAAAGAGAACGCACTTCTGTATATTGCACTTTCCCTCTGTGTTTAAATGACGCTGCATTTAATGGACAGCCTGGAACCATCTATACAATCCGGCTTTGTATCAACATATAAAACAGGAAATCTTCTATGCTGATTTAGTAAGCAGTTAGCTGTTGTACTCTTTTCCTTAAAATAATGCTCTACAGAAGGTCAATCAGAATTTACAGGTAATAAAAGAACAGATAAATCGATTTGTAATGAGCTGGCAGCACAAAACAGCTTTTTGGGAAGCAATTTAGGACCTTTTATAAGAATATTTTTAAGCCTTTGGTGCCCATGTTGCACCAAATGGTGAGCCAAATTGACTTGGCATATACTGTTACAGTTTATCTGATAGTGCCAAATATGTGTGGGTCAATTTAAAAAAGACATTTACTGAAATAAGTTTCCTCTGAGAGCAGCATGGTGCCGTGTTGGTTGGCACCATTGCCTTAAAGCAATCCTGGTTTGATCCTGGTCGCAGGTTAGAATGTTCTACCCGTGTATGTGTGGGCTCTCTCCAGGTACTTCAGCTTTCTCCCACATTAACTGAGACTCTAAATTGACTGGTGCTGTGTAAGTTTACTTCTTACATGTATATGATAATTGGATGTCAAAATCATTACATAAAAGCTCAAGGCAGCCAGTAATGTCACATTTTGCTGCCCTCTAGTGATCGAAAACACAACATACTGTAGATGAGCAAAGCAAAGTATTATTCAAATTCATTTCTACTTTCTTGTATGTCAATGCAGGCGGGATGCTCATTGAATTTCTGATTTCTACTTGTTTTTCTCACTCTGATGTTGCAAAATTAAGATATTTGACTTTACTGAGCATCTGTATGTCTAAAATTGCTGTAGGCAAACTTGCACATAAAAAGAACTTTAGCTCCTGAGCATCATTTCATCCCTCTGGCAAAGTGACCAAAGTGTCAGTTCAGGGTGCTGCAGAACCAAGCTGGGAGCCAAAGGGTGAATCACTCACCTACACCCCACCAAAAAAGGAGCGATGAATGCCAGGGGTTAGTAATGGCCTGCAGCATACGTGACCCCTCAATCAGAGATGCTAGAGGGGACATTTTTCTCTATGCAGGTGTAAAGTGATGTTTCATGTTTTCAAAGGGTGGGACTCAGCTGCAGGATTTGCATGTGTACTGCTAAGAGGAGGACAGTGGGGTGAGGAGGGGGAAAAGGGTGGGCGTTGGAGAGATGAAATATTTAGACTGACAACAGCTAGAGCAGCTCCCCTGCTGGAATCTGAGCAGCCTCTGTGTGTGTGAGTTGCATGCTACCAATTTATTGATGGCTGTAAATGCTGTATTTTTGCATATTGTGCGCATCTGCTCTGTGTCTCTTTTTAGAAAGTACATACATACATTCTTGAACAAAACTATTACTTTTTAAATGAATATGTTGATCCATTGTCTTTTGAAAACTGTCCAACAAAGATATCTGTCTCACTTTTACTCAGCTGCAGCCCATGTTAGTAACAGGCTGTTTAAATGGCGGTATAGAAGGAGATTAGAAAATATATCGAAAATGAGACACCATTGACTTTAAATTAACCTGTAAGGTCCAAACATGAGCATGTGTGTCTGCTGTGATTGTGTGGGAGTGTGTGTTTGTACATGTATATATATTTTTCTCTCTATCAAAGCTTAGATCTTCATATTAACACCCACATAATCACAGCATTGAAGCTCAGAGAAATTGTATTTATAGCACACAGCAGCTTAAGGTATTTTAGTACTGGGATTTTTTTTCCCAGCCACCTACTCTTCTGCGGAGTTCTTCTGCCGTTCTTTCTTTTATTCACTCCTTCAAAGCTGTTGTCTCATTGAAAAGCCAGACTGGTGGTAGCTATACACGTTCTGGACAGAGGCACTTGCAGCACTGGTCTTACTGTATTAATAAAATGAAACGTTAACTCTCTCTATCCTCATCTAGATTAGATGGTCCATCTCTCCGTCTCTGAATTTGCCTCTCTCAGGATGCCATTCTCCCCCTATTAAGACTTCCCTAGCTTATATCCCTCTCAACCTTCTTCTTCCTTTTCCCCCCCAGATGGTATGGGTCGAGTCCTGGCTCAGGACGTTTATGCCAAAGACAACCTACCACCCTTCCCTGCTTCAGTCAAGGATGGATATGCTGTGAGAGGCAAGTCCCATGTGTCCATTACATGTGAAGTGTAAATATTGACAGATTCAAATGTAAAATTTGGGGCGTGTCTAACTGTCTGAAAATCTGAGTTTCGGTCATGGGTGCCCGGGTATGGCCTTTTCAGAGCTTAAAATGCAGTACGCTCCCTCACCCCTTTGCAGTCTCGCGCCCATTCACACCTTGGACTTTGGGACCAAAACTCAGTCGCTCAGACAGTTAGGTAATCTAGAGGTGAGAATGACTTGAAAGACTCTCCCGCTGGCCAGGGGTTCAGAGAAAAACAACTGTTTCTGCTTATAAGCTGATACTTTATAAGACGATTTTGGCGTGTGAGGTGAAACATCTTTAGGATCAACGAGTAAAGTCCAGTCGCCTTGACTCAAGCTTTTAGGACTATGGCTCATAACCTACTTAACTAAAAATACCATTAAATTAATTACTATCTCACAACTATTTACATAGAGTTTCATCTGCATGCCTAATTGTGCTTAATCTGCCTTTTTATTTCAGCGGCCGATGGTCCAGGTGACCGCTTCATCATTGGAGAGTCACAAGCTGGAGAGCAGGTATTGGTCCACATGCTTATTTTTCCTATGTCGTACAAACACACACAAACCTAAAGTCACTATTACAAATATTTTTACACAGACCACATTATTTTTGTACTTCGATTCTTGCCTTAACTCCCCTTAATTTAACACGAGTTCCCAGACAGTGATCAAGAGCCAAAGTAGTACCAAACTCTCAGTACATTTGACCTGTGAAGCAAGACTAAGATTTAGAGATTCTTTTTTTAAACGTTCTTATTGTTTCATCATTTCATATTGTTTTCTTATCTGACCTGCACTTGCCACTTTTGTCCCATGCCTTTATTATGTTTTGCCTTGATTTTTTTTTTTGTTCAAAATCATTTTCAGCTGCTTTGTAAGAAACTTTGTTAACAAAGTTGTTGAGTCTTCTAGCTACTAAAATTGATTTGTCCTCATGAGGGCCTAAATCCAGCTGGCCTAACTAGCCTGAGTCTGGGTGCTCACGCTAAGCGAGATCCCTGTTTGCCAAAATTGAGGTCACGCCATATGGTCAGTTATCACTGGGAATGTAGCTAATTGAGCCAATAGAAACCAGCCCAAACCTGAGCTCTCAGAACATGAACAAATCTGATAACCATTGCTGGCTCACCAAACACAACTCTCTCCACAGACACACAGCAAGCTGAGCCTCATTCACCAGACTAATGCATGTCATTGTTCATAGTGAAGAACAGTGCTTTGAACGTTTACCTGAACTGCTGTTGATATATCTGAAAGACTTAGTGACTAAAAATATGGTCAGAATGTGAAGCTGCCCCATCAAAATCAAACCGATATGTGTCCAGGTTTATCCACACTTGTAATTTAACATTTGTCCCTTCTGTGCATGTGAAGCCCACCCACACAGTGATGCCTGGCCAGGTGATGAGGGTGACGACAGGTGCACCAATACCTTGTGGGGCAGACGCTGTAGTCCAAGTGGAAGATACTGAGCTCCTCCGCGAGTCTGAAGATGTAAGTGTAAGCTGTGACACTCGTCACATGAAACGAAAGTATTTGTTTTTGCAGAATTGGACAGATTACAGAAAAGATTGTAACGTACTCGTTCACTAAAATGAATCTGACTGCTGTTTCATGTTTTAGGGCACAGAGGAGCTAGAGGTTCGCATTCTAGTGCAAGCTCGTCCGGGACAGGACATAAGGTTGGTTACGGTGTGGTTTTTTCCCAAAATCTGAGCCTTTTATCATTTTTTTGTTTACTTTCAATCATAATAAGCGTAATGTACTTATATTATACTGTTTATCACTGTAATACTGATTGTAACTGAAATGAAATGAAAGACCTCAAATGCACAGCACAGCACACCTTATCCAGAATTTAAAAACAACTCAGCAACAGCATTTAGTGTCTCTGCAGGTCTAAATTCACAGTGAATATCTCTCCACAGGCCTATTGGTCATGACATCAAACGTGGGGAGTGCGTGCTGGCCAAGGGAACCCATATGGGCCCGTCTGAAATTGGCCTTCTTGCCACTGTTGGAGTCACAGAGGTGGAAGTCCAGAAATTCCCTGTGGTGGCTGTCATGTCCACAGGAAACGAGGTACAATATTTAAAACAATGTGATCTTATTAAGACAAATATGCCCCATAAGTGTCCTGATCCTATTCACATTTACACACAATCACTATATTTTCTCTGAGATTTTGAGAGTTGAATTTGCATTAAACCTTTTCATATGGGGTAAGAATAGTGCAAAACGTAAATTTAATTGGGTTTAATCCAAGTAAAAAAAAATGTGTTTTCTCATAAATTCAAGTCAGATACATCATAGCCCCAACTTAGTCATATAAAGCTAAATAGGTAGCATATTGCCTTCAACTGCTTTCAAGTTATACTAAATGATGACCTTGTGGAAGAAATGGAGCACAGTTTTCATCTTATTCTTAACTAAACAGCACAAGGTTCTTTTATAGTACACTCTACACCTTGACAGTCTTATTAAATGTTATTTTAGTTTTTAGATAGAAAGTCAACGGTAGATAGATAGAAAGATTTAGATAGACAGATTGATTTAAACAGAAATCAACGGTATATAGAGTGGATTTTATTTGTTGTTGTGTGTATTCTGTGTATATATACTATGTACAGATCAAAACCTACTGCTATACACCACCAATAATTTTAATCAAATATAGCTGTAGTTTTTTAATAATCCTGCCAAAAAATAAATAGTATTAAGGTATTATATGTATGCTAATATTTGATGTAACTTACCTTTAATACGATTATTGCATGTTGATGGATAATTTTCAGGGATTTCCTAAATATAACTAATGCACATTACATCATACCGATGTTATTTATGTATCAGCAGAGGCTGCAGATTACTGGTATGGTGTAATGTAAATTCATTTCTTCTTCTCTTAAATAAATGTCAGTTGAATAAATGACTGTAACATTTAATATCTCCTGTGTTGTGGCAGCTGCTGAATCCAGAGGATGACCTCCATCCAGGGAAGATTAGGGACAGCAATCGCTCTACTCTCCTTGCCACTATACAGGAACATGGCTACCCCACTATCAATCTGGGCATTGTGGGAGACAAGTACGCATTCATATTTAACCTGTTTCAGAATTTCCCTGTACCACAATTATTTGTCACATCTTTATTATCCATCAACATCTTACTTTAGTTCCTCTTGTCCAAAGCCTTGTGTTTTCCTTATTACTCCATTATGTTCTCTTGGGTGAGTTGATAGTTTTGCGCAAATTTAATTTTTTTCCCCTTCTTGTAGCCCCGATGACCTTCTTAATGCTCTGAATGAAGGCATTAGCCGTGCTGATGTCATCATCACCTCAGGAGGAGTGTCCATGGGAGAGAAGGTAGTGGGGAAAAAAGGGGAACAAATGTTTTATTTCACTGACACCTTGTGGCAGAGCAGAGGATTGTAGAAATGTATTTTTGGAAATACAAAATCAAAGTAGAAATAGACATTTAAGAATACTTTGTACTGAAGAGTTTTTTAATTTAAAGTTGTCCAGATTGCAACATTGAGAATTATGTGTAGAATTTCATTTCTGTTACCTTTGGAGAATGTCTCACTCTATGAAATTACACTTATCGCCACTTCTTAATCAAAATATCCTCTGAACATCACAAACAAATGTTTTCCAAAAGTTAATTTATGTGTGTTAGTTCATTAGCTTTTTGCATTCATTCACCATCGAATGTACCTGCTTCAAGCAAAGTGTCTTTTGTTTTCTCTTATATGTTTTTCGGTAAGATTTTACAAGACAATCATAGATAAATAAATCTTAGATAAATAAATCTTCCTCTCTCTAATCTCTTTTTAGGACTACCTTAAACAGGTGCTGGATATTGATCTTCATGCTCAGATCCATTTTGGTCGTGTTTTCATGAAACCAGGGTAAAAAAAAAGGAGTCTGCTTTATTTTCACTTTTTTCTCACTATTCTTTCATATTTTTTTTCTACAAAAAATCTATGCGGTAGATAGGAAGAAGTCAAGTTGTTAGTATATGTATGTAAATTATTGCGCATTGTTGAAAATGTTTGTCAAATATGGAATCTTCATTATTTTTCTTTTCTTTTGTATTCAGTTTACCAACAACATTTGCCACCTTGGACATGGATGGTGCTCGCAAACTAATCTTTGCCCTCCCAGGTAGTGTGTGAAGTTGAGAGAAAGAGTGATTCAACCTGCAGCTTGCTCTGACACGTTACTCAGATATTTTTCTCTCTGCTCTCTCCTGTGGTCCTCTCTGTCCATCCCTCTGTCCTAGGAAACCCCGTGTCCGCTGTTGTCACCTGTAATCTTTTTGTAATCCCTGCCTTGAGGAAGATGCAGGGCATTTTGGACCCCAGGCCCACCATCATCAAAGCAAGGGTAGGACACATAGAGCAAAATTGTGAAGCAACAACATTTTTCCTCCTCTTTCCAGATGAGGTTTGAAGTTCACATGAAAAAGTGCAACCAGTAACCAGTAGTAGAACATGTAAACTGTTCTGACATACATGTTGATTTTCCCTGTGTTTTGGTGCTTTTATTTTTTATCTTAATTCATGATTTGATAGCATTTTCTTCATCCACTTGATTCACATTTATGACCAGTTTCTGCTGTGATTTGGCTGATCCATTACTGCTCACACTGATCCAACAGCCTGCTCCTCAATATGAATATTCATTACTGTGGAGTGGGAAAAAAATGAATATCATACAGCCTGAGCAGATGCAGCTCATATCTGTAACCAGCAGCGTTAGGTAAATGATCTGTTCCCCTGTCATTATGAGTGCCATCCAGAGTGCAATACTACATCATTTGCTGTTAAAAAGCAGTTGGAAATCAAATTCAATGTATTAGTGCCACTTAGTGGAAGGGCCGATGGCCTGAAAGTACTGTAGCTAGACAATTTATCTAAGCTGATGGCATCACTCCCAGGTCAAACAGACTTTGGATAAAACTTTACAAGCAAATTGGAAATACATCTTCGCTTATTTTTGCTTGGAATTTTTCCTTTTATAAAATACATCACGTTTTGGGATGCATTCAGCATAATTTGGGTTGGAAAAACGCCCTTACCGAATTTGATTATATTTTGGGAAATGTCCAGGTCTGGGATGTCTTCCACTTGAAGATTTGTTCCTTTGTTTTTGCCAGAACTATTGGAAAATAATAGAATTTTAAAATCCAGCTCCTGATTTTGGCAGGAGGTAAATCCTCACTGCATGCAAGTGTAAAACATGCACAAAAAGGTCAAAATTGTAGCCACTTCCATCATTTCAAAGTCACTTTGTAGTAGCGAGACATGCTTTCATAGAATAAGTCTCACCAATACTGTATGTCACAAAGGTGACAGTGTTTAAAGTAAGAAGATCTTTAGGGACATCTGAACTGATACGAAGAACATCTGTGATGACTTTAGTTGTATGTTTGTTCATAGTTGTCTTGTGATGTGAAGTTGGACCCGCGCCCTGAATACCACCGCTGCATTTTGACATGGCATCACCAGGAGCCTCTTCCGTGGGCACAGAGCACAGGTACAAAACATCTTTATTCTTCTTAGGGGTTAGGAGAACCTATCCAAATGTATGTTAGAAAGGCAAGTTACATTCTGAGTGACAGACATTAATGCAATCTATACAACACGATTTTCAAATATTCAGTGATGATTTAACAAATGATGGAAGATCATCTTAAGCCTTCTGTTGTGTAAGATCTTACAGAGCTCTGGGTCTGAACAGGTTTGTCGAGAAAATGTACCACAACAACTGAGCAAAACAGTTCAGCTAGCCAGTTTGAAGCAACAAACATTAAATGCTTGAGTGGTGGCGGGATGATATCAAACCTGCTTATTATCTGGGAAGCTAAAAGAAAAACAATTCAGTCTGATACGTGCTCCTCTCTGCCACAGGGAACCAGGTGAGCAGCAGACTGATGAGTATGCGCAGTGCGAATGGGCTCCTGATGCTACCTCCAAAAACAGAGCAATACGTGGAGCTGCACAAGGGCGAGGTTGTTGACGTCATGGTCATCGGTCGGCTATGATGTCATCACAGAGAGACGAGTGAAATGGCGTCATATAGCGAGGGAATGGGTGGTTCACGGTGCATGTCCACATATCATTGACTATTCTGTAATATGCAACGGCACAGCTAGTTTTTATTGATTTGGATAACGTTGAGGTATAGTCAACATCTTGATTCACAACCTAGATACATATGAAAAAAATTGATTTAAAAAGATTATAGTATTTCAAACAAAGAAAATATAACTTTTAATGAAAAAATCTAATTATAAAAAGAGATTTATTCTGTAATATATTATTATGATTATTCTTATTATTATTATCATTATTCTTCTTATTATCATTATTCTATTAAGGCAACTTCGTTCCTTTCATTGCAATTGCTTTGTGTGTTCAATGCTAGATCTTATCTATAGCAGTAGCATTTTAATAGACAGCTGTAGGTGCCTGCCAGGACAAAAAAAAAAAGAAAACTATTATTTTCTCATCTTTAGTGGAAAAAAATAATCTGTTTTTTTGAAAATGAAGAAAACAAGGAAGGCTACAGGTTTCCCATGGTGCTCAGCTAAAGAGGAAGAGGGTGCACATCGAGGTCGCCTCCTCTTTTGAGCGCCCATCAAGGTGACACTTCAGTTTTTCTCTCATTAGTATGCATCATAATGGCTTCACAAAGAGCTTTGCTTGTTGTTTATCTTGTGAGTCTTGTTTATGTGCGCAGTGCCAAATGCCTGGGCAGGGTAGAGGTGGTGTTGGGAGGGGGAGGTGGGGAGGGGGTCAGACCCCACTTGGCCCAGACCTTGAAGCTTCCTTATATTCACGGTGACCAGGTGAAAGCTCAGCCCCGAAGCCCACCGGGGGCCAGCTGGGCCTGGGAGAGATAATCTTTTATTTGATCAACTATTTAAGAAAAGAATAAAGAAAAGAAACAGCTTCTTTAAGTGCTGACAGCCTTTTTAACCAACTTCACAGAAAATGTACAGAAAAAAATAAGAACCATATTGTACAGATATATGTGACCAGCACTCCTAAGGAAATTATTAAGCAATGAGGAGACATTGATAAACGCTGTACTATAACATTTTCTGTAATGATATGAAACTGATGACAGAGACTAAGATAATAAAAATACTTGATCATTATGTAAAAAAAGTTCTTGTTTGGTTTCGTTTTTTAATAAAATGTATCTAATAAAAAGCAATGATTTTTTTTCTTCATTGGTGCCGAAGGTTATGTAAACCATCTGAAGTGTTTTACAGTCACTTTGAAAGAACGATGAACTCTTACTCTAACAGTCAATGATGAAAGCACCCCAGCTACAAATGAAAATTGATTTACGGCGTCAAGATGATGACTTAAAAATAAAAAGATCCACACTGAAAAACAGGTCAAAGGCAAATGTTTTACTTTATAATGAAGAATTTCTAGATACAGTACATGATTATGATTGTGTTGTAAAATCCTATTTGAAATTTGAGACTGTCTGAAATGTTTTTAAAAAGATGAATAAATTGAGCATATTAGTTTTTTAATGCATGCCATGTATTATTTGGTGCCAAACAGCATTATATCGCATCACCTCTTTTGAATTTCTGTTTCTGTAGTTGTAAAAAAGGGGGGGTTGCTTTTCTTTCAGTCTCTCCAGACTTGTTTCAGATACACCTAGTATCAAGTAAGCATATAGTTTGGAGAAAGTTTTGATAATTTGCAAATCACTTCTCACTATTTAGATTTTTGTACTGTTACTCCTTCCTTAAATTGAAGTACTTTCTTTGTCGCTACTCCACAGATTAGAAAAGGGAAAAATGAGATGCACTGAAATGAATCATTGCAAACCATAAGAGGTTTCACTGTCTCCCTCTAAGTATAAACGATTTGGGGACTGGCAGAAGAGAGACTAACAAGGGAAAGTGGTTAAGCGCAGAGGCATCAGAAAGGATTAACCTAATAGAAAAAACTGCAGAAAAAAGGCAGCTCTGGGC
The DNA here is from genome assembly GCA_013363375.1 of Menidia beryllina. Taxonomy (NCBI): domain Eukaryota; kingdom Metazoa; phylum Chordata; class Actinopteri; order Atheriniformes; family Atherinopsidae; genus Menidia; species Menidia beryllina. The sequence continues at coordinate 9,420,753 of JABUIW010000152.1, read as the reverse complement.
TTTCATGGAGGTTTTTGAGAGGCAGTATGAGATTAGACAGCTTCTGTTCCTCTTTGCAAGGTGAAATGACAGAAGATCCCATTAGGTGGAGATGATTAATAGGGCCGTGACAAGAACGCCGGCATTCCTCTATGTGGAAGTGTATATGTGAGGGGATCACTGTGAACGTGATTGTAGGAAAATAACAGCAAAATTTTCATAGCCTCAAGCACACTAAGTTTGTTTATTTATGTGGGTTACCATAAGTGTCTAATTTTCCTGAATAAACTGAACTAATTAAGGCCATTGGGCTAGAGAGGTAAATTAGAAGATTAGTGAACAATTACAGCCTGCCAGAAGAATCTGATAGGAAAACTGTAATTTACATTTTTGCTTTGTATATGTGTAAGCAGAGGAAACTGATGAGGAAAAAAGCAGGAAATCTCTGTCCACTTTCAATGTATTAACACTAAGAGGTTTTTTCTTCTCCTTTGGTTTTAATGTACATCAGCTGGGGAAAAAATGTATCCACAACTTTCAGGATGCTGTGATATGTTTACTTTTTCATAGAGCCTGAAACTTGAAATCTGGATACATTAGATGTCTTAGTTTTGTTAAAGAAGGCAAACAGTACAGAAAAACACCATGTGGTTCACCACCATTCCATTATAATTCTAACCCTTATGGACAATTTTCAAGGATGATATGGAACTGCTCAGGTATGAAAGGAAATAGCTAACTTGACTTCAACATACTTTATATCTGTGATAGTTTGTTCATAAGTGAGGTTATGGTCACCAAGAAAGTTCAAATTCCAGCATCAAATGTTTCATACTAGGAAGGATCTTGATTGGAGAAGCAGCCAAAATTGCAACCCTGAACCTAACTAGCAGGAGCTATTTAATACATTAGATAAAATAAACATAGCTGATAACTAATTTAAAGAAACGTATAAGGGGAAAAAAGCAAAATTGGTAATAGTAGGAAGAACAAAGATAAGATTCAGAGCAGAAAATTGGAGGATGAGTAATGGACACTTTGGAATAATTATGTGCTGATGTCTTTCCTCTTTATTTGTGTGTAAACACACACCTGTGTGCCTCACACCTCTAAACTGCCCCAACTTCTGCTTTTGTATATTTGATCACAGGTGCAGTTGATCAGCAGCTCCTGATGGCTAATTACCCTCTTAATTTTGATGGTAGCCAAAGGAACGTGTTAATGTCCACGTTCTTATGTCACCTACTTAAATAGGTCATATGTTGATCATCAGAGGTTGTATTAACCTACTTTTAAGACTGGATAAAGACCAGTTGATATGTTATTATGTCATGTTATGTTAGGCCTTGAAATTAAAATATGGTGTAGCCTTATGGTGTAATTGACCTATCAATTGGGAGTTGAAATGACAATCAATTTTACAGCAAAATTAAATTGAGGCATTCAAATGTAATTACCAATTGTTAATTTTATATTACAAATATCACATCTATCATTACTTTGTTAAGTTTGTTTTGTGTGAATTAGGGGTGTAATTTTTATGCTGGGTATTTTCAGCAGAAAAATATTTTCAAGCGAGTACGTTAGACAATTAGCTGTGATTTCACGTGGTTGTCACGTGTCTAACGGAGAGGGGGCGCCATAGAGCCAAAGTGTTGCCAGGGAGACGGCAGAAAACAACTGGCGCAGTGATTCCACAATGGCCACAAGTGTCCCGACTGTGCCTGACCGGGACTCTGCGCAGCGCAGTTCTAAGAGGGGCAGGAGAGGTTTTGAGCTCTCCCTGCTCCTTCGTGCGTGAACAACAAACCTGTTCTTCGGACGCTGGATTCTAAAAGAATAACATTTCTTTACGGAAAAGTTAATTCAGCTCGCCGTCGTTGGAGCGGTGAGTAGACGCGGTCTGTTACGGGACAGCTACCGTTAAGCTACGCAGTTAGCGGAACAATGCTGCTAAGCTAAGTCCCCTAGCGCTAAACGCAAACATTGAACATTGGATACATGTTTTCTTGAACATTTAAAAGATTAATCGTGTTTGTTTAAAGCGAGTAGAGTTGGTCAGTTGTTACTATTACAAGTGAATTTGCTACATGTTTTGTAAGCAAAGATCTGCCTAAAACGTAATTGTCCTACCCCAGGTGAGTTTTTCCCCCCCTATAAACTTATTACAGTAATTATTATTATCAACTAGCCTGAAGCTATTTAAGCTCCGAAGTTTTCTTAATTGAGTGTACCAAATGCACAGATTTCAGCTTTTTTGTTTATTCACATGTAATTAACTGTTATTAATAGGATAATCTTAAGGTTGTAACTTCTGACTTTATGTTTGAAATCTTTTTTGACATAAAGAACCACCAGTCAGAGGGTCATCACAGAGGTGAAGGGTGCTGCACGGTTTCAGTGAACAGTCCTGCATAGGATGCTTTCCAATTCAATGACAACTTGAATGAGAATTTGACATGATTTACTAGCTTCTTCAGCCATAATGAATAGATTTCCATTGCAGGTTAAATATAGTTATTTTATAGTGTCTCTGAAAATGTCACTTTGGAGGTTTCTAAGTTAATGAGTTTGGTGATGTGAAAGTATTTTTTTATGCATGCAAATAGTAGGTGAGTCTATATTGTGTCTAGTTACTAATCATGTGACCTGAAAGATGAGTCAGACACACAGGTATGCAAGTTGATTAAAACTGTTTGCATTGCCTTGTAACTTGGAGAATGTATGTGCAGCCATTCATGCTCACATTCCTACCCAGGTACTTCTCTACCTTCCCAGCATCGCTCTCAGTACTGCAGTGGCCAATGAGCTAGAGTAAAGCATGAGATCCTGAGCTTAATTAAGCCCACAGGAACAGATGGTCCGTTGGCAGTCTCTGCTGTTTGTCAGCAGTACACCGCCACTCTAAATGCTGCTAAACGCTTCCAAAGGGGAGGGGCTCGGGAGGTGTGAGGATAGGCTTGCCAGACGTAATTAGGCATTGAGAGTTGGTAAAAGAGGGGGATGGCTGCCATTTGTTGGTGGGAGACATGACTGATCATTATTTAATAAGCATCAAAGGTGGCGTTCAGCATCAGTGCTGCATATCTCTATTGTCTCTGTGCCTACCCTGATTGAGAAACACAAGCAAATGTTAGAATACACCAATTATTCTTAAATACTGCAAACTGCTGTTTGTCAAGCTTGCAATGTATTAATGGATTTTTCTAAAGATTTTAGGCTGCAAGGGACAATTGATTGATGACTTTGCTTTTACTGACAGACACTGCTGATCAAGCAGTGTCATGTATTGTATGATATGTAAATGCTATAATACCCATGCTATATTAATTTAGTTCCAGAGGCATGCACGTGTTTAGTTAGTTACTGATGGATATTTTCATTAAGCTGTTGTTGTTAACAATTAGGGACAGGTGTGCCCAGCAAATGGCAGGAAGAGGCTGGACCGAGGGGATTTTAGGTGACTGAGGCCAGAAAGCCTGCCATGTTAGGAGCGGGATTAGTGGTGTGATCTATGGTAGATAAGAGTATTCGTTGGTCCGCATCAGCACACAAGCAGCCAGAAGGAGGACAAAAAAATGGTGAAGATTTCTTTCTTTTTATTGGATTAAAATGAAGTCTCGGCAGGTCTGTGAATCGTGTCTTGTAAGGCAGGAAATCTGAAAAGCGTCATTGTAGGTGTGCTGAGAGAGGAGGACGTTAATGTGCTTATTCACCACTTATGATGTAATCATTCAATTAAGTACCCCATCAAGTAATCTGTAAGTAATTTTCTTTGTAATGTTCAAAAGATTAACTTCTGTGTTTCATCCTTTATGTATGCAGTTTTTATATTTAAGTCAAAATTTCTAACTAAGACTGTTCCTAAGTTATTGGCAGCTGCTAAACATTGCGTTTTTCCCTTTCAACTAAAATTAAGTAAAGGCTTATATATGTAACAGAGAGGGGGAAAATCCAATTTCATGAGCCACCAGTTTTAGTTGTTTTTTGTTAGATATTACAGCTTTGAATGAGGTGTGCTTTACATTCACACTTATCTTTTTTCTGTTACTATTACATTTATAGGAAGGAATTAACATTGTATTTCATGTCCTCCTCTATCATTTTATCCTTATTATGATGTGTTGATATTACTAAAAACAAAGTTATTGTTCTTTGTATGAAGGATGGAAAAATCGGGGCATGTAATCAATAGTCTGATCACATTGACAAAGTCATTTTTATTGGTAATAAATTTGCTTTTTTATTAAGTAACATTATGATACTTTTTTCAGTTACAAGTTTGTCGTGAATTTGTTCTTCTGAAAAAGTGTAGAATAGTTATGAATCTTACCAGTCAACAAGAGACTGTGTGTTTGCTTTCTGCAGAGAGGAAATCACAGAATGGGATAGGAAGTGAAAATGGCATTTGTGTATTTCAACATTTTGATTTTTTGATTTTGAAGTGGTACATTGTTTTTGTTTCGTTTTGTTTTTAGGGGGCAAGATCACAGAGGGAAGACAAAGGACTACATCCTGCACTGGTGGTTTATGACTCATGAGTTGAACAGTCTCAGCCGTGGTTCCTTGTAATGCTCTAACAGACCTCAGGAAATACTGGGTGATTTGAACCGTGCACCACTCCTTCAGGGATGATTACATCCCACATGAACGGTTATGTGCAAGAGGCCTCTGGTCAGGCCATGAACCACAGAGAGAGGGCTGTGGACTGCCCAGGAGAGGAGAGTAGCCTTGCCAAAACTCCACACTGTAGTGCCCAAATGGAGAGAATCCAGCATTATCAAGAGGAGCTGAGGAAGAGGAGAGAGGAGGACAGCAAAGGGAAGCATGACATTGACTCCAATGCTTCTCTGAGGCTCAAGAAGCTGGCACAAAACCCTAAGGTGGGCATTGACAATCCCACCTTCGAGGGAAAGGAAAATGCTCCCAAAGACATGAGCTCCCCAGATGTTGTTGTCGGTAAGTTAAGTTCAGAAGCGCACTGAGCACTAAAAAAAAAGAGTTCAAGGAGGTTGCACACAGGAAAGAATGTTAAAAAACGAACAATCATGGATCTCAGAGAAGAATAGAGAGTTGTGAGGTTTTACAGAAAGTGACGGAAACAAAAGGAGTCTGAACAATGACTATTGAAGAGGGCAGTGCAGAGGGCAGGGAAGCTGGAGGAGAATGTGTTATATGTGCTGTCCACTCCTGTCCTGAACTCATAAAATCCATGAGCACTCACATTACAGAGAAATAATATTTTAAACAGATTAATGGCATTATAAAAGTTGAATTATGTGTTCAAAACAACTGTTATTGCTTGTCAATCTCACTGACTTTATGATCCACTATCCTGGATGTTTACATGCATCTTTATGTAAGACAGACTGTTGCTGGACTCTAATGAAATCACAGCTAATTGATTCGATTTATTTGTAATGAATCAGATTTTACTCATGATAAAGTGAACAAAATCTCAAAACTCAACTGCAGAGACATAACCCTGAGTAAATGTTGAGTCCTGTTTCTTGGAATTATCAACTATTTTTCCTGAAGAAATATTAAGTATTTTACCTTACCAGCAATGGTGGCATACCTCTGGCCTATTTGAAAGCTTAAAACTTTCAAACTTGAGGCTAATAGCTTTCATTTACAGTGTTATAAGTGAGTCTTTCATAACTAACATAATTAAAGGCAGCCTATTTCCTGTTGGAATTAAATTTCATTAAATAAAATAAAAGTTGATTACATTAAGAGAATGGCTTACTGGACCAAATTCAGCATTAATGTAGTATTATCGAATTAAACCTTCCTGGATTTTTGTAATTCTGTACCTTCTCATGAGTTGTTTTTCTGTTCTCTCAACTCTGTGTATCTTCATCAGAACTGGAGGAGCTGTTGCAGGCTCTGAAGTTGGCACAGCTTAACTTGAATGATGCCCAGAGCCAGCAGGATGTGGATCTAATCATGCAGTTCCTTGCTAAGGAGGAATTCAAGACTGCCTACACCATCTACACCGTCCTGTCCCAGCAGATGTGCAAAGTCAGCCCCACCTCACCGCTCACGGCACAAGCTCAGGACCTCTGCCAAGAGGTACAGGATAGTAGTCCTTGTCCACAATTTTTTTTACTTAACTGGCTAATATAGTTCAAAGTCTTCTGATTTTGAAGGTGTTCAATCCATTTAAAGTGACTATTCGTCGTAAGACTGAATATTGTCTCCACACAGAAAAATGTCTGTGTGTACAAGTATAAACATGATCATGCTTCATGTGCCAATCGGCCGTTTGGATTATGCAAGTTTGAGTTTACTTCAGAAGTTCCAGCGTGATTAAATCAACTCCAACTACTCAATAAAAGAAACATATATTTGCTTGATGTGAAATAGCATTATAGAAATGCACCACGTTGAAAAAGATAACAAGGTCGAGGAAGAAAATTTGTTATTTTATTCATACATATGATTTAAAAACCTGTGTATTTCATTAGATTTCACCTTCAACAAGTTACCCTTTACAGACAGCAAGAAATAAACCATTTCACACAGCTGGCTTCACTGTGGACAAGACAGCAGCCAGTTTGTCTCTGCTGAAGCAAAGTGACAGTAATTGACTTGTAGAGTGTGTAAGTGTTCAAATGCAGCCTGTCCCACAGCAAAGCCCCTTGTGAGAGGACAGCAATTGGGATGTGGCTTGTTGTGAGTAACATAGAAGCTCCATACTTCTGTGACAAGCTACACCCACAATGGCATTTAGGTTAGCATTTTTCATTATTATTTGTTATGCTGGCAACTGCTCAGTGTGGGATGTGCTTCAGTGCAGTCAGGTTGGTGCAGCTGGACTTTTAGATGATGCTGGATGTGGATGGTTAGCCACTTATTGGTAAAATAGGCTGGAAGCTACAAGTCATTCAAAGGGGACGAAGAAAAGGTGCTACAAAACTGTGGTTCAAAGTTAGATCGGCTCAGTGTGATCTGCTTTTACAACACAATGTCCTCCTTTACACAGCAAACCAGGACTAGCACCGCACACTGGGGGCTCAGAGTTGAGCTGCAGAGTCTCTAAACTAAGTGGTTGTGCTGTGTAACGCTCACATTGACCATTGTGTAAACTAATCTCCCAGCAGCCCTCTATGCTGGCTGAGCGGGGTAGCACACCGCAGGACAAAGGCCAGGATCTGGGCAGCCAGAAAAAGAAACTCCAGCAGCTTACAGCAGCGTGGGCTGAGGTGCAGCCCTGCTGGGGGAGGGGAAAGTGCGTCACCTTGTTTGAGAGAGCTTTGATTAGTGTAATGGATGACCCAAGCTCTGGAAAGCAGATGAAGAGGAAGAGGGGCAGAGGGAAGAAATGCTAAAATGCACACTGGCAACTCAAAAACCACATGATTTAAGATGGAACCGTGCTGCAGACTAAAGAGAAGGCGAACAATAGATGAGTCGACGACCGTTGACAAAAAGCCTTGTTCTGAAAATGCAGCAGGGTGTAGTTCAGATTAGACCATTCTGTCATAAACAAACGATTCTGACAACATTTTCTCTAATTTACTCTACATTAATAGCAAGCTCTGGAAGTGTATGAAATCAGTATTTAGATTTTTCTGATCTTATTTCTTATATTGTGCGTTATATTACAAAAATTTACCACTAACACGACTTGTATAAATAGATTATATTCATGTAGATATTTTATAGTAACATTTAATAAACGATAGATTTAATGCTGCGGAAAATGCTTTAGGCAATTAAAACATTAACTCAATTTCAGTTACAGATGCATTACATGGTTATGAAACTTTATAATGCAATCAAACGGAAAGCAGAGAGCACAATGATAAAAAGAAATTAGATAAGGGTAATTCAATCCAACCACACTTTATTAATGCTAATGGTTATAACTGTAGGCAATTGACTCACTATACTGTTTTTTTCTCTTTGCATACAATTGGTACAAGATGGAAAATTTTCCAAACATTGAATCATGATTTGAAATATTTCAACAATAAACATGCCGCACAATTGTAAATCAAATTAAATGAATTAGGAAATCCATGTCACAAATATATTGTTGAGGCCTTAAAATAAGAAGGATACAATTTTTCTAAGTGAAGTACTAAATTCAGAATAGGATCATTCTTTTCCTTGAAGTTGTAAATTAATCAATGACTACTTTATCATTTGCAGACTGAGAGAGCTTGGTGACAGATTTATTTACTATAAAGTGTCTTTTTCTTTAGGTTCAGAGGATTCTCCAATCGAGCCAGCCGAAGGAGGGTTTGGAGCTCAAAGCCCTGCTCACCAACCCTCATCTGCAGGTCAGAGATCAACTTTCCCGCTGAGATTGCTGTGACTTTCCATCTTCAAATATCACATATGATTATAAGACATTCAGTATGGCTTATAAAAAAGTGTGTCTTAAAAAGTGTCTTACAGGTCAAGTAATTTATTTTGGTAATATTCTGGTAATTGGATAACTGGAGATATAATTAATGTTACATGGGAATGTTTTCAAAAGGGTAATTGTTTTTTTATGCACCTTCCACTGGGAGGTCAGAGGTCAGGCTCGGACCAACCTGACAATTCAAAGACATTTGGACTGTGTGAAAACATATTTAAGTGGACTTATTGCTTTCACTCAAGGACGGCTGTAGCGAGGAGGTAGATCACTCTGAAAGGTGTTTGTACTATTCCTAACTTCAACAGTTTACAAATCAAGGTATTCTTTGGCAAGACAATGAATCCCATTGGATTCTTCTGTGTTCCTTTCCTCTAAGGTGGCTTTGGATAAAGCATCCATTAAATTAATGTATTGTAAAAGGTCACTAATAGCTCTTTTCCACTTGCACCCACTCAGCTCTACTTGACTTTACTCAGCTCAGTTCGCACATTTGTCATTGCTGCGTTTTACTACATTACTGTAGTCAGCTCGACTTAGCTTGCTTGGAACTCCAGCTGAGTGAGCACTAAAACTGTAAGTGGTACCAGGTGCAAGCCAAGTTGAATTCCTCAGTAGTAGCAGCAAAAGTCCATCTTTTGGATTATTATAAGGTGAACGGTTTTGGTCAAGTTTTACTGATTTGCTTTGGTTAAGTGTAATGCCCATCTTTTCCTTTGGCGTTGGGGAAAACATCTGGATCTTCTGTGCGCTACAGTCCCCATCTGTCTGGGTAGTTTAAGGTTGAAGTTGGGGATGATTTATGAATTCCAGGCTTTGAAAACATTTAACTTCTGAAATAAAGAATAAACGTACAGTGTTCAATTGAAAGTAATTGGATGGCAATGGCTCGTCTGTGATCCACTAAGTAAAACACACTATACCCTCTTAAACAGTGGGCTGTGCACAGACATGCACGATAGGTTAGAGTGTGTACAGCTGTTCAAAAACAATCTTGTGAAATACAATCTTTTAGCAACATGGTGCTGTTACCAGCTGTGTGGTGGAGAAGTGGGTTTTGTTCTTTTGAGGACCTGTTGCCATAGGCCCTCAGTTGGGTTTTGTGAATTTAGTCTGTCAAGTATTGATTCCTCTGCACTGCCAAAATCTACCATTGATTTTAGTGGACCACAAAAGTCCTTGGTGGGAAAGCTTTCTCACATGTCTCGTGCCAGCTTAAAAAATAGTCAGATTGTATTTATTTAGGGTGACTTGAAACTCCCCGTGTCAGTTTAACCTCCAGTGATTCTCGTGTAAGTAATGTGGAGTCACAGTGTAAGCTGTCGTTGTCCATTGGCGGGGCAGCAAGGTGAGAAAATTCCTCAGGTGGTGACTCTGCAGTGATTTTACAGTCGAAAAGCCAGAGCAATGGAGCGCCAGAGGTCCTATGTTTGACCCATGTGACCATGTGAACTGCCCAACCCCCGCGGGCCTGTTAACCCCTCCACTGAGTGGGAACGGTGCAGCCAGTGGGGTAGCGTGATGAGATGTGAGCCTGCCTCATGGCTCAGAAATTGTTACAGATTAAGCCAGTATCTCTGCAGGGAGCACAGAACCACATGAATCACCCTGATGTACATGTAAACAACTTCCCAGCCAAAACTTATGCAGGCATGTGAGGGAGGACGGGGGCCCCTCAGGTCTCCCTTTCATTATTTTCTAGGACACATTTTCCTCTGGAGCAAGGAAGTTAAGATGTTAGGTAACTGACAGTGTTGGATTCTGACTCCTGCATGCAGAAAGAGGTAAAGATGGAATGTGGGCATAGCAAAGCTTTTTCTCTCAGGCCACCTCTGCTGCAGGACAAAGAAAGTCATTTGGACCAAAAGTTATTAATGGTAGGGTATAGAATGTATGTCACATTAAATTAAGGGAACTGACTGTGTCTTATTTGTGGCTCTGAGGTGGATTTGCCTACTGTCCTTTTTTATAAAGACATGGTTTAGACAACTGTTTGGTTGCAGGTTTGTGTCCAAGCAAATTTGTTGCCCCTTTTTATAAACCTTTTTTTTTTCTTTTTTTATAGTATTCTCCCAGCAGCCACAACTATTGTAAAGGCTTCATTCTTTGTCTTCAACTCACTGTCTATTATGTCTTCAGTATACAAACTGTATATGTGTGTTTTTTCTCTGCATGTCCGTGTGGCAGGCTCTGATACAGGCACATGACACTGTGGCAGGGCAGGAAATGACAGAGGAAATCGTGACACAGTACCTTGGAGAGACCGTAAAACTGGTGCGGCTGGAGAAGACTAAAGACACTCCGCTGGTAAGACTACATTGTTCTCTGAGTAGCCACTACTGTCTAGTGAATTTACTCTGTATTTCTACATGTATGTTATGTCTCAAGCCATCTGGACTGTTGTATGCTTTACAGCTGTCTTTTGGCCGCTATTTGTTAACATTGGACTTCTATTAGAGGCAAGAATAGTCGGACTTATCTTCAGAAACTCTTGTAGGGAATTGTAACATTTGAAACAATGACATTGAGTTATTTAAATGTACAGCAACTAAAAAGGGAATAAGTGAGTCACTTGCATGGAGAGTATGTGAATCATAAAGGAGTCAGCTTTATAAATAAATTCTGCTTTTAAGTTCAAGAAGGTTGCCATTTTCAGTATGAGCTGGGGCCTTTCTGTGTGGAGTTTTATTTTCTCCCCGTGCATATGTGGGGTTTCTCCAGATTCTTTCTCTCACAGTCTGAAAAAAGGCATGTTAGGTTCTCCAGATCAACCACAGGTGTTGGTATGACCTCCCGTGATAGATAAGCTTCTTCACAGCTGGGTGCACATGTGACCCTAAAAATTAGAAAACAAGACTGGAAAACGAGTCTGACCATCACACCTCCAGCAATAACACTGTTTTTCAATTAATTGATCTGCTCGATGGTGTTATTATGGGTTTTGGGTGTGTGGGGTAATCTACATGCATGTGTGTGTGTGGTCATCAGGGTGCAACAGTCAGGAATGACATGGACAGCGTGGTGGTGAGCCGAGTGGTCAAAGGTGGGGCAGCAGAGCGGAGTGGCCTCCTCAGTGAGGGAGACGAGATCCTGGAGATCAACGGGATTCCTATTCGTGGAAAACACATCAATGAAGTCCATGACTTATTGGTGAGGATCATGGTCAAAGCGGTGTCTGGTTACATAAACAGATGTTTTATGGAAGCGAAATCTGTATCCCCGTTGTGTTTATGTTGTGACTCATTTCCATCTTGTTTAACAGCAACAAATGCAGGGCACTCTGACATTCCTGCTCATCCCCAGCTCTCATGTTAAACCTGCTCCTCATAGACAGACTGTGGTAAGTCTCCAACAGTATGAGCCTTTGCCCCGGAATCCTGTTGGTGTGCACGCTACATGTTGTTGTTAACCCCTCTCCTCAGATTCACGTACGCTCCCACTTCGACTACGATCCCTCTGAAGACCCTTTTGTGCCGTGTCGAGAACTGGGCCTGTCCTTCCAGAAGGGAGACATCCTCCATGTTATCAGCCAGGACGATCCCAACTGGTGGCAGGCCTACAGGGATGGAGATGAGGACAACCAGCCCCTGGCTGGACTCATTCCAGGTTGGAATTAGAGAGGGACTGTATTTCAGTATGTATTTTTAGTTGTTGTTGTTTTTCTAGATATATTTTTGTATTTATCTCTTTTCCTTTGACTTTTTCTTTTTATTTGATCTATTGCTCTATCTGCTTTGTATTGGCAATTTGAAATTCAAGTTGTTGTAAATTGTGCCTGTTGTACACAAATGTGGTAAGCCAGGTAGGTTTACAGCAATTTAACTTTGGCCACAGAAGCTTCCACTAACCAGCAGACAGGAAAGACGAGGGGCCATTGAGACATGAGCAGATGGAGGTCCAAACACATAGATTTGTATGTATGATTTCCCCTCGGGCTGATCAAACCGTGCCAATGAGATTAAAGCAGACAGCAGATTAAAGCAAACACCTTGGAATTATTTGCGATTACTTTCTGACCGAATCCTGTAGTAGGTGGAAGAAAACAAGGTTAAGCACTGGAAATGGAAAGTTGGATGTCTTTTTGCTTTTCCCGTCTTTGTGTCAAGGGAGAGAAAAAGAAATGGCTGCAGATTCATCAACATCCAGAAACAAAGCAGATAATTAAAAACTGTTTTTAACATGATTTTATAGGATTTTAAATGAGTTGCTTTTCTTTTATTAGGTAAAAGTTTCCAGCAGCAGAGAGAGACCCTGAAGAAGACCATAACCGACAAGAATCAGGATCAGCAGGGTATAGTGTCAGGACACACGCAGTCCCCTACAAACACACACATTTTTAAGAGCTGTGAAAAAAGGAAGTCCATGTTTTCAAGCTGATTTCTTTTCATGTTCAGGGAAGCTTTGGTCTTCAAAGAAGAACAAGAAACAGAAGAAGAGGAACACAATAAACCTGAACAAAAACACCGGTGAGTGTTCTTCCCCTGAGTGGTGCGAGAACTGATTTGTGTCTGCGTACCGAGCAGAGCGCCGCTCCTTGTTTACCTCCAGCAGAACCCGCCGCAGCTTCATGTCCTCCACCGGCAGACACACACAAATGCCCACACACAAACCGAAGCTGACACACCTCAACGGCTTGTCCAGACTTGTTGTGTCACAAGTCAGATTAGACCTGTCTTCACAGACGGGATCAGCAGGTGCTTAAATGGCTTGGAGGGACATGCCGTTTTAGGGTTCGCACATAGAAACGCACAGCGCACACACACACTTGCACACACACCGCTGCCGGCACACTCCTTGATGGCTTGATGATGACTGTGAGCTGAGAGGATCGGATATAATGAAGAGATTTAGAGCAGGAGAAAACTTTCACACCGCGCAGCGCTGATAACAACCTCCTATTTTATTGATCCCTAAAGTCTCTTGCGTGCTTCTAACCTCCACATTGAGGTCAGAAGTAGCGGCACAGCAGCAGCTCAAGAGCTCAGAGTGATTTGGCCTGCAGGTCACGCATGTTTCACTAACCCCTTTCAAACAAACTGTCCCCTCAGACTACGATGACATCCTGACCTATGAAGAGATGTCCCTCTACCACCAGCCTGCCAACCGCAAGCGTCCCATCGCCCTGATTGGTCCTCCAAACAGCGGTCACGACGAGCTGCGCCGGAGGCTTCTCTCCATAGAGCCGGAAAAGTTTGCCGTTGCAATCCCCCGTAAGTCACACGGAAACCACTAAGGTCACTCAAGGATGTGTGCCTGCCACACACTGTGTTTATTCATTTTTCTTTGTCACACAAACAAGAAGTTCAATAGTTGAATTCCAAAACTGTTTTCTTAATGTAATTCCATACTGCCTGCCCCTTTTTATGGCTCAGACACAACCAGAAACCCAAGGATACACGAAAGGAATGGACGCGAGTACCATTTTGTGAACCGCACTGCCTTTGAAACGGACCTGGCTGCGGGGAAGTTCATTGAGTCGGGGGAGTATGAAAAGAACCTGTACGGCACCAGCACCGACTCTGTCCGGCAAGCCGTCAACTCTGGACGCATCTGTTTGCTCTGCCTACACACCAGGGTATGCAGGGAAATAAAGTGTCATGTTCATAAAGAAGCCGCTTTGATTTAAAATGGATTCTAATCATGGGCTGTGTCTGACATTTGTTGTGTTGTTTTTTTTTGCTGTTGTCAGTCTCTGCGGGTGTTGAGATCCTCCAACCTCAAGCCATATGTCATCTTCATTGCTCCTCCTTCTCAGGAACGTCTGCGCACCCTGCTGGCCACAGAGGGCAAAACTCCAAAGGTAAAACTGTTATTGTTCAGGAATTCTCCGGCAAGACAAATCCAGTATAAAATATTCAACAGAAATCACAGATTTTGGACTTTTTAACCGGCACCACGCGTTCCGTCTTTTTCTAATGTCCTTTTTCCTGTGTGCAGCCTGAGGAGCTGAGGGAAGTGATTGAAAAGGCCCGCGAGATGGAGCACAACTTTGGTCACTTCTTTGATGCCACAATCGTGAACATGGATCCAGACCAGGTGTTTCACGAGCTACGCAGACTGATAGATAAACTGGACACAGAACCACAGTGGGTGCCCACGTCCTGGCTGTGCTAGAGGCAGCGCTGAGGGGTCTCAGGGTCGAAAACGGCAGACAGCAGCTAAACTGACTGGAGAATGAAGGACGGACAGTGATGAAGCGTCACTGGATTTTCACTTGCACATTTTCCTCGTTTGTAGAGGATTATTACAACATGCTGCAGGGATAGACTAAGTTTCTTTACTTTTGTTTATTTTTTATCTCTGTGTTTTGTCTTTTTGTTTCAATAAGGTCTCATGATCTCAGTTTAATGGAAAATCATGTATCTATGCAATTCTAAATAGTTATTTATCAATGTAAATACACTTTTTTTTCCTTTTTATTAGACAGAAGAGGTATATATTATATCAGTCGTGTCCCTGAGAAAACGACACATGCTCCCAGTTGGAGGAGTTAGTCTTAAAAAGACTCCCTGATAAAGCAGCAGGCAAAAAAAAACAACTCATCAGGTACCAAACTGAAGACTAGGTTTAGTGCTTTAAGTCCAGCGTCTTCCATCGAGAGGCAGGATTGAGACGTCTGCCATTTTCTTACCAAAGTCAGTATTCTGTTGTCTCATTCACACTGTGGGAGTGTATATTAAGAACAAAACGTCCTATTTAGTGCAAGTTCAACAAATACTATGACGCTTCTCTGCAAAGTACTTAGTAGTTCATTAGCAAAATTTTGCAAGTGTTAATAAAACCAAATATGTAAACTTGTAGTTAAATTTGTATATTTTTAGTTCTAGGCAGATAAGTTATTAAATAAAATGGCTGCATAGGTCTTACAGCTCAACCCAGTTTTCTTTTCTTTGATTTGAAAAAAAAAAAGTTCTAGTTCAAACTAGAACTCAGTGACCACAAACTGGAGCAAGATATCCACGCGACATATCAATGTTTAGAGGATCTTTATTTAAATGATGTTTTGAGCTTTGTTGACTTGCATACCACATTTCACAGCAGGGGACACATTACGGGGAGTCAGTTCTTATGGTAAAGACCCTTAAGTGGGGTAACTGTGACCCCACAACATGAAACCAGTGGCAGGAGGGGCTTCTACATCAAGCTTCATTTCTAACCATATTAAGCTTTACAGCATGCGATGGCTCTAATTTTAGTGAGAAAACTAAAATATGTACAGCTGGATCAGTCGCACGGAATGCTTTAACTTTGCTCACAAACCACATGTAAACGTATAATCTGTGATATTTGCTTTTTTTTTTTTATCCACGCTCTGTCTTGTAAGTTTCCTCCTGTCTAACACCAAAGTATGACAACACTCTGGTCCCTGAACAGGTACACATGTGGAAACACTCACCCTTCAGCACTGACACAACAGAACAAATGGTCACGGATGCCAACACACACTCACACAACAAAGAAAACTTCCATCACTTGGATAAGAAGACATAGACACGGCCAGTGAGGCACAGAATAAATAGGATGGTGAGTGTTGAGGTGCAGAGGGCTTCACTCAAACAGCATGTCTTCGTCCGTCTCCTCGCTCAGCATGTTGGAGGGCTCTGCGATGGGGCCCAGCGCAGCCAGGCGGGCAGCGATCTCCAG
Source organism: Menidia beryllina (assembly GCA_013363375.1). NCBI lineage: Eukaryota > Metazoa > Chordata > Actinopteri > Atheriniformes > Atherinopsidae > Menidia > Menidia beryllina. The sequence goes on along the minus strand of JABUIW010000152.1, from coordinate 9,404,759 downwards.
TTCAGTCCTTTCCCTGAGCTGCTTCTTCTTTTCTTGGATCTTCTTCAGCCTAGCAGACCAGGACAATCCACACAAACAAAATTAGAATCAGGCAGATCATAACAAGACAGGGAGGTTTAAAATAACTATGAAATAACTACAAGCGCAATGCTTTAAAATCATTAGGTTAATTAACAGTGCATTGTATCTTAACATTTCTCAGGACTAACATAAAATAAGGCGGAGACATTAGTCATAAGATGTGCTCACCTGTAGAATTCCTCTCGTTCTCTCTCATCCAGCTCTGTGATGATGTAGGTGAGAGTGCGATCGATCCTAGGGATGATCACTGCAGGATGAAAAAGAGATGATTTTAGCCACAGCGACAGCTATTTTCTTAAGATGCCTGAGGAGGAAGCTGCTGCTCTAAGTCCAGCGTCGGCTTACCGTGCTCAATGGCATTCACACGCCGGTTGGTGATCTTTATGGCTTCGTCCAGAGTGACAAAAGAGGTCTGCACACAAGAATTGAGCAACATGTGTCGAACTCATGAAGCAATTTTTTAAATAATGGAATCTGTTTTATATATATTGATTTAACTTTTCAAATTGTATCTGCAACATCTTGACATGGATGATGTGTATAAACCGAGCATGCATCTGTGACAGCGCCATCTACCTGTAAGGAGGCCAACTCCACCAGCAGCTCAACAGCTCTGGCGTAGTTCCTCTTCAACCTGGAGAGCTGTTCTCCTCCACGAGCCAGACCAGTGAGCTCATAACCTGGAACAGACACACATCGAGGCTGAGCGCTCCCCGTTGTTCGTCACGCACCGACGCTAATCCAGACTATGCAGGCGGAGGGCAAAAAGCGGAATTAGACTCTACTCACTGTCTCCTCCTTCTTGGTAGTGCTCAAAAACTGGAAGGGTGACTCCTGAAGGAATCAAATTCATGGTCCATTAAGAACTTCTTTCATCGAAAACAGTGTGGATAAAAAGTTTTTAAAAAATCGTTTGAGCAAACCTGCCACATTGTCTTTCTTAGCTCTGACCTTCACCTGGGCTTTGTTGACATTCTGGATTACAGTTGTGCTGTGGAAAGAATTGGAATAAATTCATAGGAATAATTTATAAGCTTTTGTTCAGTTCAAAAGTGTTAAAACGCTTCCATCCATTCAGACTTTTAAAGAGTAGTGTTTAAAATTCCTGAATTTGATAGGTTTTGAAGAAAATGTGACAGAAGCATCAACATGATGTGCAAAAAATACTGTAAAATAATTTACAAAAATATGGAAATTACAAAAAGTAAACTAAAGTAATGCATGCTTTAAATGAAAGGTCAGAGATTGGAGTCACATATATATACATATTAAACTTAGCACAACATTAAAGTCCTCCCCACCTGAAGTCTCCAGCTGCAAACTTTGCTTCAGCCAAAGAAAAAGCCGCCTCTCTCATCACCTCCCCCATCTTGGTCTTCGTCTAAGGTTAAGAAACACCCAAACTTTAAGAAGCTATTCTGACTGATCAGAGAAATAAACTGTGAGCAAAGCATTTTCATTGCAATCCTTCTCTTCTAAAACACTCAATTCGGTGCTTGAAGAAATTGTGGAACTGCTATTACAATTCAATAGATGTGCCAATGTGAAAACTGGAAACTAAAATGCAAATAGCGGAGACTCTTATCGGTTATTTTCAACTGACTTCGATGATCTTGCGAAGGATCTGACGGAACCGCATGGAAAGGGCATCGGATTTCTTCTTCAGCAGGTTACGGCCGGTCTGTGCTCCTTTCAGCCGAGCCTTCATGATGGTCTGAGCCCTGCAAACACACAGTAAACTCTTTAGTAAACATCCATTTTTGCTCACGTTGTACTATCACTTAACTTTTTTATTTATTTATTTTTTTTACTTGAACGTTTCTCTCCAATCTCCATCTTTAAGTATTAGTGACCAAAGCGTCCAACACCTTTGCCTGCATTCCTTTATGTCTATGAATCCCAGTTCCCATACCTGGGAAGTTTTTTTTACTTATTCAATGACATGTTACAATGAATGTGACACGTTCTTTTTTTTAAATCAGCAAAACCAGTGCTCAGTGTTTCCAAGTATCCCCTCATAGCTGCAGATGGAAGTCACATGATGGACTCTTCCTCTTTTATACAGCAGCCATACACTCATATAAACAATTGCTACGCTTTTTTAAAATGGGCAAAGGCTAATGTGATCCATTCTTGCGAAAGGCAGGCAGGGAATATTCAGATCAGAGACTGACAAACAAAAATCCAACTAAACAATTTAACATTGTTTAGTTAAGAGGCTATAGCTGGTTAGCAACTAGCAACCAAACAAGCTGCTTACATTCTGGAGGGGAATATGTCGATCCTGTCTTTTCCAGACATGTTTTCGTCTTTAGCTCGATGATGGCCGTCTTCTGTGTATTTCCGCAAACTAAAATTAAAACAGCGACCTTGGTTTGAATTGTAATTGTCTAATCTTTAAGTATATGACAGCAAAGAAATGTATTCGAGCAGAATCAGGTGCACAGATCGAGCTAATGGTCGTGATCTTGTCCGTCCGTGATGATCAGCTGGCCCCTGATCATGTGACTGGACGGAACTCGCTCTGCACATGCGCGTGTCGTGACGCTTTGTCGATCTTTTCCGGGTCGAAAATTTAGCACACCCATGATTGCGAGCTAACGGGCCCGAACTCTTCACCTTAAAGAAACCGAAAGAGCGGAGTAAACGTACATTTAAATACGTCTAGCGAAGAAAACTCAAGCGTATTGTTCTGTAAGCCCATGACACAGGTGAGTTGACACCGACAGAGAGGATGTTTGGCGGGCAGCGCTGAACAGACGGCGCTGGCAGCTAGCTGGCTAACGGCTAGCTTCAGCACCGATGCATGTGCCGCATGGGCGATGGGAGCCGGGTTAATAGCGAGGCTGCTAATGGAGAGCAAAGTATTTTTTTCTGCCTTTAAATGAACATTTCTTCAGTTAGTCGCCAACACTGAAATAATAGCTACAGTCAGTTGCCAGCAGCACGGTGTAGTTCCACTTTAAATGCCTTGTCTTGCCTGTTTCACTGCTAACATTAAACACACTGAGGTGTGAGTCCATTGCATCATCCCATTCAAAGAAAAAATTGAAATAAAGCTACTCGTCTCCCCCCTTACAGTCACTTTGGGAATATTATTCGTACTAAAGTCGGAAATTTAACCTTTTTTAAATGGGAAAAATACCCACATTGACACAAATGTGTCATTCAAGCTGTTTTATCCTTTTTAACATGAGCTGCCTCACATTATTTTTGGGATGTGTTGTCCATACACTTTATATCTTTGTTTATACATAGTAGCGTATTAGAATCAATTCTAAATTATTTTAACAAGAATGAACTACATATTAAAAGGTTTGCAATAAAACTAAACAGAACAATTAAATTCTTACTTTATTCTTAAAATAGTTCAACCTGGCTTGATTTAATAGGATTATTCATAGACTGACTGAAAATGTTTCCTGTTTAAAGACAGAGTAATGTCACCAGTGGACCTCCTTTCATTAGTATCCAGCTCCTTGAAACAGTTATCATGAATGTGGAGACTTCATGTTTGCTTCTCTCAAGAAGCATCCTAAACAAATAGACAGTTTGACTAAAATTTGCCGGAAAAGACTGGCTTACTATATAGTCTGTGACTCAGATGAAGTAATATTTTTTTAAATACATTTTTTCCTCCTGTCATTCAGGAAGAGCAGTGTGTTAGTTTTTTCAGTTTCTCTTGCAGCACTGTTAGGTTTAGATAAGCTTCTTTTACTCCAAATATCTGATTAATGGCACTTTAGGTCAGAGGATATTGGGTTATGTAGAAGTTGAATGCTTAAATGTATGAGGGAAAGGTTTTCCTTATTTTCTCCCTCCAGGTTTTTTTGTTTTTTCATGTTCAGTATCTCTGTTTTTTTTTAAAACTCCTGGTGATGCTGTAGTTTGTAAAATAATATTTAACTCATTGACTGCCAGCCATTTTCAGAACAGAGAGTCGCTGCCAGTTTTTTGAGCATTTTGACTGATTTTTCAAGAGCCACATAATAGTTTGTGCTATGACTATGTAAACACCAAACACACCAAAAGAAAGAGTAGACTCTCTTCTTTCATCAGGAAAAAAAAATTGTTTCTACCTTATTCCGTTCTTCTTCGACGTGCGTCTCACCAGCGCCATTTCTCTCATAGCGAACCATTACGTTTGTTTTTATTTGCTTACAATCTATGCTAATCTCCCATCAAAAGTGGCACAGCTACCTAGAGGGTAAATTTGTTAGTACATACTCTGTTTAGAAGCCGATATTTACGGAAAAACTTTCGCCGATCGTTCCCCAAGCCACTCGCATTGAAAAACACAAAAGACGTCTATAGACGTCTTTGGCAGTCAGCGGATGGATTTGAATTGACGTCTATAGACGTCTTTGGCAGCGAATGAGTTAAAAAGTGGAAAACCTGTGGCATGTCCTGTAAACGTTTGCGTCTCTCCGCAGCGATGCCGGGGCTCAGCTGTCGATTCTACCAGCACCGGTTCCCAGAGGTGGAGGATGTGGTGATGGTGAACGTGAGGTCCATCGCTGAGATGGGCGCCTACGTCAGCCTCCTGGAGTACAACAACATCGAGGGCATGATCCTCCTGAGCGAGCTGTCCCGTCGGCGTATTCGCTCCATCAACAAGCTCATCCGCATAGGCCGCAACGAGTGCGTGGTGGTCATCCGAGTGGACAAAGAGAAGGGTGAGCGCTGCCTGGCTGCCCTTAGAAAGTGAACGGAATGGCAGCTTGTTTTGGCACATTATGTCTGACGTTGTCGGGTTGTATGTGACAGTATTTGTAGTTCACTCTGTGGAACAGAGACTTGTCACACCGCATCTTTGCCTATGTCAAGTCACACAGATCAAATATTTGATTTAGCATGTCAGGGATGGTATTGTTTTTTTGTATAGTGAATCCATGACATCTTGTTTGTTTAGCTGTTTCTGTGTAGTGAAGGAAGGTGACTTTTACTGCTGTTTACTGAGAAAATGGCCGCTGCTTTTCTATGTGAGACAGTTTGACTGTAGCGTGCCACCATTTTTCCTCCAGGATACATCGATCTATCAAAAAGAAGAGTTTCACCAGAGGAGGCCATCAAGTGTGAAGACAAATTCACCAAATCCAAAACTGTAAGTTTTTTTTGTATTTTTAAAGGACCTGATATTCTGAAGCTGTTAGGTGGATGATTTTTTGTTGTTGTTCATTTTCAAGCAGAGGTTTTAGACCATGCTCTTAAATCTGCTGTGTTGTGCATCAGGTGTACAGCATCCTGCGGCACGTGGCTGAGGTGCTGGAATACAGCAAGGATGAGCAGCTAGAGAGCCTGTACCAGCGCACGGCCTGGGTCTTCGACGAGAAATACAAGCGGCCCGGTTACGGAGCCTATGACGTCTTCAAACAGGCCGTGTCGTAAGTCGGAGTCTCACACAGAGCCGCTGCTGTGTGGCCGGTTGTCTGATCAACATTCTCCCACTCAAAGAGATCCCGCCATCCTGGATGGCCTGGACCTAACAGAGGAGGAGAGGAACGTGCTCATTGATAACATCAACAGGCGACTGACCCCACAGGCGGTCAAAATCCGAGCAGGTGGGTTCTGTCCCGGCACCCCGTTACCGCCCGCTCTCAGCAGACGGCACTGACGCTGCCGTTGTTTTTCCCCACAGACATCGAAGTGGCGTGTTACGGGTATGAGGGCATCGATGCGGTGAAAGAGGCTCTGCGGGCCGGACTGGGCTGCTCCACGGAGGCCATGCCCATCAAGGTGGGCTGGCGGCCCGAACGTGGGCTCCGATTCAGGAAGCTAAACCCGCACAGCTGAGTCAAAACCTCTGCTGCCATAAGCTGAGGGAGTTTTTCTCGTCCTGGGCAGATCAACCTGATTGCTCCCCCTCGCTACGTGATGACGACGACCACCCTGGAGCGCACAGAGGGCCTGTCCGTGCTCAACCAGGCCATGGCTGCTATCAAGGAGAAGATCGAGGAGAAGAGAGGCGTCTTCAACATCCAGATGGAGGTGAGGGGCGTCATTCACCTAAAGAGGAAATGTTCTCATCCGATAAAAGTGGCGTTTCTGATATTGGGAGCGTGTTCACCCTAAGCTCAACCCCAGTGAGTTGGGAGTCCATTTTTGGTTCCTATGTCGCTGTGATGGATAAGTGGACTGGTCAGACAGACCGAAATGTAGCTGCATGTCTACAGAGCCAGTGTAGCATCTGGTTTGCCTCCTCTGGACGTTGATCCAAGTCCATTTGAATAGTTTTTGTGCTGCAGAGCCATTGGACAGCGACTCTTATATTCATTTCATTTAGTGCGTCACAGCATTTCAGTTCAGCCCTTTAATTTTACTCAGACTTCTAATTGATTTGAACAAGCCTTAATAGCCTCCTGTTTCTCATTTCAAACTGACGTAACATCCTCTATTGTGAACTTTGTTTCTCAAAATGTGTAAAGATGTGTTTTATGTTCTTATGGCACATTTCAGTGAAATGGAAACAGATTTGTCGTGGTTTGTGCGTATGAACCGGTAACTAAACCCTGAACTCCTTCCAACAGCCTAAGGTGGTGACGGACACGGATGAGACGGAGCTGGCCCGACAGCTGGAGAGGTTAGAACGAGAGAACGCCGAGGTGGACGGAGACGACGATGCCGAGGAGATGGAGGCCAAAGCAGAGGACTAACGGGTCCTCGTAGGGCTGGTGGGAGAAGAAGAAAAAGAAACATTGAAGGAGAAAATGTGGACAGACCAGGCCAAAGTCACTCAATCCAACACTCACATGTCAAACATTTGCTGACGTTTTACTAGTTGATTGGTTAAAGTCCCAGTTTGTTCATTAAGCGAGCCTCGTCTAAGAAGACACCAAACCAGACACGGGCACCAGGAGGGTTCCATTCCAAGTCAAACATAAGTTTAGCTTTCATTTCTTAGTACACTGATTTCAAATCTAACAACGAATGCTGTTTCCAAGCAGTGGCCTTCACTTACCTCTTGCTTAAGAGCCCACGGGCGTTGATCTGAGTGGTCACTGGGTGTGACCGACTGAGGGGGAATGCAGGCCTGTCTGTCTCTGCAGCCGTCAGTGGAGCATTATGTGCTGATTCTCTTCCAGTTACAGGCTGTTCAGCCTACAAGACCTGCTCCTGTTTTGCTCTCATGGCATCAATAAAGTTCTGGAAGTTTTGAAGCCTGTTTGTCTTTCCCAGCTTAAATGAACCATTTAAACCTTCTGTCAGATCTCAGAAATTATTGTAAAATCAGTTATCGGCGCCAGCTTAAACCCCCGAAAGGTTATTCCATGTGATGTTTTCATCTTGATATTTTATGTTTAAGAACATTAAGAAAAGCAGACTGGCTAAACCTCAAAGGACAGTCTTTTTTTTTTCACCTAAAAATCAAACAACTTTTAAAGACAGTGTATTGCCGCGAGGAAATAAAAAAAAAAAAAACTTTTTAAAAAAAAAGTTTAATCAAATGTTCTCCAATACAAAATCAAAACAAATGGAGATTGCCTTTACAACATCAAAGTGTGTTCCTGCTCTCAGCTTCAGGCCTTTAGTGGTTAGGATGTGCTTTACAGTGGCAGGATTCAACCATCCCAAAGTAGGTGGGTCTTTTTTTTTTTCTGTCAGGAATGTGATGAGGGGAGAAAAAAAACCTGCCTGTGCTGTGTTAAACTTAACATTTAAAATCCCCGTCTGCTTATGAAACCCACCTTCAACTGTAAACCAGCTTAAACTAAAATACCTCAAATGTTTCTGAAACTATGGTGACTTCCCACAAACTGAACTAGTATGTACACATAAACCTGTGGGACCAGTGGACCTCACTGGCAGCTCGGCAGTGGTCCTGATGTCAGAGCGGCTTCATTTCAAAGCCAGAGGACGCCGTTCACAGAGAAGCAACACGGACACAGTCAGCACCTGCAAACCGAACGGGGGGGAGGCAGATGGGGCCTGAGTTTGGAGGGGGGGGATTTGTAGTAAGTGTAACATTGTTTGGGGTGACATTATTTCCCTACACTATTGTACATGAGGAGGGAGGGGGTCCATCTTCATTCAGCGGGTTATTTAACCAGTCCAATCTTCTTGGCTTCCGTTTCATATATGAGCAGCCTCCACATCTTAACTATGAAGACCTCAGCTTCTTCATCAAGGACCTGAACAGGAGGAAAGGAAACTTAGAGGAGAGCATTTCCAGAGCAGCATTAAAATCAGATCCCATTAGAAGCAGCAACACTGATGTGATGTGTGCATGAGTTCACTTCAAAGCTCTGGTTTGGTTTTGGAAAGTTAAACGAGCCTGAGGTGTCACCATTTTTAACATCCACATAGGAGCTCATCTTTGATATTACTCACCATGGCAACATCATCCAGGATACTCTGCGGCATACTGTGAGCCATCACCTGAGAAAAAACACAAAATCATCAGCCTCACTGAATTCCAATTCTTTCTCCCCTCCTCCTGCTTGGGATGAGGTCTAATGAAAGCCTGCGGCGTGGTCTGGTCGGTACCTTTGAGCACACAAAGTCCACTAGTGTTGCCTCTTCCTCACCGATGTACTCAATGATTTTTTTATTGATCCAAGGTCGAACGCGTCGCTCCATTAGCGTCTACAGAACAGGAGAAAGAAGCTGTTTAGGATGCATCTACCATTTCTTCCTATGATTCACACCAGCAAGAAGGTTTGATGGAGAGGCTAAATCTTTTCCCTCTTGTCTTGCTTAAGAAAAACCAACAGATAAAGCTGTGATCTCTTAAATCTAGTAGCTGCTTATCAAATCCAATAGGATCTGATACAAATCTAAAGGACAGAAGAATGAAGATGAGCTTCTCCCCGCCTCACCGTGTCAACCATTGACCAGTCCAGTGGGTAAGAGAAGAGATCGGGCTTTGCTGTGGGAATCTTTTCTATCAGGCTCTTGATGTGCTTCCGTTTCTCCTCAGTATTGGCTCCCTTTATGCTGGAGAGCCCGGCACCATCCACCCCAAGGCTTTTGTCGTCGTCGTAATCCAGAGGCACGAGCTTCCTCTTGCGTGGCTGCTCGTCAGCCTCCTCGTCATCGAACTTGTTGAAGACGCTGTCCACCGGAAGCTTCTTCCTCTTGCCTGCGTTGGGTTGACTGGGGCTCCCCATGGCACCTGATGAGGTCACAGTGAAATGAGAACAGTTTGCTTTTGTTGTGTCCATGTATTTATGTGTATAAATATATGTATATATGCATGTATGAAGTATTTATACAGAAGGGTTTATGTCTGGAATATCAAAAATATATTTTTCTTAAGTGAGGAAATAGTTGTGATTGTCAAATGAAGCAGTGGAAGGAAAATGTTTCAGATCACACAGACACATACATAAAAGACAAATCTTTCAATTTAGGGCTGGTCATTGAGGACTTCTAGAAAAACTCACCCAGTTTGAGGCTGAGGCCGATCTTGGGCCGGTTTTCGTCCTGAGGCAGCGCATCTGGAGGCGAGTTCTCGTGAGGGATGATGATGCCGCAGGGCGACTCCTCTCCGGGGGTGGCGGGGGACACGTTTCCACTAGCTGATGACACTGAAGGTGCTGAGTTGATTGGCCGCATTCTGGGCTTCAAACATGGTTTTACGTCGGGATTATCTTCGTCTTTCTCATAACCCTCCTCTTCACCCTCTTCCACCTCATGGTCGGAGTGATTGGGCCGTGAGTGGGGCTCTGCTTGGTCCTGCTCTGGTCTGCGGTCCCGGTGTTCCTGTGCAGCCCTGTGGCGTTCACGTGGCTCCTCAGGCTCTGGCTCCTGCATGATGGGCGGTCGCCTCAGACGCTCCTCCTCTTCCTCTTCCATCTTAACCAATAATGATAAAATATGCAGAAAATATCACCCAATTAGTGTCTTTTACAGAAAAAGAAGGTCAACAGACAATGAAAGCTGGACATTCCTGATGTGCAGAGGCTCGGATAATAAAATGACCTTCACAAAGACAAAAACAGAGGGTCCACTCACTGCAGCCAGACACAGGCAGCACACATTATCAGTCCGACAGAAACACATACCCTGCGTAGCTCTGCGTCTGGGTCTGGATGTCCCTCGTCTAACAGCCTCTGTCTGATCTCCTCCAGCTCCTCCTTCTCCCTCTTCCTGTCACGCTCGTCCGCCTCCATCTCCTTCTCTCTGTCTCTGAGACGCTTCTGCAGCGCACTGCCCCTAGGGGTCACAGCCAAAACAGCAGCTTTCAGAACAATGGCTTTCGCTGCAGTGTTACATGAGCCGGGTTAGATTTGGGTCACAGAATAACTGATCCATGGCACCTTGATCTTCAAGCTGTTGGCTAAAATGAGATGGTTAATATTGCATATCTGAATGCTACAGACATATCTGGGCATCTATTTTTGGATGATCTTGGTCCAAAATAATTGGCCCTTTCTCCTGCTCACCTGTAATACTTGTTGTCGTCTCTGTCATCGTCATAGTCTTCAAGAAACTCCTTTAACCGTTTGCCTTCTTTCATCTATTGAACCATGAAGATACAGAGCCAAGTTCAATTGCTTTAGAATAACAGATTTGTTAACAAAAATCTTTTTTTTAGCCTTTTAAACTAAAAAGAAGATATTATTCTGGTAAATAACCACACGTACCAAATTTATTGTATCACCAAATTAAAGTGGGAATTTTGACAGTTGAAACAGCTCTGCACTTCAGAGGCTGTTCCCGTTCTCTCACCGTATCTCGCCGGCGCTGGTCTTCTCTTTCCATTTCCTTTGCATAATCCCGAGCCTTTTTCCTCTCCCTTAGCTCCCAGTTTTTTAGACGCTGTGACAAAGACAATGTGAATACCGGCACAGACACACATAAACACATTATTAAATACACAAAAATCATCTTGGTTTTGGCCATCTATTACTTTCTCTTATTAAAAAGGAAAGTAGGACGAAGGACCTAAATGCATTTTGTACATTTAACTCAATCACACCTTAAAAAGAAAAATAACAAGAAAACAAGCTAATCTAAAATCTTTAAATGCTAAGCTTTCATTTCTCATTAAGAAAGGAATACAGTGAAATAAAAACCATCAACACCTTAAACCATCAGAATCTATTGGAAATGACCTGACTTTGCTCAGATGTTTATTTGGAGTCACATTTAGAAAATGATGATGTGGTGCAGCTTCCGTCAATCATTTCTACCTCCTGATAGGCTGCTTCCTTATCTCTGAGTTTTCTCTCCAGCTTCCGCCGTTCATAGGATTCTTCTTCATCTTCTGGATCCCGCTTCTTTTCTCTGTCTCGACTCAACTCCCTACAAAAAAAAAAGTAAATAATTTAAAAAATACATGGACAGTGTCAGGATAGAACATGAAATCCGAACCGACAGAAGCATAAAGATTTGATACTTCAAGTAGTTAAAAAAAACTGGTCCTCTAACTGGTACCCCCACTTTTTTTACACTACGTATCAAATCAATAGTTATGTACATGTCGAAATGACCTGAATCATTTTCTATGTTTTATCTTACTTATTGACTTGTACACATCACCTTGAGCGGCTGCGGTCGGCGCTCCTGCCATGGCTCCTGTCCCCCTCCCAGTCTCGCTCTCGCTCTCGTTCCCGCTCTCTGGGCCTGCGATCGCGGTCTTTGTCTCTGTCCCGCTCCCGTTCTCTCTCCCTTTCCCTCTCCTTTTCCCTCTCTCGTTCCTTCTCCCTCTCGCGGTCCCGCCGCTCTCGTTCCCGTTCTCGCTCTTTTTCACGCTCCTTCCTTTCACGCTCAAATTCCAACCGTTCCTTCTCCCGCTTATCCTTCTCCTCCTCTAGTTTCTGCAGAGCAAAACACAGACAGGTTCAGCTGATGCCACAAAGGATCCTGTGAGCGTTTGCAGAAAGCTTACCAAAGTGCTCACATCAAGTGGTTTCCAGATTTTAGAGGTTTTACAGATGAGCATGCCCTATTCTAATTAGTGCAAAGCTCCAAACCTAGCTAGGAGAACTACAGTCATACCACTCTCCCTCAGAGAGCGCTCCATCCTTCTCTTACAGCAACTTGGGGCACTTATTTCTTTCCAGCTTGCAAAAAAAATTACAGTTCAGCAAGAATGTGACTGGAAACCACTTAAATGGCTGTAACAAACTGTGGAACATGTTCATTCTGATGCATTCATAACGCAGTAAAAGACAATGTTTTTCTCTCCTTAAGAGCCCTTCTTTCAGAATAATGAAAATAAAAACAGAAAACAGGCATCAGTCTTTCGTTAAACTAGTTGTTTGTGACTTACAGGTGTTGAACTATGGACTCAGCCCTTCGCTGCCCCTACAAGCCTTTTAAGTTAGGCCTGGGAGGAAAGCAGGTCACACGGTATACAAGGGAAAATAGTTATGGGAATCTGTCTTGCTTTAGCATCATCATAATCAACAACAATAGCCTTCAGTCAAATGACAACATGGCATTCGCTGCAGTTGTAAATAAATAAAAGAAACGAACATTATGAACATCAGTTACATTTCTGCACAGATAAATGAAATTGTAGAAACAGTCTTACCCCTGCAGAGGTCTTCAGCTGTTCTTCTTGACTCATTATTCAGACACACATACACGCACACACATACACATTACAGCTCTGCCTTTGTAGTTATTACACACAAAGCTTCAGGTGTACTTGTACCTCAGTTAAAGTTTAGAGAATCTGATGAGATTAAATGCTGTATTTGTCGTGTAATTGTAAGAGTCCAGAAGCCTTGGGTGTAATGTGGCCCAATAAAACAAAGACGGGAGATGTAACAAATGACCTTGAACCATTTATTTTAAGGAGAGATTTGCTCATTTTTATTTTAGGACTTGGCCGAAGTTCAACCGGTTTTCTTGAATTCATGTCATGTTTTGTTTTATTCTGCATCCGCGTGGCTGACTTTGTTACCATAGACTGTGCATAAAAGAACAGACCAAGCCACCAATTTGGCAATTGGTTAGCAGCTGGTTAGCATGGTGCACTCAGTTAGTTCACTGTGGTGGTTAACTGTCTCCAGACAAGACGTATCATCACATTTGACTCCACACTAAGAGGGAACATAAGTCACTCTAAATCTGGGAAGCACTTTTAAACTAAAACACTTACGGAAAAAATAAAGGATTGTATGGCCTCCTTCAACAACTGAAAACAATGTGTTAACCCCACCAATTCTGTAGTTTAGTACATATTCTATTACAGCAGCCAGTCGGGGCTGAATAAAATTCACAAATTATCATCTTTTATATACAGTCTACGATCTTTACTTACCTCTGTAGTGACTATCAGGAAACACATAAAATAAAAAACTTTAAAACAAAACCTGACCACATGCTGCGAGACATTTTTAACTTAATTTAACATTTCTTTACACATTCATGTTATTTTTCTTCTTTTCAAAATGTATCTTTTGATTTTAAATTCCTACATGTCTGAGCAACAAAGTGCAGTGCTCTTCTTTGCTACTTTTGATTCATGTCATTAACTCTTGCTTTTATTTTGAAAAATTGATTAGAATTGTGCTGTTTAAATATTTGTTCGAGCTCAGTAAAACTAAGGAAGAGACAATAACACACAGAAGAAAATGGAAGAGATAAAGTCCGGATCCCACAACGCACACACGCACACACACACACACATAGAGCACGTACCTTATCAGTCTTCAGATCATCATACTGCTGTGGAGAGGGCGCCCCCACTCCACAATAGCATAATAAAGGTTACAGCAAGAGTCACTGCAGTATTTACTGAGTTCTTGCCCTTCACATGAAAACCATTAAGACAAACCAATATTCACAGAGGACTCACACAGGTTCACTGACTACTGCAGCTTTCCACAGAACTGCCACTGCTGTTAGAAATTCATGGCTGTGAACCAGGGAGGTCTCACTGTTGTCAAATAAAAGGACATTGTAATCCCTGGGAAGGAAAAATAGCAGCGTAGTTGCCCCTATGCAAGTCCTCAAGAGGGGGACGCCCAGTATATGTATATAATAAAAGAAGGCTGATACTTACATCCTATCCTGGCAACTTTTTCCAAAGCTCTGAGATTCATCTTGCTTTAGTCACCATATGATCACTATCATAATGGTGGGGTTTAATGAATAGATTAGCTTTAATGTAACTTTACATCGTCTCCATGCATTTCTGTGTGATGAATGAAGAAATGGATCTCAAATAGTCACACCTAAATAGTCTAATTACAGTGGTCACAGGTTTCAAATCAGGCCTGAGAAATTTGACAATAATACAAGCCATTTGTTGTGGTGTTTGAGTGAGTTTAATATAGGCCGCATTAATATATTTTGTGTGTCAGTGTCAGACACAGCCAATCTGTAGTGCAGTATCCATTTTACTAAAACTTTTACAAACTTTCAACTAAATGTGCAAGTTCTAGGAGTGAACTATGTAAGAAACTCCTGTCCAAAACCTGTAATGTCAACTACAAGATTAAAGAAGCTACTTTACCTTGTGAGTGTCACGGAATTTACTGATCTCTCTGGAAATCAGGTCTCTCTTGTCTTCCTCCATGTCAATAGTGTTAATGTCATCCTATTTAAAATGGAAAACAGGCCACAATCAGTCCTCAGGTTGAAAAAGCAACTCATTTTATATTTGAGAGAAAGACAACAATTAGACAATTTAAAAAATTCAATGCGCTTTAATGATACCTCTTCTTTCTTTTCTTTTTTTCTTTTTCGTCGCTGGGACTCCTCATCCTGAGAGGGGGCGTTAAGCTCAGCGGCATACTCCCGCATCAGTCCTTCAATGGCACCTTTCACAACTTCGTCTTTCTTCTTTGTCTCCTCATCAAGGACTTCTTCCTCATCCCCTCCTCCATCTCCTTCCTTCTTAGTCTGCAAAAACAGAAATACATGAGACTTCTAGTTTTTTTTTATCTTACAATGACTAAGCTAAACTTTCTTTTGAGGAATAAAACAAATCTTAGATGTGTGCAGCAATATAGAAAGTAAGAGCATGGGGAACCAAGAGGCAACACAAATGGACACAAATTAATCTTGGAATTATCCAGAATGACCAACGTAATTTCCTACCCCATTTGCAATCTTCTTCTTGGCCTTCCACTCATCCAACTGTGACTTTGTTTTTGCATCCACCTTAACAAGAAGGTTTTTGTCTCCAATCTGCAGATCATGAAGCAGCCGCAGGGCACGTAATGTGGACTCTGGCTCCTTGTATTCACAAAAACCAAAAGCTGAAACAAATGCAAGTTTCTTTAAGATCATCCATGGGACAGAATAAATTATGCTGAGACGCATTTCTAGGTAGTTTTATGTGAAGCACACACACCAAAAAAAAAAAAAAAGCTGAACACCAAAAATACAAACAGCTTAAGGCATTTCCAGATCTAATAAAGCTCAAAATGCTTGTAATGAATTACCTTGAAGTTTGCCAGAGGCTCCTTGGACTCTTTTCCAACTCAAAACAATTCCACATTTCTGCAAAATTAAAACAAGGGGAAAAAGTCATAATTTCTCAAGTAAAACTGGATTTTAAATTTAATAGAGAACTAAAGGGTCGAAACACAAATAAATAAAGGTTTGTGACATTTACATATGCAAAGAAGGCAATGTTTCTAATTTCATTAGCGTCGCTGTCTTGTACTTCAAATCGAGTATTAAAAAATATATAAAGTTGTAGTTTGATGCCTAAAACCAATTTTATTGACTAAATCATCACATGAGAAAAAGCTTTCTAGATTGCTTCAAAGGGTCTTAAATATATCTTAGAATTCAATTATTAATCACTTACTGCCAACAGCTGTCTGATGAGCATGTCTGAAGCTTTTTCTGATATATTTCCAACAAACACTGTAGTCGTGGGCCCACTGCTTTCATCGTTTTTGGATCGCAAAGAAGAAATGTCCTTCTTTGGGACAGGAGGCTTACTGAGGACTGGAAGAGACTGAACCATAACTGTAGGGGTGGATGTCATGATGCCCACATGAACTGGGATCATTGGAGCCCCTGCAACAGTAAGGGAAATAGAAATAAAATACAGGCAAACATGACGTTTTTAAAGTTTACTTTTTACAGTAAACAAATAGGCAATATCAGTAAATCATCCAAGTAAAACTATACATTTGTGGGTAGACATGGTTTGCAACCAGGCAGATAAAGACACACATCATTCAGTGTAGATCAAACATGACTATAAACACATCAGCTATAAAGATATTAGAAATATCTTAACAATCCAGATTAACTAATTACCATTGTCTGCATTAACTAATGAGGATGTATATCCTGTTTATCCGGATGCTTCACCTAGTAAAGCAGATTCACTTAGAATACCTATCAAATCTATAAGGTTGTGACCCTCATAAAACACTATTAGAATCACTATATGTGCAATATTTAGGTCATGTAAAGTGTGAGGCAGTCGAGGACATCAACGCAGGTCAGGTGGGCGCTTACCTGTGGCGAAGCCAGCATACTGAGGAGGTAACCCAGGAGGGGGCAACAGCGGCCGGGTTAGATGCGGAGGGAAGGACATTCCGAGTCTGAATGTGACCTGAAAAGGACACAATAGATAATTATTACTACTTAACTCAACAATCTGTACCTGCTTGAAAATTGTTTTACAATTGAAACTCATGCCAGCATGAGATTCGTTTGGTAAGAGCATGTTGAAGGAAATGACCATAGTGTGTCGTTAGCATTAAGCATTCAATTAGATTTGCCTTTTACCAACTCATTTGTACCAGAACGTGAAATTAGCTCCGTTATGACAGGAAACGGTAACCCAATTTAAAGTATGCAAGTCCATCATTTATTATGTTAATACCTACTAGCGTTGTCATAGTTAACTGACAATCTAGGGTGCTAGCTTGAGCTAGTTTGAAGCACGCGACCATAACCGGCTAAATTTGGCTATGCTAACGTTAACTAGAGCTGATGTTACCTAACCTACCTAGTTTTTGGAACCAAACAGGAGCATATAATGAGTGCCAAACCGTTCTTTGATACATACCCCTAATCAGGCGGTGGGTGAAGGACAGAAATCCACCAAAAAACGGTTAATAAAAATGAATATCTCGCTAAGGTTGCGAATGTTGGATTAGCACGCTAGCTAGTCGCGGGCCTTCAAAAACAATGACGCAAGCGCCTTACGCACCAGAGTACAAGCTCGCTTGTTTTTTACACCAGGATGTGGCCATTGGACTGAGCTTTATACCAGGGAGGATAACGTGATCTTCACTAGATATGGAAGTATTGTTATCGCGGTTGGACCGGGCTATTTTCAAAGAAGCCCATGACTGCTTTCTCGATTTTAGTTAATTGAAGTTAGGAAGAAATAGTTTTCAAACTCGGGTACTGAAATTATTCGATTTTTTTTATTGAAAAATGCCAAACACGCCTTCAATTGAGCTGTTTGGGCATCTTATAAGACACGGTCATCTTTAGGAACCCCGAAACATCTTCTGAATGTAACAATGTCCTTTTCCTAGGCGTAATCCAAATGAATCACATGAAATATTGACAGAGGCGGAAGCCAGGTCAAAAAGAAAATCAACAAGGCTGTCAACTTTATCATTATCCTAACTGTAGATACATTACTATCTCACCCTGTTTCCTATATATTTGTAACATCAGTAGCTTCACACAATTTAAAATATTTTGTAGGGTTCTTACAACGTGAGGATTTCAACACGGTGGACCCACGTGACATGGATTAAAAATGTATGACATGAACTACCAAGGACCTTTGTACACACCATCAACCCTCCTCTCAAATATTCAAGGCACAGGTACAGATGTTTTCCTATCACAACTACTGGGCTACATTACAAAATGAAAATTGATCACATTTACCCAAAGCTCATACCTTGATAAATAAACCCAAACCTACATCAGGTATTTTCCAATGCATACAATTAGTGGATTTGCAAAAAAAAGTATGTTTCCATATATGTGAAATGCTCCTGCAAATGTGAGAGTCAACTACGCACAACGAATAAACATTTTCAATTCAGATATGTATTAACTATCATAAATCCAATGAATTATTTTGCGAGTAAGACTAAGAGTTTAGTTTCAGGCAGGAAACATTAAATCTTAGAATAAAATAAATGGCTGCACAATGATGTGGTGGATAGCCCATTCAGCAAGGGAGTTTCTGGTTCTAACCCCTGCGTGGGCCTTTTTCTGGCTTCCTCCAACCATTCAAAAGCATCCTCTGATGGATTGACCCTGTGATGTTTGCAAATGACACATATGCATCCAGTTAGTTGCACAAGAGACTATAGTAACACGACACAAAGCCCCTACTGAGATACAACAGTGGAGCAGCAGGTCACCAACTGCTTTGCTGCGTCTTATTTATGATTGTGGTGGTCTTTGCAGTCCAGGTGGAGCCAGCAGAGATTATGGTGCCTGGGAAGGAGAAGTTTGTGGAGTCATGCGTATATAGGTCAAATATCTATGAATGCATCAATGTAAAACACATATATACAATACTAACGTTTTTAAAAGGTTTTTATTTCAATTTACCCCTAAAGAATTATTTTTGTAATACACTTCTGTGCCACAAGAGGGATTGTAAACTATTGCCCTTTAATTATCTGTGGCTGAATTGTGTGTACAAAATTAATTCTAGATCAACATTTTTTAGAAAAGATAAATGAAAATCTGTGACCAATAAATTGATTTTCTAAAGCTGGTTTGAGGGTTGAGTCGTGAGTGTTTTAACGGACTGAAATAGATGTTCTGCCACTGGCATGAGACATTCTTTGCAAACCCCACACGCTGTAGATACACACTTATTATCTCACATTGATGAGAAATTACTTTAATTCAATTTTATGATAGAAACCTGAACCTGGACAATAGTGGGCGTGGTCTTAGTACAGTCCCCTGCCTGATTAGATCACTTTATTCCCACTTTATTCCCTTACTCTTTACATACAGATATTCCCATGGTGTTCATTTAGGACCATGAATTAAAAAATTACGCTCTTCATGTTTGTCAGCTAACTGCAAATGAGCACAAGAAACAAATCAGTGGACCTTATTTAGATCACACTATATCATTTTCCAGAAAAGCTCATTACACAATGACTGAATTCAGAATTCCTCTGAATTAGTTTTCTGACTTTTAGCAGATATTGCTACAGCCTGCAGATTAAACAATCCACAGTACTAATAAATATAACATAATCTGTGTATTTTTAAAATAAAATCTTAACTGGTCCACTAATGTGAGACAACGCAAAGATGAATAGTCCAACGATTACAGCTGTATATATCTTCTCATAAAGTTAGTCTTGTAAATACATTTTTATGAAAAACTATGATTAAAAAAACTGACCACAACTAAAACTAAAAGGAGAAATTAACATTGATGTGAAGAAACATACAAAAGGAATATCTTAATAAAAATGTGTCCGCAAACATTTTTCTTGCATTTGTGATGGCATATACGGTGTAATTAGTTTGAGTAAAACAGCAATTATATACACTTGTGTCTACCTACATCTAGACTCACACATGGTTTTGTACGATACACCTGATACTGGATGAATTTTCATTTTTAAGTCAATCTCATGCTAAAACCCAAATACACCAGGTGATAATGGTCTTTTTTGTCTTTGATAAGGTAACAATTTCAACTATGGCAAGTTTTACTTTCATTTCTTGCATGTATTTAGAAACATTTCTAAAGGAGACCTACACTAGACTCAACATAGTGAATGGCAAAGCGGCACCAATAAGTTTCGCTGTTGAAATGCCTAACTGAAAGTAAATACGGCCCAATGGGGGCATGTGACAAGTCCGTGACGTCACTATAAGGCGGGTTTTTGGTGGAAAATGCTAGAAGAACCGAAGCACGACCTCTTGGTTCTAAATATTCCTCCATCAGATTAAAAATACCTACAATTTATATAAATTTCCAAGTAAAGTAATCATGCGTCTGTTATTTCAACTACAGTGATTTCTTAGTTTAGTGCAGATTTCTCTGCTTCGAAAGATTATTATAGTATCTATAAACCCAAGTCTAAGGTCTCTCAAAAAATATTTTTGCTGTAGATCTATCTACCACATGATGGCACCAAAGATCTTTACAGCGAAATTCATCTTACGGTTTAACAAGTTTAAAGCTTAAAATGATTTGATAACATATGTCTATTTCTATCACACAATAACATAAAGTAATTAAGTATGTAATGATTGTGGACCAAGGTAGTGTTGAAGCATTTAAACCACTAAGTAACTGCAATCTACTGAATCTGTTTTTATTTTCCATTTAAGACAGTAGAGACGAACATTTACGTCTCATTAAATTGCTGTAACGAGAGTTCATTTAATATTTAATTTACCAAAAGCCCAGTTTTTACTCACGGTGTTTTATTCTTAATTTTAGACTAGTTTTAGTAATGGATGGGGCTCGGCGGATGGATACCATGACTCACTGAAACCCATGTGTATAAAGATTCGTTGTGCACCAAAAGGAAGTTCCTTTCCTTTTCCCTGCGTCAGTGAGCACAAGGGACAGCTCTTTTGCTGCATTTTATTCAAGAAAAGTCAACGAAATTAACAAGGTATGTTTACGAGTGTTTGGTTACCCTTTTTAGCACTTTATGCAGTGTTAAAATATGCGTTTTTCTCACCACTTACTAACTAGTACGTGCATATTTGCAGAATGACACCTCAGGGGTCTTGATAACGTTAACTGTCTCAAATGAATAAGCGAAGGTTTAGTCGTCGCGTTAGTCGTTTAATGTTGTCGACTGAATGTATTTTTTTCTTCGTGTTGCACACGGGACAGACCAGTAATGATGCTGGGCAGGGGGAGATGCGGCACTCTGCCGCACCGAGAGGACGGGCAGGTGTGGTAAACGTGACAGCTCTGTATCACGTTTTTTTAAGATGGAAAAAAAATGTGACCTTAAAGCAAGCCATTCTTGGTGTTCGCTGGTCATCAACCGGGCACAATTGCTAACCTAAACTCACCATGGACTAAAAATATTCCGTTTTTATCGGATAGAGGTTGCTGAATGCCGACTAGTGTAGGGTAACGTTGACCGTAACCGTTGCGTAATCTATGAACATGAGCGTCTCGTGGCTCTCAGATTCCGGCCATGAGCTGTCGAAAAAAATAATGTGCCTGTTGTTTCATAGTTGACAACTATCACGTCGTAGTTTAGCTTTTATGCTCCATTATATCAGTATTTTGCGCTTCCCAAGCACGTGCTGCTGCGTCCATTGTCTATGCGTCGACGCCATGTTGCTAAACGGGCACTTCCGCCCATATGAGTTCACATGATGGCAACGGTCCAACTAGTGAAGCCTGACAAGGATCTCTCTCCATTTCCCATCCAAGTTAATTCAGTTTAAACATTTTCACTCTCTTAATCCACAGTTCTTTTATATGTGATTTAACAAAGAGTCCCTTATGTGCAGATGCCTGAAGAAATGCACCAAGAGGAGGAAGCTGAGACCTTTGCTTTCCAAGCAGAGATTGCTCAGCTGATGTCCCTGATCATCAACACCTTTTATTCCAACAAGGAGATTTTCCTCAGGGAGTTGATCTCCAATGCCTCTGATGTAAGCATATAGGAGAATCGCACCATCCTAATTTAATATTTCACTATTATCAGATTTAACTGCGTTTTTTCACCTTCTGTTTCTAGCTAGAGTTTTTTGCTCATCTGTCTTGTACAAAATGTCAATAGTGAAAGCTTTATTGTAGATTGTTGTGCGTTTCAGGCTCTGGACAAAATCCGCTATGAGAGCTTGACCGAACCCACCAAGCTGGACAGTGGCAAGGAGCTGAAAATTGACATCATCCCCAACAAAGCTGACCGCACCCTGACCCTTATCGACACTGGAATTGGCATGACCAAAGCCGACCTTATCAACAACCTTGGTACCATTGCCAAGTCTGGCACAAAGGCCTTCATGGAGGCCCTGCAGGTACTATGATCTCTTCTGAAAAATGAAGGCCTACAGAGTTGTCTGAAGCCCAACCAATTGGGAAATAAATTGTATGTAGGTATAGTATTTTCCTAACTGTGCAGCCATTTGTTCTTCTAGGCTGGAGCTGACATCTCCATGATCGGTCAGTTTGGTGTGGGTTTCTACTCCGCTTACCTCGTTGCTGAGAAAGTGGTGGTCATCACCAAGCACAATGATGATGAGCAGTACGCCTGGGAGTCATCTGCCGGGGGTTCCTTTACAGTCAAGGTTGACAGTGGTATGTCCTCATTTTTAATGATTCTTACATTTGATGCCTTCGCAAGTCAGACATGCTAACACAACTCTTAACAGGTGAGCCCATTGGCCGTGGAACAAAGATCATCCTGCACCTGAAGGAAGACCAGACAGAGTACATTGAGGAGAAGAGGGTCAAGGAGATTGTGAAGAAGCACTCCCAGTTCATTGGCTATCCCATCACTCTCTTTGTAAGTGCCTTTGACATGGATTTAACCACCTAAACTTAATTTATGGTGGCCAAATCGTAACGTCACTACTCTTGTAGGTGGAGAAAGAGCGTGACAAGGAGATCAGCGACGATGAGGCAGAAGAGGAGAAAGCAGAGAAGGAAGAGAAAGAGGAAGGTGAGGACAAGCCAAAGATTGAGGATGTAGGCTCAGATGACGAAGAGGACTCCAAAGACAAGGACAAGAAGAAGAAAAAGAAGATCAAGGAGAAGTACATCGACCAGGAGGAGCTGAACAAGACCAAGCCCATCTGGACCAGGAACCCAGATGACATCACAAATGAGGAGTATGGTGAATTCTACAAGAGTCTGACCAATGACTGGGAGGATCACCTGGCTGTCAAGGTACATGCAGCACACCTAAAGAGCAACTCCTGCATGCATCACATGGCCTACTTTTCTTCAACTGACCAAAGCTCTTGGCCTTAAATTGAACTTTGTCTTCCTTGCAGCACTTCTCAGTGGAAGGCCAGCTGGAGTTCCGGGCTCTGCTCTTTGTTCCTCGTCGTGCACCTTTCGACCTCTTTGAGAACAAGAAAAAGAAGAATAACATCAAGCTTTACGTCAGGAGGGTGTTCATCATGGATAACTGCGAAGAGCTCATCCCAGAGTACCTGAGTAAGTTGATTTGCCTTTTCCACTTTAGTCTTTATACTTTTTTTTTTTAAATGAGGCTATTTTAGGGACTCCACTGCTATAGTAACTGATTCTGTCCACTCCAGACTTCATCCGTGGTGTTGTGGACTCTGAAGATCTGCCACTCAACATCTCCAGAGAAATGCTGCAGCAGAGCAAAATCCTGAAAGTCATTCGCAAGAACATCGTGAAGAAGTGTCTGGAGCTGTTCGCTGAACTCGCAGAGGACAAAGACAACTACAAGAAGTTCTATGAGGGTTTTTCTAAGAACATCAAGGTATTTGGACTGTGTGGGATGTGATTAAGTGATAAATTGTTTACTTGCCTCTTGGGACTTGTGAGCTCAGTGCTTTGCCATAAGTTCACAAGGCCTAGCCATTATCTTTTCAGTCTGTAGTGGATTTTTTTTTTTTTTTTTCCCCATTTAAATTTATTTTACTTTGTCGTTTCAACCAATCACTTTGTTCCCATGTAGCTTGGCATCCATGAGGACTCTCAAAACCGCAAGAAGCTGTCTGAACTTCTGCGTTACCACAGCTCCCAGTCTGGAGACGAGATGACCTCCCTCACAGAGTACCTGACCCGCATGAAGGAAAACCAGAAGGCCATCTATTACATTACTGGTACATTTCTGTTGTGATCAGATGGTTCCCCACACTCCGCGAGACAAAACTTGTCATCAACTGAGGGTTGTCTCTTTTGTGTAGGTGAGAGCAAGGACCAGGTTGCCAACTCTGCCTTTGTCGAGCGCGTCCGCAAGCGTGGCTTCGAGGTCCTCTACATGACCGAGCCCATTGACGAGTACTGCGTCCAGCAGTTGAAGGAGTTCGATGGCAAGACGCTGGTGTCTGTCACCAAAGAGGGCCTGGAGCTGCCAGAGGATGAGGAGGAGAAGAAAAAGATGGAGGAGGACAAGGCAAAGTATGAGAATCTCTGCAAACTCATGAAGGAGATCCTCGACAAGAAAGTGGAAAAGGTTGGTGGTTATAACTTCAATAACTAGCTTTTACGATTCAAGTTGCTGACCACCAATTGATCATTTATGTGGTAACAGGTCCCATAGTGGTCCCAACGTGAGCTGCGGTGAGTTTGTAGGTTTGAGATGGTCCTTTGCAGCTCGCCGTCTGACGTCTTACAAAACATAACATTTTAATGAATGTGATTGACGTGACTCTAACGGATGCTCGTTTCAGTTTGTTCTGGTTTGGCTACCACAAATGTTATGCTTTCAAAGTGGTAGGCATGGGGGTTGATGTTCCAGGTACTGGGGGGTGCGTCCTAATGTACCTGCTCTGCATGCCTCACTTTAGGTTTACTGACGACCTATTGGTGCTCAGACTGGATGTTTTTCCTCTTTCAGGTGACCGTGTCCAACAGACTGGTGTCCTCTCCCTGCTGCATTGTGACCAGCACTTACGGCTGGACAGCCAACATGGAGAGGATCATGAAGGCCCAGGCGCTCAGGGACAACTCCACCATGGGCTACATGATGGCCAAGAAGCACTTGGAGATCAACCCCGACCACCCTATTGTGGAGACTCTCAGGCAGAAGGCAGAGGCTGACAAGAACGACAAAGCTGTGAAGGACCTGGTCATCCTGCTGTTTGAGACCGCCCTGCTGTCCTCGGGCTTCTCCCTGGACGACCCACAGACCCACTCCAACCGCATCTACAGAATGATCAAGCTCGGCTTGGGTAAGGCCAAACTCCAAAGCAGAATTTCCATGCTTCTGCTAAATGTGTAGGATGCTAATAAGCGACGGCTCTCTTCTCTGCAGGCATCGACGATGACGATGTTCCGACTGAGGAGGCCACGACCACAGCTGTCCCAGAGGAGATGCCCCCACTAGAAGGCGATGGGGATGATGATGCTTCACGCATGGAGGAAGTTGATTAAACAGACCTCACCTAAACTTAAAACACTTCAGCCCTGTTATTTCCAATAGCTCATCCTTAAAAGTGCAGTAACTGCAAAACTAATAAGTCATTCCTGTTGTGTGGTGGCCCAGTGTTGCTCTTGTTGCTGAGAGCATTCTGCTGCAAGACCTTGAAAAAAGCGGTTTTGTTTTTTTTTGTTTGTTTTTTTTTGCTGTCAAAGTTCATGGTGGCCACACATAGTTTTAACAAGTACCCTGTTGCACTGAGTTTTAAATGTTGGTGTGGTAAACGTGCAAACACAGGAATTTTACATTCCTTATTGGATCGGGTCCGTAGAGTTCTGGGAGGTTCTGTTCATGTGCAACACTGCACGCTGCATGGATAGAGGACTGTTTGATTCCCTTGCCTGTGTACAGGCGTATCTGTATTCAAAGTCTTGTTTTTGCAAAAAAAAAATTAAAGATGGAATACCTTATTTCTTGTATTTGTATTTTGTTTGTTCAAAAGCCATTTCTGCACAATCATGACTGGCCCCCAGCTGTGTAGTTCTGCTCCCATCTCACCACTAGGTGGAGACAAACTAAAGGTTGCTCTTGGTACATAAGCAACATTAGGTGCTGCTGTTGGGTGAGTTGTGCTGAAACTTAATTTGCCTGAAGGAATTAAAATGTATCTGTTCACAAATGGCTGAAGGTGAGGGACAAGTTTGCTGCAGTTTGGGTCCTATCATTCTGTAACGCTGCCCCTTCTGACCATTGAATGTCTTTATGCTACAAGTCTGTTAAATGAGTAACAGTAATAAAGCTAATGGTTTGGCTGTTTATTGGGTCTGCAAAAATGTCTTTAAAATAAATTTATGGAGGACAAAAATGCAACATGAAGGTGGAAAGATCTACCTGCCAATCTTAAAATAGACACTTGTAAAAGCACATGACGAATTTGTGTGAAAGGCCAACAGGTAGTGAAGGTGCAGGTTTTTACAAAATGAGATGGTGACGGGCCCTAGGGAGAAGCAGAGTTGCTTTCCTGTAACTCACGTGCTTTCATGTAAGAGGGGGCGGCAGCAACTGCTTGCTTTTTTGTTTTTTTTGGGTTCTTGACAGTGAAATTGTGAAGCGTGGGTGTCTGTCCCTTTTCGAGCTCGACAACTCTTGCTAAAGTCAAAATGAAAGGGGGGACGTCCGGCTGCGTCATTCAGAGACTTGACTAAACTATTCTAATGCCGGGGGAACCTTCCTTCAGCGGCCTCTTCGGCTTCGATTAAAGACCTCTAAACATTCCACGGAAATGATCAAAGGTTACTCAAAGTATTCTTCAGAGCTTCTTGAGGACGAGGTTCCCTGAAATTCCTCCGTGAGCTCCACCACTGAAAGGTCAGCCAGAAGAATTCATGCAACTTTCAAACACTACAAAAACATTCCAGAAAGTTCTGTGAAACTAACAGTGCTATAAACCTTTCCTTTTTTAGTATCCTTAAATATTTGACAACTCACTCAAAAATGTAACTGAAGATACTCTGAGGCATCCAAGAGACCTGAATTAATAAAATTAGATCAATAAGTGAAATTAGAATTAAACAGTATTCTGGCTGACTTTAGGGGGGGGAACGATCCCCAAAACCCGCAACCCATTATTATTTGTGACACAGCTTATTCAAAAGGGAAATCAAAATCCTAGTGACATCACAGGTTTTTTTTCATCACGTCAAAAGGTGTTTCTAGTCCTTACTGATACTTTGCTTTCTCTATTTTTTTTCCCCCTGACACTGATTACTACTACATCCTGTGGAAACAGTCGATTCTCTAGAGAAACCGTGTCTTCAAGCCACAAATGCTGAATGCCTCGCTTTGGGGGTTCCTGGTGCGTCAGTAGGCTGCGGTGCAAAATGTCACAGCTCTGGATGCCTTATTGACCCGTTTGGTGCTTTTTCACACGACCCACAGCAGCAGCATCCGTCCCAGATTATTCTGGGGGGGTATGAAATCTCTCATCAGTTAGCTGGAGTTCTCACTCACTCGTTGGTGTTTTCGTGTCCCGCCGACGTCAGAACACCACAGGGAGGCCAGAAAATGCTAATCACAGTCAAACCTGGCGTGAGGGGTGCTCCTCATCGCCCTGTCCTGAGTTCAGTCTAGTTTCAGTGACATTTCGAAAACAAAATGATCTACTCCTGTTGCACACGTCAAGCACTTTGAAGAGTTTTGGCTAAGACAAAGTCTCTTTGTGGTCTGCAGCTGGTACAGGACAAAGCACGAGAACATGCGGCCCTGGGCTTGCCCTTTTGATTTCCTATTCTTTACAGGCCTCTAATGCTCTTCATTGTCTATATGTTATCCTCACCTATATCCATATAGAGATTGCATGTCCAAACACAGAAAAAAAAAGTCTAAGTTGCTTTCGTAAAGTCCAAGTGTCCAATCTCTGGAACAACCTCACCATTCGTCTGAGATCAGGTCCCGTATCTTCATCCGGACATCAGATCCAAGGGCTCTTGCAGATCTCTTGTGGGGCGTAATCTAAGGGTCCTGGTGTGGTTTGCTTTCACTATCACTGCTTTAGGACGGCTTCGGAAACAAAACGCGGGGTATAGCGGCCTTGTCCCGAGTAACTGCCGTGTGAGGTTCGCTATACATTTGCCACATCTGTCTCACAGAAATAACGTAACAAATCAAATGAAACGTTTCATATTTTCTAGGGGCTGTTTCAGAAGGGGCCCGTTTCACATGAGTCAGCCAAATCTTATTACCTCTGAGTCAGCACACTGAGTTCTCCCCTTTGTCAAATCGAGAGAGGGGCCCGAAACCAGAGGGCCACAGGTCCTGAGCTTCTTTTTTTACACCTTACTCACTTCTATTTTTTTTTTTGTTTGTTTTTCATTTGAATTATTGGAAAGGGGCTCGGAGATATTGACAACGCGAGGCGCTGCCGCCAACTTGAACGGGGAGAGGGACTCTGTGAGTCGAGAGGAGCCGGGGAATTTCCCCATCCAGCCGCTTTGAGGTTATTAAAACCGGAGGTAAGGTTTCCTTAGCCCTTCATAGTCAAACCCGGCCCTGAGCCGGGCGCCTGTTGAATCATGAGGGGGAGGGGGGTTAATGAATCAGCGGGGAGCACGTCACACGTCCTCAGAATGACTTCGGTCGACTGCGTTTGATGACACAGAGGAAGAGGGAAAAGATCACTCCGGGGAAAGAGATTTAAATGACTGATCTGATGCGATTAAAAACCAACAAAACCTGTTGTGATGAGACATCCGGTGAAGTATTAAAGGGAGAAAAAAAAAACATCATTTAGGTTTGTGGAAAGGCAATTTTCAAAAAGAGACTCCCTGATTTGACAAACTGATGCTGATTTTTTTTTTTTTGGGGGGGGGGTTGCTGCTACGTCATCAGAAATATGCAAAATGTGGAGGTGTTTTCGGCTAAGCTGGAATCTGAAAAGTGTTGATAGAAACCCAGAAACATTTTCTTGGATTTTTTTGGATTAGTTTTGCCCCTCATACACGCAAATTAAAAAACCCAACCGGTAACTCATCAGGTCTTAAAATGATGCGAGTAGAAACACAGATCAGACTAGTTAAGTCGTTATTTATTAGATAAAAATCCTGAGCAGTCTATGGCCCAAAACAGAGCATTAAATGATAAAAAGAAGAAGTCTGTCTGCCGTCTATGGGCTTAGAGAAGAATGACAGGGCAGCAGCACCTGCTGACTCAGCATCCAGGTGAGATTTCTTACCGCAACGGTGGAAGTGGAGACATGACAGAAAGACTCTCAGCCGGCTCTTTTTCAGTTAATTCCACATGTTTTATTAATCGAGTAGCCAGAGAAAGTAGTAGAATGATAAAAACAATGTACCGGTAACGCCGCGTTTCCCTTGTGAGCGTTCTTTTTCCCGCAAAGCGCCCTCTGGGCCAGAAGTGACCGAAGTGAGGCGTCAACACTAAATCCTTTCAGTGTTTCGAACATTCGCATGAAAAACACATTAGGCGGTCCTTTTTTTCGTGCCAGACAAAACGGTCGGCGGGAAATAATTGCTAAGCATAAGAGATATATTTACATGGGTTTGGATGACCAAATTCATATAAACAATACATATAATCTGTGGAAAAAACAAAAATAAAAATGAACGTTGGACCAGAAAGGTGCAAAAGTTTTTTTTCTTTTTTTTATCCCCGGCAGGATCTGGAGCCGTGATGCCAGAATACTGTACAGTCCATGTAATTTCCCTCAGGGATTATCAAAGTATTTCTGATTCTGTTTCTGATGTAGTGCACTTTTTATTCCCCGAAATGTTTGCAGCTGCTGGAACATTTGAAGCCATCTTAAGTTAAGCAGAGAGGCATTATTGTGTCTTCAGACTGTGTAACCAGTTTTTAAAAGTAAAAACTTCCCATTAAGAAACAGAAGGCCCTGCTCTCCAATTAAAAGAAAGGAAAAAAAAAAAGTCTCCCTCCTGAGACGGAAACCCGACACTGACAGAGAGAAAGGCGTCGTCTCTGGAAGGCGACTGTCTTGTATTATCCTTTTGTGGAAAGGTGAAATGTTTCCAACGCTCGGATATTAATGCTTAAACGTACATTAACCTTACACTGGCTCCACAAGCCAAATGACCCTCTGCTGAATGAGAGCGAGTTTGAAACTTAAGACGGTCTTACAGGCACTCAAAGCTGCTCCGACCTGAAATATCACACCGACCCCTTGGGGGTCTCGGTATCCCTTTCTGTGCCGATGCTAACGGAAAACAGTTAAAACATATATGAAGAAGAACAGTTTAAAAGGAGAAAAAAGAACAAAAAAAAGACCCCACGGATGGACAAATAGCGCCACAGAAAACGTGGCGCCCGTCCCCAGTCCGGCGCGGCGGCGGCGGCAGCTACACCTTCTGCGCCGGCGGCGGCGGCGGCCGGCGGCCGGACTTCACGCGGCTGCGCGCGTACACCCGCAGGAAGAGCGCCAGGAAGACCACGGCCACGCCCAGGCTGCCCACCGGCGTGACGGCGTGGCCGTACAGAAAGCAGGACAGGAGGATGGCGATGGCCTGCCGCAGCGTCATGATGATGGTGAAGACGGCGGCGCCGAACTGGTTGATGGTGTAGAAGATGAAGAGCTGGCCGCAGGCCGAGCACACCGACAGCAGCACGGCGTGGAAGGCGAACTCCGACTGGCGCGCCATGAAGGCCAGCGAGTCGAAGAGGGCGCCCTGCTCCAGCAGCGAGCCCACGGTGAACAGGCAGGAGAACAGGTTGACCCCGAACATCATCTGCACCGACGACATCTTGTGCTTGAACAGGTTGTCCTGCCAGTTGGAGGTGAAGCTGTCGAAGACGATGTAGCCCACCAGGATGACCACGCCGCTGAAGGTGGTGACGGTGGACGGGTGCTTGCTGGCCGTGCTGGTCAGCAGGAACATGCTGACGCCCACCGAGATCAGCACGGCCGTCAGGTACTCCCAGTACTCGTAGCTCTTGCGCGACACGATCTTGCCCATCAGCATGACGGGGATCACCTTGGAGGCCTTGGCCAGCACCTGGGTGGGGAAGCTGATGTACTTGAGGGCCTCGTACTGGCACCAGCTGCTCATCACGTTGGAGAGCGAGGCGAAGGAGTACTTGTACATGGGCGCGCCGTGGCGCGGCTGCTTGAAGAGCACGCACCACAGGCCCGCCACGGTCAGCGCCAGGATGCGGTTCATGAAGACCAAGAACTGCGAGTCCTTGAATCGCTCCCCCTCCTCCCCGGGAGTCGTGGCTCCGTACGACCGCGTCATCACCCTCTCCTGGAGGACCCCCCACGTCAGGTACGACGCCTGAGGAGAGCAAAGCCGGACAGAAATGAGCAAGAAGAAGCGACGGCTGACCTCCGCATTATAAGCTCCAGTAGTGGCTGGGGTTGTGTTCTGCATCCACTAGATAAAGCTGCGCTAAGAGAATGTCAACAAAATAGTCAGATAAGTCAGTCAAACTTTATTATCAGAATACAAACCAGTGTTCTGATCACTCTGTTCACTCCCAAAAATGAATAAACTCCTGTTTTATTATTCCTCCCGAGCTAATGTCAGGGACGCAGTGTTTTCGCCACACAGTTTATCTTTTAACAAGATGGGATAATGGGTAGTGCAACATTTTTATCACGTAGTGGAAGGGAACTTTTCCTTCATTCAGTTAACACGTAAAAGAGAGACCGCGCGCTACTTATTCAACGGGAGAAAATGGAGTCGGTGGCTGCTTCCTGTAGTTGCAAGACCTGTTGCGGCTCAATCTTGATCCATACATAAGGCGCACCGATTTATAAGGCGCACTGTCGGTTTTTGAGAAAACTGAAGGCTTTTAGGTGCGCCTTATAGTGCGGAAAATACGGTAAATAAGATTCCTGTGGATTTTTTTTTTTGGGTGCTGGGAAACTGGAATCATACACATACTGGAGACAAAGCATGAACCAATGTGGGGCTGTTTACTTTTGGGCGGTTCTCCTACCTGAAGTCCGGCCGCACAAAAGATCAGCTTGACAGCTTGTTTGACTGAGGAGGCCGAGTCGCCATCGTTCCGGCTTGCGTTGGACACGTCATCCAACAGGCCGGTCTTGTCCTCGCTGCCAAACACGCAGGCCTTTATCACGGGGTAGCACAGGCCACTACCTGAAAGGGGGGAAACGCAGAGACGTGGGCCAAAGGAGAACAGGGTCTGCGCATTATTATTTATATTTTGCTACATCAGGGGCTTTCCAGCGGGAGAATCGCACCGGCCGAACCTGTGTCTAAGTAGTTGGAGCGCTTGAAGTAGCTGATGAGGAGGTAGCCGGGGACGATGATGGTCGAGTAGCCCAGCAGGTTGACCAGGAAGCGGAAGAGCCAGACGTCGTGCCAGCCGTCCAGCAGCGAGGAGTCGTTCCCTTCCACAGAGGAGGGGAACAAAAGCAGCCCCAGCGCACACCCCACCCTGCAAGGTAAACCGACACGGAGCCAGGTTACACAAATTAGGGCGGCAATGTTTGACTTTAGTCAGATTAAAACAAACAAGAAAGTGCCACATCAATGAGTTTATGGGGAAGCAAGCAGGAGAAAAAAGGACGGGGATGAATCACACCGCCCGATATCTGGACACTATCAACTTAAAGAGACATCACAACACACAGTGAACATTGTTTTGGCTCAGATAACCAAGTTCACACTGCACAAAGGAGGTCATACGCTGACATTTATGAGGGGGAGAAACCATGTGAGGCAAAGCATCATTCCTAATAACATCCAAAACTCAGTGTTCTGTTTAAAAACGGAGAATGCTGTGGGATAATATGGCCTCTCTGGCCGGTGGAACACCCAAGCATGTTTAAAAGAACTTCCAAGCCACTCTACGAGGAAGTCATACCATTTTTCTCCAAGTCTGTGCAGAATCAAAAGGACAGATCTGACGCCTCTCGTGCGCTCAAAGGATCAACGACCTTTTAAACCTCGCCGGCTCACTAAGCGAGATAAGCTAAATCAGCTTAAAGTGCTCATGCACACCCCCGGTGACATCTTATTAAAACCTGTGTCCGCTGCCGCCGTGGCATATCCTATTTGGGAAGAGGCAGGGCCTCCTCCCAGGGGGCCTGCGAGCCTGAACTAACACAGAGCTCCTTTGTGTGCTGTACCCTGGTCCGCCAACGGCCCACTGCTGCAAAACCTGGCCTCCGAACAAGAAACTTAATACATGGAGGAATGCACGGCCCTGACGGGGTAGCCTGCAAACACACAGAAAACACCATCAGAATTCAGCTGAGCGCTTGTCATGGAGGAAGAGTTTCCTATATGGATCATCTAAAGAAGAGAAGATGCCAATAAACACAAGCAGTAACCATTTATACCATGGTGTAACTGATGTAGATAAATGATGCCTCAGATGTGAGGGGGAAAGGGGGGGGGGTCTACATCTTCTCTATCACAATTAGCTACATGTTGAGTTAGTCATAGCACATTTGGACGTGTTATTACAAATGCTGTGTGACCAATAGAAGATAAGGGGCTCAGGAATTATGCACATCTGTGCCACGAAATAACACGACACTCTTAATAGCACGGCAGACGTAACGAGTGAACATTTGCCATATAAAGAGTCAAAAACCAAACACTTGTGGCTGGGCTCAGTGGGCTGAATTAAGTGGAGCTCAACACTTCGTTTGCCTTCCGACCAGACGGCAGCTCGCCGTGGTCAACAGGCTCAAAACACGCCGGGTCTGTAACTGCGAACGGCTCAACTTCCCCACGTCTAAAACTCATCTTTAGCCGGGCGTGTTTTTCTTATTAGCGCGTCTCGCCCTGAGACGTTACCTCCATAATGAAGATGGCATTTTCCCAACACTGTGGCACCGCACCTGGCGCCGAACGCACGGCGACACACTCAGACTCTTCCGCGGCGACACAGCATCAAGCCGCTCCCTCCTGACAGGTTGATATGTTTTTAATAAGTGGGGCTTGGCCGCCTTTAGCCCTGGAATAGAACACTTATCCTCAGTAGCCGATGTGGTGGCTTCAACAGGAAAGCCTGCCCCCTCCTTCGTTTAGAAAAGCATCGAACATGCCGGCATCCCACCGGTGACTCTCCCCCTGTCGGCGTGGAGGAGTCACTGCATGTCAAAGCAGTTAAAATAGGGTACAATAATGATGAGTTTCTTAATTTAGTCTAACATGCTATTTTAATAGGTTTGGGGGTATGGATGTTCATTAAATCTACTTAAATTTTTCTGTCTTCATTGTATTTTTTTTTTCACTCATAGAGTTCTATTAAAATCTTATCTTTAGAATCTCATTCTGTCCACATATACTCATTTCACAATTACTTTGCAGCACTGAAAACAGGAAGTGGAAAATAACACAAACTCATGCATGTTTTTGTTTTTTTTCTTTATCATAGATCCCGATGGTTTGACTTCAAATGCATAAAAATGTATTATATACTTCACATGCAAATACTATTATATATAATGCTAAATAGATTAATATATATTTGTGGCAGAGCAACAGCTGGGTGGATTAATAAATAAACTATATACATATCCATCCATTTTCTTAGCCGCTTATTTCCAAATGGGGTCGCAGGTATACACATACATATACACAAAAAAATATTACAGTCTGTTTCTAATCTTTTTTTAAAGGTATGTTCGATGACAAAGGAAATACACAAAGTAGCAAAGTAACATAAAAGAAAACATTTTAAACATGATTTCTTCCAATTATACTGTTCTATAATGTATTTAATTGGGAAAAAAATTAAGCACAGGAATAAAATGTGTCATGGTTCTGCCTGTTGAAATAATTTATAAACATAACAGAGGCAGAGGACGGTGATTTGCTAAAGGAAGTTTGGCACGTTGCCCGGTAAAGCCAGGGTTCACACCAAAAGCCTCCCACTGTGTCCCAAAAGCAACAGCCTCTCCAACTGGTTATTCTCACATTTATTCTCAGCATTTTGAGAATTTCACCTAGTAGCTCAAACCAGTCCAGAAAAAGCAACGACTTCTGATTTCTGAGGCTGAGAATCTTTCCCTGAGCTGTGGAAATAAAACATTTTCAGGGGGAGAGCTGAAGATTTGCACACTTCATGTACTTAAGTGAGGTTTTTATCTCCAATTTTCCAAAGGAAATCTGTCACATGAACTGAGAGGTGAGTTGCTGTGGACTGACCCTATCTCTGGAACAACACCCATCTTTTTTTTTTTTTTTTTTTTTTTTAAGAGGGAAACTACAAGGAAGAATGCTTGTAAGTTTTTCCAACAGCTTTTTGGTGTTTTTGGTACAACAGCACGGCCAGTGCTGCATATAACACAAATTAGCTTCAGAGTTTCACACTCGAATGGGGAAGTAGCTGTAGTTTCAGAACTCTGTTCTAGCTTTCGTCCGCAAAGCTTTGACTGCTTTATATCTCGGGAAAGGTTTGGTATTTGTAGAACACCCTGCTTTCATCAAACACATCTCACCTGAGTGTTAGCCTTTGTTGCGACCAGGAAAACACTCTGGTTAGACCTCTGCATGAGCAGTACCGCGAACCAGTTTAGCTGCTGGCATGTTTACGGAACAGATAGTCAGGGTGGAATTTCCAGCTTCTCATTGCGAATTGTATTGCGGGAGCCAAGAGGAAGAAGATACTTGGAGTAAAACAGAAGATGCACCTTTAAAAAGCAACTGACAGGAAAGACAAACAGACTACTTTACACGGAAGTTTGAAATGATGATTAAAGAAATGGCTGCACATGGTAAAAAATTGCATCTAACTTTCCTTTTGCACAGTCTGCACAACAGCTTTCATGATGCTTTGATAAACTTGGAGTTTCCTCTGCGAAACAGCCAGCATATTGTTGGAGATTTGTGCAGACACGACAAATGCGAAAACAAGTTAGAATGAATTTCCACTTTCTTATTTCCAGAAAAGAGCACAGCATGCTGCTTTTTGTAAAAATGATTTTATTACAAAATAAATGAACTGCATCAACTAGAAAGGCCAGTGTAATTACGGTTTTCTACAGATTAAGAATAAAATGAGATAAATAGAGAAAAACTGTTCTACAACACGAAGCAGCAAACCTAAAAAAAAATCACTTGAAGCTGCATTTTATGTTATATATTACCTTTCTCTTTCATGGACATTGGATTTCTTCGACAGCAGGGGTGTGATTAGTTTGCCAGATTTACATTTTCTGATTCAAATAAAAAAGGTTCTGATGGCCGTCAACATTATGGAAACTAGAGCAATGGAGAGTTTGGAAAACAGACAATTTCAACATGTGAAAGAGGTAGAAATTTCACGGGAAATGAACATATTGATTGTAAGTTTGGCACTCACAGTGAGATGGGTTATTTAGGCAAGTACATCCCAACTCAAATACATTATCATTTTTTAAATCAGAGTTCATATGAACAAGGCCACTCTGCATGTCAGAGGAAAAGATTTAGATCTCTAGACATGGGAGTGAACTACAGAAGGCACTGTCTAACAAAATTTTTATCCTGAATAAAACTATCTATTGAAAAAGGCTGCTCCAGCTCTCACGAGGCTCCCAGCAGTTGTTCACCCTTTGATTCAGCTCAAAAGTTCACACCAACCACCGACCTTCCAGAGATTTGGATGTCATCAAAAGGGAGGAGAGCCAAGATCTGAAAGTAAAAGGAAACAAAACAAAAAATAAATCAAAGTTTACTGGAGCTGCTTGTAAGCATCCGCTGCTGTCATTGGCAAACAACAGGAAGAGAAAAACTTTGTCGAGAAGCATAATTTATGCACATGCAGCTGCATAAGTCAAAATTCTGATATGTTGAAGACAGTAAATCATTCTGATTATTTTAGTTTCTCCAAAAATTCTCTCAAGAAAGCAAAGTGCACACTAAAGTAAGATAAAGACGTCTGTATCTGGTGAGACAAAATGGCACTGCCTTTTAAAAGGTTCAGAGTTGTTGCATTAATCAAGGCTGTTTCCATCTTTTGTGGCTTTTAAATGTCAGATTGACATAATATTGAGGTCAGCTATGGGGAAACATGCCAGGTGTAACAGGACCCTTTGTTTTTCTTGCCATTCTGGAAACTTTGACAAAGACAACTTTAAAATGTGAAAACCGAGAAGTTTCTTTGTCTCTGGGACAGTAAATGCTAATTTGGAGCTCGATGGGAGCAACAGATAAATGTTCCTAAATGTCAGGACGAAAGGAAATTTAAAAAAAGCTCATGATATAATCAGGTGTAAAAACTGCACTCAAAAGAGGCTTTCAGAAGATTTATAATCTCATTGTAGTATTCCAGACTTTTAGGGGATTTTATCATCCTTAGTACATAATATCTGGAATGATTCAGACAAAAAAAGAGAAATGGCACCATGAGTGCTGGAACAGAGCAGCAATGGGTAAAGACCCAACAACGGGCAAATGTGGAGGAAAATAAGCAACTGTTCAGGGAAAGCTTTGCACAAATTTGCCCTCCTCTGCTCCTACAGGGTGATGTAAAGAGGCGGTGCATTAAAATCCCTGGCAGGCCGGCGTTAGCGCTTTGCTGTCTGTGCTGAATGCTTACGTCCTCGTCGCCAGCAGCCAGATCCAGCGCCGTCTCGTCCTCTATGTTTCGCAGCATTTTGTCGGCTCCGAACTGACAGAGCAGGTGGGCGATGTCGGCGTCTTTCCTCCCCACCGCCAGGTGGAGGGCCGTGCATCCGTTGAACATGGCCGCGTCCACGTCCGCCCCGCTGCTGAGCAGCAGCCTGACCAATGAGAGGTCATGCAGCTCGACGGCGAGGTGAAGGGCCGTTTTACCGCTGGTGCCTTCCTGTGGGGGCAGGGGGAGACGCAAGAGAAATGATGGGACTTATTTATTTCCACAAGCACGAAGGGAGACATCCCCGTGTCTCCTGTTGCAGAACTAATTACAATAAGGATTCAGCACCACGTGTGAAGCAGACCGATATGTTGGGACAGTGATTTAAACCAAGAGGAATGTCTGGGGTAGTTACAGGGCTGACCACCATGTTCCCTTCCATCAATAGAAAGTTAAGACCAGCAGGCCAGCCCGGCCTAATCATATCTCAATTCTAATTATGTCTCCCTGAATTCTGCAGGGCGCACTGAGCTGGGCTCATATCACTATCAGCGCCGCACAGGTGCAGCGGCCTCACGGACGGGAATACAACATTAGGCACAACATAGCATTAGTGAACAGGGTTTGGATAAACCATTAGTGCAGGGGAACCCTTCTCAAGGTATGAAAACGGGATCGCTCGATTTTCTACCGCCAGAGCCAGCGTGTTCCCTACCTGGATATTAAGGTCTGCTCCCTTTTTCATCAGGAGCGTCATGGCTAGATGCCGCCTGTTCAGTGCAGCCAGGTGAAGACAGGTCAGACCTGCAAGGGCACAATCGTTGAATACAAAACACAGGACTCAAATCAATAACAAAACTAAGCCTGGTACAAAAAAGACTGCTGGTCTATGCGGCCAGTTTCCAGTTCATGACCACGTCACTGAATTTATATTTAAGATTCCTGTGGTAACTGGATCAATGGTGGGATTTATTCATTAACAGGGACACTTTGGTTTATTTATAATGGAGCCAACTGATAAGGACGAGCAGTCTGCTGCTGCAGTGAAGTAATTCCCCCCCACCTCTCCAGTTCTGGGTCTCGAGCACCCGCTCTAGTTTGCTAGGAGAGGTGTCTCTGGTCATTTCGGTGACGCATTCCGTCAGCCCGTGCTGGCAGGCCACATGCAGCGCCGTGTTCCCGTCCTGGTCCTGCAACTCCAGACTGGCACCCTTGTCCACCAAGCTCCTCACGACATCCGACAGGTCCAGATAGGTGGCCAGGTGCAGAGGACTCTGTGGGTCACCAGCAAACAAGGATTCAACTTTTTAAGAGATTTCTTCCACTGTTTGGCTGTTGGGCTGATGTTTGCTTTGGATAAGAGAGGTTCCAATTAAATTATTAACGTTTTCTGAATCTGAATTTTTTATTTTCTTAAATTGTGTGGGGTTTGGCTTTCTGTTGTTTTTCTCTTTGAAGACATCTGAATGACCCCATTATAAAAGCTTGAGACACGTTAAAACTTAAAAAAATAACACAAAATCTACCAACATGTGGCATCGTTAACACAACGTTATAGATTTGTTTTAAACCGCTGAGGATATAAATGAACATTCTTCTGAATTAGGTGAGGTCTAAGAATGACTACTCTGAAGAAATTAGGCAACCAAAAAAAAAAACCCTCTGCCCAGAGCTGAGTCAATGCAAGAAGTGCTGATTTTCCACTTCAAATATTTCTGTATTGGCAGCTCCGTCACCTCCATCCTCACGTTGAGTTATGGCTCTGTTCTGACTTATTCACGGACTGGAACAATTCCACCACCCACATCCACACAAGGATCTCTCCCCAGCTCCCTGTGGTTCTATTTCTACACGGGGTAGAGGAGGGGAGTTTCCATTCAAAGTCCCTTATGAGCTAACACTGGAACCACCCACAGTGAGGGAGGACGGACTGCACATAAAGAGGAACAACACTTCTCTGGAAGTACAGCTATAAAAATAAAGCCACTGCTTCCACTATCAAGATACTAGTAATGAGGAAGTTGATATGGATAGCAAATTTGAAAAAATCCCAGTGGAAGCTGCCGTTTGCCCGAGCAGGGGAACCTACCTGGTATAAGTCGTTCTGGATGTCCAGCACTTCTTTTGGGAAGAGTTGTATCAACTCCTGAGCGATGAATTTATCCTTATGGATGATTGCTAGGTGAAGGATTCTATAGAGGTGGCAAAAAAACAAAAACAAAACTTTGCTCATTATGCTTGCAGAAACATCCACCACTGACTTATTTCACATTGAGCAATCAAGCCAAAGTGCTGCAGAGCGAAGTGGGCAGAGTTAAATTCAACACTTCAGTAAAGTGTTGCATCACAATTTTCCTCAGTGTTCATCTCTAGAGCGCCTTAAACTGTAACTCTTAGTGGGCTGAGTGGCAAGACTGAGCTACTCGGATATTGTGCAATAGTAAAAAAAAAAAAGAAAGAGAAAAACAACATTATAAAGCTTAAGAAGATTGTGGGGGGAAAAACATGTTTGATGGAGTGAGCATGATAACCATCACCTGTGCGTGGATGCAGGGTTTGGAAGATACGACCAAACAAAACAATAACACACTAACCTCAAACCCTGAGTAGGAAGTTGTAGCAAACTAATGTGTGCACAGGCAGGAAGTGGAACAGTGCACTGGTGCTTAATTTAGACCCACTGAGAACAACAATGGCCTTGTCTGGAGAAGGGTTTCAGGAGGTCTTAAATAAAGCTGATCGAGAGGGAAGATTTCATTGTGTGCAAATTCAACAAAGCCATAAGGGATTTGTTACAACTGGACAGCGAATAGGCTCGTTGAAGACAAAGCCTGGCGCTTCTCGTCTCAGAGAAAGGGCCAAGCAACCGAGGTGAATACCGCAGTCTGCTTCAGACGCAGACAGTGTGGGATCAAAAGTTCTCTAACATTTGATTTCAAAGCCCCTGACTCAGGTCCCAACAACCCATCTAAATGTCAGATCATGCTATCTGTTGAGCAAGGTGACAAAAAAAGAAATTAAACTAATGTGCTAAGATTCAGGATATTCACTTTCCGTCGAAACAGCAAAAGGACATCTTACTTCACACGTGCTCTGTAAGCTGTAGGAAAACATGCTCTCAGCTTAATATTTAGGTTGTTTTTACAATTAAAATGTTACATATTTGCTGTCTGAGTAGAGGATTCGTTGCATTTTCCCAAATTCAATATTTATCATTCTGAGCATCCTCAGGATTTCGCCATTCAATTAGGATATCTGTTGTAAAAATGTTTAGAAAATCTGTATAGAAACTAAAAACAACCTCAACACAGCTTCTAGGTGAAATATTAGAGAAAATGACAGGTTAAAATACATGCTTGATGCATCGCAAAGCAATATATGTTAATGACTTGTTTCCTGTAAAGTGTGTTAAATCGGTATGGAGTGATTTAAATGTCTGCAGAACAATGGATGCCCCTCATTGTTTTAGTTTGAATAGACTTCCTGGTTTGAGAAAGTAATGAATGAATTATTTTAAAAGAAAGGGAAAACAATCCCACAAAGAGAATGTTTGCATAATTCTGTGTCAGTTTTAAGCATCTTGTGTGGTGTGTTTCAGGTATTTTTCTCCCCTCTTGACAGGTAGTCTACGCATCTATAGTTAGTGTGTGAGAATGAAACCATGCGGCTTCAACAACTGGCAGGAGGAAATGAAAAGAGGTCAGAGAAACAACAACACCTCAGCAACGTCTGTGACTAAATCACTTGCGGCATTACAGTGTTTGCAGGGCTCATTAAGAAGTCTGCTTCCACATCAAAACAGCCTGATGACAAGGCAGCATTAGATGAGCGGGTAAAAAGAACCACGTCGCCAGATAAAACTAAATGTGGAGGACGGGGTGTTTGGACTGTGGGCAAAGAGGTGAAAGTTTCATTGACTCATACTAAAACATGACAAATGGCCAATTTCAAAACTGCTTTAAAAAATGCTTAGTTTTGCCGATAGAATGACAATTTGAAAATAAAAGGAGAGTCAGAAGCTCGTGCATTGTGGGAATAAACATGCATATGTAACATCCTGATCATCCAGTTTTTTGGCTCAAAAGCCAGCCATACAGCTACCTCACAGCATGTGCTTTGTCTGTAGTGCTGGGGGAAGTCCAGGCCTATCTTTTTCACTTCTGTTTTCTAACTGAGAAGGGCCTCTAACGTGACAGCGTGCATTCATGACACGGACAAAGTTCACTAAAAAAAAGTTTTGGAGTATTACACTGATATAAAACCCCCTTAGACACTACAATCAAGGGGAAACCAGACCCCAGGGTCTGCCTCAATCCATTTAAAGGTAGCAACTTTGAAAATCTTTTTCAATTTTGGAACACATTTTCAGCCCAATATTAATACCAATTTTTTTCAGCTCATGAAATAAACAGTTCCTCTTTATATTATGTTTATATCAGCCTGAAAGGAAAATAAATAAGTCTCAGTGCCAAGTAAAGCATTTATGAGCTGGGATCATGTTCTCAGAGCAGATGAGTCTTTTACCAGGGGGGCAGGATTTCAGCTATTAGAAAAACTAATGTATGAAAGCTGCTTCAGACCGAGGGACTCTTTAGCTCTCTAACTCTAATAAGCTGAGGTGTGGTTACCTTCCTAATGAAAAACTGATATAATGAACAAAGACCTACGTGTCTCCATCTTCTGTAATGGTCGTGAGAGGATTCTCCTGCTCGGGCAGTTCTGGGCTCCCTACTTCCTCGCCGACGGCGCCGGAGAGAGAGAAATCCTCCACCATGTCTGACAGACTCTCCACCGTGATGGACGAGGAGCCATAGGCTGAGTCCAGGCGCTCGTCCACGGCTGAGCACTTGTCCCTCGGTCCGCTGAGGTCGGTGCTCGGCCCCCGTGGCTCCTCCGACTTGAGTATCGAGTACGAGTCGATACCGGAGTCGGCGCGGCTCTCCTCCAGCAAGTCATCTTTGCTACAAGCTCCGCTCGCCATGGTTGAGTCCTGGCGGCTTCGACCGGGCTTCCCCCCCCCCCCTCCGACACCCACCCGCCTTCCCCCGGGAATTAAAGGCTTCTGGCGGGCGTCGCGGCTGGTCGCTCGGTGATGTGGCCGAACAGCCCGCCGCCGGCTCCAGAGGACACCGCCGCTAATTTGTGAAACCGGAGGAGTGAACCGCTGCGTCTCATGCCACTAACCGACGAGACTGCTGCGCCTCGCGGCAACAGGCCCCTCTGTCGCGAGCCCTTACCAGTCTGGGGGGGAAACTTTTCAAAACATTGTCGAGCTACTTTCGGACTCGGTGAAAACGAACGACCGAAACGGCGACCCGCGGGGACGAGATATCCGGTCACAGCGCGAGCTCCGGGCGACGAGCGTACGCTCGTGTGAAAGCAGACAGGAGGAAAAGCTGGCACCTGGAAGCCAGAGCTGTTTTTGTCACATGGGGGAATCCCCGGTGAGCGCGAGCGAACATACACACGCCCACAAAACGCGCACGCGCGATCATTTTTCAAAGCGGAAGTACGAGATTTCCAAATTAAACGGTCCAGAACAACTTCCAGTATTTTGTTTTTCTACTTTGTTTGTTTTTTGTTTTGTTTTCTGTTTTATTTGACCGTTTTTGGACTTCTTGAAAAGTTTTTCGTACATTTTCGAAATTGTAGTTGATGTTCCACTTACAAAAAAACTTACAAAAGTCCATCCCAAATAATCTCCTACTACAAACACAGATACTGGACTCCCCCAAAGACCTGATTTGGAAGAAATTCTTCCCTGCCTTGTCCACATTGGCATTTAACATGTTTGCTATTTGAATGATAATTTAAGCCCAAAAAAATCAATGGTGCATTCCACTTGTTTCAGGGCTTTATAGCATGCTTAAACTTTATGCACTGAGGTAATACATTCAAATGAGATTTTTTTTCTCTTCAGGTTGTGTCCTTCCTTGCCACGTGTCAAGTTATTAGATTTGTTCACAGTTTTCAAATTTAACTCAGAACAGCTTTTGCAAGGTGCTGTTTTGTTTCAATAAGAGCCACTCAAGGCCTTGTGTAGGATTTCTGCACTGGATGAGACATAATTTCTTTACAATATCCACATAGGGAGGCAGGAGGTTGACTTGAATGTCGTTTTCATTCATAGCCTCATAATGTCGACCCTGGGACACCGTAGCTCTGACACCACACCATAAGCTTCATAGTTTTCTCATAGGGGATACAATGTGTGCAATTTCCTGCTAAGACTGCAAATTTATATCTTCTGCTTGATACTCAAATTGTGAAAGAAACTTTTGTTTTTAAGTCTGAATTAAATCCAGATCTTAAGAAAAAAAGAAGGCCCAGCTGTTTTTTGGCTTCAATCTGGATCATTCCACTGCAGCACAAGTTCATAAAAACCTGAGCTTTATTCTTACAGTTAAAACCGGAAGTGTTATTCTTCAGGCGTGTCAATGAAACCACAAAAGCTGCTATTTATGGGGCTGCAGCCTTTTTCAAGGAAACTGCAAAACCTTAGCAGTTCTTCACATACTTTTTTTCTGATTCATTGACAGAGATGCAGTTTGATCACCTGCGCAGTAATCTGTGTGGGGGACAAAAGTAGCTAACTTGTTTGTCAGCATATGGTGTGGAAGTTAGTTAACTTTTTGTAATTCAGAACAAAACCAAAATAAAAAAGGAAGAATTATTTGGTCTTTTCCAGACTCAAAAAAAGAGGTCACTTATGAAATTAGGGAAAAATACATTTTGATTCAAGTTCACATCTCCACTTTTGAGTGGATCATTGCGACACATTGGTTCTTTTTCAGTCATTCTGTTGTCCTGTTGGATGGACCAAACTTAAGCTGTCAGAAAGACAGCCTCACATTTTTGTCTAGTTTGGTATACAGAGGAGTTCTTTCTCTGCTCAGCGATGTTGCAACATATGACTGGTCCTGTGGCTGCAAAACAAAACAGAATCATCACTCATCCACTACTTTGCTAGGCATTTCCTACAAGCTCTTTGTGCTGATATGCTGTGATTGCTTTTCTCCAAATGTGGTGCGGTTTATTATGCCCGAACATCTGATTTGTCAAAGGACATTGTTTCAGAAGTCTTGTGGCTTTTTGCAAATGTAACTTTGCAAACTCAGGCTGTACTGAGTTCCTCCTGAACAAACTATTCTTGTTCAGTCCTTTTCTAATTGTTCCGTCAGGATCTTTAATGTTTAAAATGCTTATCGAGGCATGTACTGTTTGTGATATAGCTACTGTTATATATATATATATTTTTTTTCTTTACCTCAGAATGAGCTGGCTGGTTAATCACATTTTTAAAATGATTTCCTAACATATTAATCTCTTTTGCTAAACCCAATTAACTCTTCTCTCGTTTTGATACCAATAGGAAGCACACAGTAATATAAGTCTTAAGAATAAGGGTCTGACCTCTGAAAATGTCCAACTACTCGTTTCTTTCTTCTTCTGAGAAAAATGCTTGCTATGTTTTGGCCTTTAGAGGGCTCACTTCCATAGCTTCTTGTCTGCTCTCATTGGGCCAGAGATAGTCTATAAAACAAGACTTTTACATGGGTGTTTATAGCAGCCGAAACCTACAGTCTGTTATTTAATGTCACTTTCTGTTTACTTATTCCACGGTATGCCAGCGGTTCAATGTCCATACAGTGTATGCCTTATCACAGATACAGGCTTGTTTACTATACGGGATAGTGGGGAAAGGGTTCTTATGCAAACAGTACCTTGCACAACAGCAGGGATAAAAAAAAATGGTTATATGTGCTTAATCTTCATATTG
Organism: Menidia beryllina; assembly: GCA_013363375.1. Taxonomy (NCBI): domain Eukaryota; kingdom Metazoa; phylum Chordata; class Actinopteri; order Atheriniformes; family Atherinopsidae; genus Menidia; species Menidia beryllina. Next base: position 9,359,924 of record JABUIW010000152.1, on the reverse strand, counting down.
ACAAATGAGAAAAAGTTGATTACACTGTTCATAAAAAACTTCCTGCAATAAAATAAAATGTCCACATGGTCACATCAATGCAGAAAGTTACATAATAATGGCTTCTGAGTAGGCCAAAAATAATCCCAGGAATTCTTCTTTTGTATCAAACTGCATTGCTATGAAATCCAAGCAATGGCATGCACGTGAAGTATTTTATGTGTTTGTTTATTTCATATGATTGAAGGTTATCTGCCAACAAATGTCTATCCAAATGTTGTTCAGTGTGATCAAATGGAACAGACCATGGAGTCTCACTGAGCAGATCAATTGATTACAGCGAGAACACTGAAATACGAAAACTTCTATGAACAATTTCCCCCCTTAAGAGTGAAAACGGTCAGCTTACCGTGTAGGTTAACAGGCTTATGTGCTCTCATCTGCAATGATGGTTTCCTTCCTCTACCTGCTGCTGCACAGACTGGGATGCTGGGAGGGGGGGGGGGGGGGGGGGGGTCAGTTTCCCTGAGCAGCAGCGCCCCTCGTTGCTGCTGTGGTTTAACCCAACACCCAGTGTCTCTGTGTGTGTGTTATTTACATCGTGGCGTTGGGCTGACGGCTCACACGTGTGTGTTGTGTTGTCTTTGTCTTGCTCTCGGCTCTGTGCGGCTGAACCAGAGCAGCGAAAGGCAGCGTCTCCCACTTCCTAACGTTGCATCCTACTGCAGCATCTGGTCTTTGCACCGCGGGAGGAGTCTTCATATTCTGCACATCCTTGGATGCACCCTGATCGGATCCCCGTAGCGAAACCTGCCCACCTGAAATAAAAGAGGCTGGGACGATGCCCAACTCCAGCTTTTCTCCTCAGACGCGTGCTGGGTTGGTCTCTTTTGGATGATGCGCAAACGGGTTCGGTGGGTGTTTGTGTCTCACCGTGTTTTTGGAAAATCGCCGTCCCGCAAGGAGAACCGGGTTTTTGCACCGTTACCACCATGTCCCCAGCATCGGCTCCAACGGCGAGTGAGAGCAGCACCGCCACGGTCACTGAGGAGGAGGCGAGCAGTCCCAGGGAGGAGGTAAGGACCAATTGTTTTGCACCGTGCGCCAGTTTTCCACACACAACTGCAGGAGAAGCAATATCAGACCTCAACATTCGAAGCATATCGCATTTTATAGGCTGCCGATGTGGATAATCAGTCGATTTGACAGGCACCATAACAGCCACTCAATGTTTTTTTTTGGCCTTTTTGGAAGTATAACACAGGACCCGGTGCGTCCACGCACGCAGCCGTGACTGTGAACGTGGATGGATGTGCTCCTTTTTGTCACTTTGCCAGACTTGTTGTGTTCAAAGCGGGGCTCAGGGACCCATCAGGGGTCCTGGAAACGGCCCAGGCGATCCATAAGTGTGAAAACAATTTCCCCACAGGATGGAGGCTGATTCTGTTTTCTCATTTATTCTGTTAAAGGAAAATATGTTGACCTAGATAAGACATTGCGAATTTGTGAATCTTTGCTGCTTCTCTTATTCCCAGGTTCATGCACCAGTTTAAACACATGGATTCACACCGCAGTTAAAATATATAAATATATAAATGTACATTTAAACATTAAAAAGACTTCTTTAAAAAAGCTTTATTCTTCAGACATCTCTAATCTCACACTCTGGCTAAGTTACACGTCTATTACACAAGAGGCTTTTTATGTAATCTAGATGGTCTTATTATGTCAGGAGAAAGTATAGAAGAGTCTGAGAGGCACTTATTTAAAGACTCTGGCGTAGCCTCATAAGACATGAAATCTGTTACTGAAATGACTTCATGTGAACATACTTGTATTCAATGTTATAAATGTATATATCAATAAGTTCATGGATATGGTTTCAAACTGCTACAGTAATATGGGAATATTAAGTAAATTGTTTAAGTCCTGACGATGGCATCTTCTTATTCCCTGTATGTTTCTTCTTGTTCGGGTTTGAGTTATAAATACAACTAAACTGAAAAAAACAAACAAAAAAACAAACAAACCGGACATTCTCACTGTATTTAATCTACACCTCCTGAATGATCTGATGCTCAAGCACTCTGCTGTGCAGCAGTTCATCATTATTCTTGCTGCTTAAGTGAAGATTTTAAAAGGGAAGCATGAACCACAAAGTTAGGTCACGTTGCATTGATTATACTTATCAAGTCATTCTGTATCAGTGGGTAATTAATCCCTTTTTTCCCTTGGGAATGAGGCTTAGCTTTGCAGGGTACCTAGGGACCACGTGACCAAGGTGAGGAGGATAATTATGGTAGAAAAACATCTGTTATTTATGTCTGTATGTAAGCCAGAGAGCACGGAGCTACCATGTTGGATTCAACACCTCAACGCAGTGGGGCTGCTTGTGTTTGTCTTTGACCCCAGAAATGTAAATAGCAAGTTTCAGACATATAGTTCCATTTGTTGAGGCAAACCTGTCCTTCCATGGGGTTTTGAGTCTCTGCCGGTTTTGTGTAGCTGCGCTTCAACAGGGCGTGACTCGCTCTTGAGTTGTTGTTGTAGCAACTGGGACCTGCTGTGCCCCATGGCGATAAACGAAGGCACCAGCTTTGTGAGGCAAAAGTTGAACAAATGTCTTTTCTTTCTGGCTGGTTTGGTTTCATGTCTGGCCTATAGCTCTCTGGACTACTACTTCTCCTCCTATAGCCTTTCTATATAAAGTAAATATATCTGGAGTCATGCAGCGCAGCCATGTGCACGCCCACACAGCGGCAGAAACGCAGCTTGCACAGTTACTGACATTAGAGTGTTTGATACTTTAACATTCATCTGGGCTTTCATTCTTGAAATTTTTATGATTACAGTCGGTGAATCCTCTGATTGCAACAAGCACAGACCAAGACATGAGCACGGAGCTTATGGCTCATGCATAAACTATGCAAAAGCACTCACAAAGCAGAAATTCAACTAAATAATGTATATCCATAATCCAAACTTTAAATCTTGCTGGTGTGTCACATTCACAAACTTAGTTCTCTTTAAATGAGGAATTGATCTAAATTTTGAAATCAGATGAGCTTATTGTTTACGCTGATGTGTTTCTTTCTTCTTTATTTCTCTCCACATCTTTTGCAGCAACAGCCTCAGAAACAGTCTCTGACCAAATCCCTGTGCCAGGAAACCCACTGGAAATGCCTCCTGCTGTCCCTGCTGATGTACGGCTGCGTCGGGGTGATGGGCTGGTGCCAGGTGACCAAGGTCACGCGCCTCTCCTTCGACAGCGCCTACAAGGGGAAGTCGCTGATGTACCACGACAGCCCCTGCTCCAACGGCTACATCTACATCCCCCTGGCCTTCCTGGTCATGCTCTACGTGGTCTACCTGGTCGAGTGCTGGCACTGCTACGCCAGGAACGAGCTGCAGTACAAGGTGGACGTGGAGAGCGTGGCCGAGCGCGTGCAGCGCATGCAGCAGGCCACGCCCTGCATCTGGTGGAAGGCCATCAGCTATCACTACGTCCGGCGGACGCGGCAGGTGACGCGCTACCGCAACGGAGACGCCTACACCACCACGCAGGTGTACCACGAGAGAGTGAACACGCACGTGGCGGAGGCGGAGTTCGACTACGGGAACTGCGGCATCAAGGACATCTCCAAGCACCTGCTGGGCCTGGAGGGCTTCGCCATCACCAGGCTGAGGTTCACCAAGTGCTTTAGCTTTGCCAATGTGGAGTCGGAAAACTCCTACCTGAACCAGAGGGCTAGGTTCTTCACGGAAAACGAGGGCCTGGACGACTACATGGAGGCCCGCGAGGGGATGCACCTGAAGAATGTCGACTTTAAGGAGTACATGATTGCCTTTTCTGACCTCAACCGCCCCCCCTGGTATGCTACTAACTCGGCTTTCTGGGTGGCAGCTGCTTTCACCCTCTCCTGGCCTCTGCGGGTGTTGACAGAGTATCGCACTGCCTGTGTGCACTACCACGTGGAGAAGCTGTTTGGTTTTGACTACGTGCCAGTGACACCATCCGAGGAGCGTCCGTACTGCAGACACATCCCACGGGTCAACACGATCGACAGCACGGAGCTGGAGTGGCACATCCGCTCCAACCAGCAGCTGGTGCCCAGCTACTCAGAGGCGGTCCTGATGGATCTGACCCAGCTCTCGGGCAGCTACTCCGCGTGCGGAGGCTACAGCGGCTATAGACAGAACTGCGAGCGCTGCCACCGCGCCATCAGCAGCTCCTCCATCTTCTCCCGCAGCGCCCTGAGCATCTGCAACACGGCCAGCCCCCGCATCCCCTTCAGCGCCAGCCGCTTCTCGCTGGGCCGGCTGTACGGCTCCAGGCGGAGCTGCCTGTGGAGAAGCAGCGGGAGTCTGAACGAGCAGTCCGTCCCCACTGAGAGCACTCGCTGCCTGTCAGCTCAACAGAGCAGCGAGGAGAACCCCCCGGCCTATCAGGACGCGCTGTGCTTCCCGGTGCTTATCGTGCACCGCAACGAGGGATGCCTCAACCACAACCACCGCTCCCTACACAGAAACGGCTCCTGTGTGGAAACTTCTCTCTGAAACCCCGCCTGCCAATTCTTAAGATACCAACTAGGGCAGAGGATCAGCCCAAGAGAGCCGAGGCTAGGATGATATGGGCCAATTTCTGTGACACGGGAGGTAATTTGACCCGCCTCCAATTGACAACAGTCGTAACTTGTTCCCATTGAGATGATGGCACCGCACTGCAGACGACAGCAAATAAAAACAAATAGTGTCTGGACTGGTTGCTGTAGCGCTGAGTCAGAGAAAAACTGAGACTTGATGAGACAGTTTGAAATATTTGGCTTTAAAAAAAAAAACATGCTGCCTGAGTGTCACAGCCCTAAAGCGTCCATAACAAGTCAGACAGCCCAGGAATAGCCAAGGGATTCATATCTTCCCATAAATGCCGAGTGAGTGAGAGAGTGAACAGCTCAATGTTTCCAGGTTAAGGTTTTGGACTCAGCAGTGAGCTAGTCAGTTGATAATACATGACAGGGAAATGAAAATGAATGGGGTGACAAGTGAGAACGTAATCACAGAGGCACACGAGTCATGTGATTTGCCCGAATCAGGAGGGGAAATTTTGATGACATCAACCGCATTATCGAAGTGTGATGAGCTAAACACGTCTTCAGAAACTCAGCGAGTGAAGTTTCTCAGGCGTAAATATAGAATAAAAATATCTGCATGTAGAACATTTTGTTTGTCGCAAACTTAAATGTTCGCTTGCAGTCGATGGTGGCAGAGGTCCATTTAGAAAAAGTAGATTTGAGTATAAATGAAAATACAGCAAATGTCTGGGGGAGATAAAACAGCCAGTCAGCAGAAATCAGCTTGTTTGCGACGACATTATCCTTCCTGCCTTGCCAAATATAGCACAGGAGGAAGATGAATAATTTAGTGCAACAGGGCTAAAGGACACATGAACTTCACGCAGACTCATCAACCCTCCTTCAAACAGTTTAAATGCTTCATTTAGTGTGATGTAAAATATTAGATCTGTTAATCTGTTTCATAATTTGACTATTTTTCAAATTCCAAATTTGGCCATGTTTTATTCAGTCTACCTCTTTGTTTAAGTGCCTGGTATCATTTCTGAGAACCCTCAGCGACCACAATTTGAACCTTCTCGTTGAAGCGTACGCCCATTGAAACATGCAGAGCGGTAGCTCGTGGAAAGAGGGAGTGTTCTTCTGTGCTTTGTCATTTCAGCTGAAAACACAGGTTTTCAGTAACAACCCGATAAACTGATTTCAAATCTTTTTACTCATAATGGAGCGCAGATCTTGTAGGGCCTGCTCTGTGCTTCTTCTGCTGATGCATATCAGGCAGACAGCCGGAGAAACTAGAAATAGGCAGAGGACTGGATTCACTACTGATAATGTTATGTCACATGCAATAACTTGACAAGCTTGCTTTTTCAAGAACTAAAAAGTGCTTCATTTAACTGAGTGGGCACCATGTAGACCATCATTAGAGCCAAATCATACAAACTAATCCAGTAAAACTGTAATCTAAACAGTGACTGAAGTTAGTGAGAAAAGTGTTGAACAAACATGACCAGAACGTTACAAAATGTTAAGTGGTTGTTTGCCAGGTCTTATAATTAGCTACATTCGATCCCAGATGTACAATAGCATATGATATATTACACTGTTTAAGGAAAAAAGAAACTTAGCCAAAATGAGGAAATATTGCCAACACAATGCCAAGGAGGAAAGCATATCAACACAAGCACCTCATACAAAGAGTCCATCAGGGTGGTGGAGTGCTGATGGTCTGGATTTATTTTGAAGCCATTGGGACCCAGACACCTCCAGTCAAACACAAACTCCTCAGTCAACCATAGTAATCTGTGAGAGTATGTATCATAAAGTTAAGGCCTGGTTGAAACTGGGTCAGCCATCAGGAGAATGAACCCAAACAGAGCAGCAGAAACAGGATGGCTGAAAAAATAAAAAGAATCACGACAAAGGTCCTATACAACAATCGAACTAGTGAATAGTATTAGCTCTGCGCAGAGCAAGTCGGTGACTTGTGTACACAATAATGGGCTTGTGCTATGAATTGGTGCCATACTCAACATTCCCTGTGTGGTGATCTAGACTGTATTCACAGCAATAGTATAACTTATAGAAAGTAATGACAGCGACTTGATTTGAAAGAAAATAATCTTTAAAACCTCTCAATTCTTCACGATCTTTTCATAACTCAATATCTATGCAAGCCCCCCCCATCCCAAAAAAAACAACTTAGGATGGTATTCAGAGCAATGAGTTATCATTGTTATCATCCTCACAATTTCCCTGTTCCAGTGGTGGGTTTCGGTTGCAAAAATACTTAATTTTCTGGTCGGCTGGTGTTTGTGCTGAATTCTGTGCGAACAGGATGCTCAGCCCACCCGTTATGTCTTCACCAATGATCCCATCTCAGAAACACATTCGAACACGTTTGCACACTCGGCAAATCCTTCAGAATCACCACAACCTGGTTTCAGTAGAGGGATCCAATGATTCAAACTGTACCATGAAGTCCCTTTGGCCTGAGCTTTCGGTTTGCAGCGAGAACACTTCTGCTTCCTGGAATGTTATGACTACAAAATCATGTGAGCTGAGCCAGACATTTTGGCTACTTTACAGCTTATGGTGCAACATAATTCAATTTAGTCTATGACAACATTGTTTAGATTACTATTAGACCTAAACTAGATTCTGGTATCTCTTTAGTTGAATTAAAAATGAAGTGTGAATGGCATATCCTGGGTTTAGACAAACAACTAAATCATTCGGGACATTTGGCAATGTTGTTCTGTGTTAATTGCTTTCCAACCGGTGAGCAATTCCTCATTCCTGAGTCTTGAGGAGCCGTGTTATGTATCAGCAGGGAACAAAACCAACATGCAAATCACAGAAGCCATTCAAATGTGCTGGATTCCTTTACATCTGACTCATGGGACAGTCATTCAACATGTGCTCGGTGGGTAAATGCTGGATTTCAGAGTCACACTTTCTCAATCATGATCAGCCAACTAGCCTCTACGGTGGCTTCACTGTGATATTCAGACATAGTCATGTGTGAGAAAAGTGGAGATATTGTGTTTACCAGTGCTATGTTTACGAAACATCATTTCGAGCTGAGGTATAAATTTGCAGAGGTTTGAGTGACCGACTCATAACTTTCCACTGTAGACGACTGTTAGAAGGAAGGCACTAAAGCACTAAGCCCTTTATCATGTTTGTCAGGTAGATTAGGTAGTGATGTGTGCTCCTTCACTAGGGAATGCTTCGGGGCTCATCTTTTTTATATTTCTTTACATCCGTGTAAGTAGGCCAGAAAGGTTTTGTACTGTAAATTGAATAGAGACGAGAGCAATGTGAATATTGTTATCTGCTGAATGTGTCTCTCTCTCTCTCTCTCTCTCACACACACACACGGTTTAATGTAGCTGCATCCGAAACAGTGTTGGTGTGCAGGTGTTAGGTGACCAGTTTAAAAAAAGAAACACAACCCATAGTTCATTGCTGCACTGGCAACATTAACACCGTGCAGTTTATTTATTGATTGGACTGTAAATAATTAGAATTTTGAACACTAGGTTGTTTTGCTGAGGACGTCAGAATGGTCTGACTCGCTTCATTAGCTGAAGTGAACCTGCAGCACCGCATTGCATCTCTTCAAATGTTTCCAGAAAATAACAGCTGTTTTTTCTTTCAAGTTTAAAAACATGATGAGTTACACAACTCCTCTATTCATCAGTAGAAGTAGGATGATAAAAAAAAAGTCTGTATGTATTTCAGAACCACCACAACGCTGCCTTGATGTTACATAAAGACTGAATACCAAATATGTGTACTCATAAAAATGTTCATTAAATGGAAATACTCACTGAAACATTTGCTCTGTGTTTTAATATTATATGTTAAAAGCAAACCAAAAATGGTTGCACACTGTTCAAGTTTAAAACTCCAATACAAGAGATCTCGTTCACATATGTTTCTGTTGTAACTATGTTGTCAGTGTGTGGTGATTTTAGATGAACACACGGTGCAGACTATTGACTGATGAGGGCGGGTTTATTCTAGGGGCTGCTGATGTGTCCCATTTTCCGCTGTCCAGCTTTCTTACCGCGTTCCAAACTCTGGTTGTCCCACACCACCTTGCTGATGGAGGAAGCACTCTGCTCGTCCACTTCTGTCAGACGGATGTCGCATTCTGTTACACTGCTGTTGTGCGACATCGCCTCCGCCAAAGCTTTACCTCCGACCTGCCACACAAAAACGCACGCACCAACTCACTGAGAAAGTGAGAACAAACAAACACATCGGCTCGGACGCATGTTCATGTTGCACACATCTGAGGGCAGCTTTGACGACCTTGAAAAATCACCAGTCGGCAACTATGGCCGTCTGAAATAGCCCCCGCTTTCCACACTGCCTGCGGCTGGTGTCATCAAGAGTGTTTGGTTGTTTCGTCTGAAATGCCCATTTCTATTTTTTGCACGGAGCGATTCAAGGTCGGGGATATTGATGTTGCTGCACGTTGGATTTCTGCTGTGTGGGTGACTTTTGATCCTCTGCAGCATATTCCAGTCAGAGATACAGTAAACCATGAAGTCTTGAGGAGAGAGCTGATCAAGTTCTCATCTCCCATGAGAAAACAACAGCTTACTCTGATTTCCAATATAGTGTGTTTTCTATGAGAAATCCCCAGTCTTGTAAATGCTTTAAATATAATATCACACTAATGTTTAAATTAACCTTGTATTGTGGAATGTAAATTTCCAGGATTTAGCTTGAAGCACATGCAGAGGTTTCCCTGAAAAGCATTGTGTCTGTCTATTTTTCCTCTCTGTCTCAGTACGTTATTAAATGTTATTTAACGTCTTACTCACCTCACCAAGCTTGTTGCAAGACAGATTGATCCGTGTCAGGGTGTTGTTCTCTGCTAGCACTTTAGACAATGTGAAAGCAGTGAGCCAGGTCACGTCATTGCCTCCCAGGTGCAGGTGGCACAGAGTTTTGTTGCTCAGCAAAGCCTTGCAGATGGCCTGACCCCCTTCATCCATCACACGGTTGAGGCGCAGGTTGAGGGACAAAAGGCCGCACTTCTTGTACAAAGCGTGAGCTATAGCCCTGGCTCCCGGCCCGCCAATATTATTGTCACTCAAGTTGAGGACCTCCAGGCCACTCTTGGTGAGCAGTTTGCCGATGGCTCTGGCTCCACTGTCTCCGATCAGGTTGTGGGAAAAGTCTAGGACTCTCAGAGAGGGATGGTCCAGGAGGTGTTTCACCAGCAGCCGACACTTTTTATCCCCCACCTGGCTCTGATGCAGCCTCAAAAGCTGCAGACACACATCCGTACAAGCACATGCAAAGAAGCACCAACACAAAACTGAGATTTCTGTGCTTTAGATCAAATACAGTTAGGTTTCAAAGCTGGCCTGAATGAAATGGAAATAATCTATTCTGTTTGTTATACTTCCTTAAAAATGACATTGATTGCTAGTTGTATTTAAGTACTGTTTTAAAAAATGCCCCCAAACAGTGCTGAAACAGATAAAAAATTGGTTAGACCTCATGCGTAAGGATGCAGTGGTACAAAAAGTGGCCATAAATCAAGGAGAAGAATCGACATTCACCTTAAGGGTCTTACAGGTCTTTAGAGCCTTGGCGAGGGATTCGCAGTCTCTTTCAGTCATCTCAAACATCGTCCACTCAAAGTTCATGCCACATTGTTTGACACTATACATCAGATGTAGTTCCTCCAGGTTTTTCAGCTTGTCGAGCAGGATGCTGAAGTCAAAGTGATCCATAGAAGAATCTTCATCATCAAGCTCAATTACCAGCTCCGATTCAAATTCTTTCTCCTCCTTCTCCCCATTGGGCTCTTTGATGGGCGGCAGCAGCTGGGAGATCTCCAGCCTCTTGACGTGGTCTTTGCAGACCCGGACCGTGTCCAGAACTGTCTGGGGCTCCGTCACACCTGGGACAAAGAGCTCGACGACGTTCTCCAAATGCCTCTCGAAGAACATTCGTTTCCAGCTGTTTTCATAACGTGAGACATCACAATTGTCCCACCTCTGCTGGCAGCATCGTTTCCAGTAGACACCATCAGGCACCACCTTGGCTGTCACGTGCAGAGGAAGGGAAGGGGACAGCCTCTCTTGGATAAAGTCTTTCTCCACAGGTCTGAGTTCTTCAAAAATGGGCCATTCTGCAAGAAGAGAGCAATCAGCAAACATCACCTCCTTTGCTGGTTTGTCTTTGAATAGGTGTGTGAAAATGTGACTGAAAGCCAAAGCCTACCTTTAAAGTTGTTAACAATGCACTGCAGGCAGATGTTTGATAAACAAGGAACAAGGGACAGGGACCAGTTTGGGTCTTCGGCAATGATCCTCCTCATCTTTTTTTTTTCTTTTCAGACCGACCACTTGAGGATTGAGGCTATTCTAAATTGCGTAGCCGTTGATACAAAGCAAAAAAACGCGGCCAAAACAGGCAATTTTTTTGCCAAGTTGCTGCTAGCTTACAACCACTGGTAACGGCCGGCCCGTCTCCATGGAGACACAACGCGCTTAGCCTTGTTTAAGGTTTCAGGGAAATGGTACGTTTCTGAAGTTTTCAGCGTAAACAGAGAGGTAGAATATGAAGATAAGCATTTTGCACCATGTGTGTGTTTTTAGAAGTAAAAATCCTTTCTTCTATGTGGTATATACATTAGAAAACCACATGAAAACGCAGACAATGTTGTTTTCATGATAATTTTTCAAATAAAAGTTCAATTTCCGAGTATTACTAAATAGAACACTTATCCTAAGTGGTCCTGTTAGATTTTAATTTAGACAAATTATCTATTGCATGAATGATAATAATCAAATAATTATTGGTAATTATAATAATAATTCATAATAATTATTAATTTGATAAAACTCAAGGTACAATGATATTGCATATTAATTAATTACTGGTATTTAAACAAATAAACACACACTGAGTAATGATGAGAGTGCGTGTGTTTTCAGGTTTGTACTGGGCAGTGTGGGGAAGCTTAGATCATGCTGTGAACAAAATTCAGATTTGACAAAACAGCCATATGGACATCGGATATGAATCATGGACATGTTGGATGAAAAAACTCTGGAAATGTTCCATCTATTTTACAAACAGCAACATGAAGCAGGCGTACAGCTTTTATGTCACGAGACAGAAAACGGGAGACATCTCTATAAGAGACTTGGTGTTATGAGGATGTTTTACAATGCATAATTTACATTTGAACAGATATTTCTTATGCATGGTGCTATAGCTGCATGAATCAGTCTTTGTCATCATAACCACTGTATAAAGAATCAATAATCAGTACATAGTACTGAATGACTCAATTACAATGACTTATTTGTTACAAATGAATTTTCCTCCACATCCATTTGGTTGATCCACTCTTATTCCATCAGTAATCAGGGAATCAGAATCCCGTGATCATACCGCACATTACGCAGCATCTCTGTGTCTTTCTGTATGTTAGAGCGCACAGAGCGTGCTCGAGAGAGTGATGGCTGTTATTGGCACCCTGAGCTTGCTCTGGGAGTCAGACGTTAGGTCGGACGCAGAAATGAGAGGCTCCAACTGTAGCCCCGAGGCGGTCCATCAGTGTCGCCCCCATGTAATTCGGCCTGACAGACACACGCTTCCCGCACACTCTGCCTTTAATGGACTGCCGCGGCATCGGCCAGCACAGGAGGCAAACTCTCTCTGGGAGCTCATGTCCCAGTGCACTGTGCCGGCTGACGCCACTGTGGGGTGAATCACAGCGTTAGGAGTTCCAGCGTCACATTGGTGTTATACAGGTTCAATTGCCAATATGTGTCTGTTGTTTTGGAGAGGAAAAAAAACACAGCATGATTCAGCTGTCAAATATCATAAAAGAAGCAAAAAAGAAAACTGGAACAAAAGAGCATAGTTGTGGAAGTTTTTTGTGACTTCCTCCTGCATGCAACATACAAAGTCCTGAAATACTCCGATGACTGTACAGACTAATCATGAGCTCCAGCATTATTAGTTAGTATGAATGGTCATTTTGGATGGTTTAAGTTCGTTCACATACATCCAGATAATGGACTTTAGATAGGAATACTACAGGAAGACAATAACATTTTTCCTCTTCTTGACATTCTTCTGGATTTAACTGCATTTAACTTAACAAATATCAGTTTGTCTTTATGAAAAAACATTTCTCATACCTCAGTCTTTCAGTGCATTGTGTTGATGACCATTTTCCATTATAAATCATAGCAGAAAAAAGGCAAAAACCCTGGTCAATGAACCTGAGTAATGGATAAATTAACTTATGTGTCCTTTTGAAATGTGACTACTCGAAAGTATTTAAATTTATCTTATGCATGAATAAGAAAAAAGAAACTTGAATGTTTTGTTTTGATACAGTGATAATTATGCACAACTTTCCATCTGCCTTACAGCTTGAATCTTATTCAACGCATGTTGTTCTACATAAAAGCTTCAGTCCTGGAGATCTGAACACATGCTGCCATTATTTATAGTATTTTAAGCTCCTGACAAAAGCTTGGGCTGTGTACCGCACATTGTGAGGACCTGGTGCTTTACCACTGAAGCTGGTGCCATCGCACCTCCATTTGCTTTCACAGCCCAAGGAGCTGTCGCATTAGTTGCTAGGCAACACAGTCAAAGTGAGTGTGTGACTGCATGCAATGTCTAAGACAGGATTTGGCAAAAATTAAGAACCTTTTCCACTGATTCCTGCCGCTATAATGCTCTTTTCCTTATTTTTCTGAACACTATACTTATTTACTGTTTGTTTTTAATATTATTTACTGTTTACTTATTTACATTCTCAAATATGTAAATAACAGTGTACTTTCCCGTTTTTAAATCTCAGCTTTAAGCAGAGAACCTGAGAAACTGCAGCTGCAAAGTGAGCAGAGAAAGAACCAAACATTTCTTTCAGCATCCAAACACCTGAAATCAGTCTTTGGTTTGTTTTCATGAGGCAGAACCAGTGAGAGCGGAGGTAAAATCTGGAGGGTGGCCAGCGGGGGTGATTAATGCTCCTCATTTTCTGCATCCTGCCAGCAAAGCTCCACAGTCAGTCATGTGTTGAGGTGACTGCCCAAACTGCGGGGCGCCGCTAAGCTAGGACGCGTGCCAGCCTCTTCTGTGATTCAAGTTGGAAAACAAATATTACTCTTAAAATTTTAAAATTTTATGAAACGGCTTCTTAAGCAGAACCAACTAAAAATAGGAATCCCTGCTCATCTTCCAGTAGCATGCAGCCAAATCAAATGCATCCAGGTTACTCAAGAAACTTCCACGGCTTACCCATGTGTGATGTTGTTTTGGGACCTCGTCTCAGATGGTAGCAACAGATCTGATATTTCAAGAGAAAAAGCGCTGGTTTATACAGCTGCCTGGCCTTTAAGCAACGTCTTAGGAAAACTTTAAGGATGATTATGCCACTGGAAATTTCAGGCGGCTTCTAAAGTCATAAAGCTGCAGCTTGAGAGGACCATAAATGGGAAGCTTACATAAAAACCCTTAAATCATCTGACAACACATCTTAAGGTGAGGATCACCCAAACTATTTGGATTAATCCCTTTCAGCCCTATGAGAGATACTGCAGAGCTAAGTGGTGGATCAGGCTAATTCCTGTCTATACAGCCATCTTTTATCTATTCTTTTTGTCATGTTCAGACTATCAGAGAGGATTGGTTTCTGAATGCCCTGAATGTCTTCCTCATGAAAAGGTTCGCTTTCATAAACTGACAAAGTCAAGCAGGCGTCAAAGAAAATATTTACTATGAAGTTGTAGATTAGAGTAAGGACTTTATCAGGTCAGCAGACAATCAGTCTTCATAGCAGCGTACAGACGGGAGCTAAGGCCAAACTGCATAAAGATATTTTATTACTTTTCTTGAAAACCAAGACAATAACACAACTAATAACTTTACAAAAAAAATGTGGACTGGTGTTGAGACCTTATACTTTACACTAAATCCCCATTCCTGGAAACTCCTCAGGGAAATTGGACAGTCTTCACCTGAAAGTCCGATTCCCATTCCAGCCCACGGGAGAAACGGGCCTAATCTTCCGAGTCATCAAAACTATCATCGTCCGAGTCCAAATGGATGCTACTGTCCGTGTCCACTGAGACCACGGAGCTCAGGCAGCTGTATATGGACACCATGCTGTCCTCGCTGTCGCTGGTCCTGCTGCTGTCGTCATCGTGGATCACCATAACTTCTGTGATGTCAGCTGCTGGGACACACAGAAACGCGTTTGTCCTTCTGAGCCACATCCATTTTTGTAACATGAAAGGACACATGGTCACTTGTTCCCTTATAATCTCATAATAATAAACGCATTTTTAGAGAAGACAAATGGAAACTCTGTCCATTTTTAAGTCTTTGAAATGTGACTTTTTGGGCAGTGGGATGTTTGGGCGCTGAATCAATTTTTAAAAATGTCCGGAACTGGGCGTGAATGTTAAAGAAAATAGTCGGACGCAGATCCTCCCAAAAGCAGACACTGTGGTGAAATACGTTTCCCTCCAGAAGAGTGGTGGTGTTAGAGTAACTGACCACCTCTGAAACAGCACCATGAGCAAACTCCTTCCTGTCATCTACAACTAACATTCAGATCCCATTTTCCCTGTTCTGTCTGGGTCCACATCGCATGCTCCCTTTCAGCACTACACTGCCTCAAAGGAATGGACCAATTTTACTCTGCCAGGATTTGGGTCTCTTCAGATAAAAAAAAAAAAAAAGACTTGGAAAAAAAGCCCCCTTGTGCTGCCCCCTTGTGTTTGAAGTGTCCCTCTGCTGCACATTAAGGACCCTCTACCCCTCCGCTCTGCACAGAGCAGAATCACATACAGAAGGAAAGGCATATGAAGTAGCATTCCTCTTTAGAGGCCTTGCAACCGCATTTCTTTAACTGCTTTAAAAGCCTACGAGCAGCTTCACTGCTTCGTCTGAACTTTCTACACTTCAGTGCTCGCTGCTGAGGGGGAGAAAGACACCTGTCACATCTAAGCTCTCTCACAGATGTCAGGACTTTCCAGCCATTTGAATGCAGCAGTGCCCACCGCTGACAGGGCGCTCACGGTCAAACGTCTTTTATTTTCCAGCGGTCATGGGCACGACTGTAACCCAATCAGGGCATTTTTGTTTGGGTACTAAACGTTCATTTTGACTTAATATCAAAAATGTAGAATGTGTTGCACATCACAAGGGATTAATTTTCCTTTCTAATATGGCCACATAGTTAAAAAGCAATTAATAGAACTGAGTTAATGAATATTCAGCCTATAAATACCTCCCACATCCCTAACAGGGCAAACAGCCTCCTGAACCAAACTGACTGTTTCTGAATAAAATTCCCAGAAATAATTCAAAGCTCTCCACTGACCTGATTGGATGGCTTTTTGGGCACAGGCCTGTTCACCTGAAAGATGGAAAAGTCACTTAAGGAAGAGAGCTGAATGTAACATATTGGTGACTTTGTTGATGAACTTAAACAAAAGTACAATGGTTGCTAAAGTCTTGCTGGGTTGATTTCACTTTCAGAACATACAGAGCCAGTATGTTTTAATGAGCTGAAAAGAACAGTTTATGAGAGTAAATTAAGCTGAGTTGTGTTGCCAGCTGGTGGCAGCAGAGGCTGCGGCTTGTTGCCGACCTAAACCTCCAACCCTACAGCAGAGGAATTTGTTTTCGTCGGAGCTAACTGGATCTGTTGGATTTAATTTAATCTCAGGACACTTTCTAACACTTAGGAAAACAGCGATCGGTCCAATTCATTTAGCTGTCTGCTGACTCAGACTACAGAGAGCTGGAGAGCTGCCTTGGTCTTCCTCATAATGGTAAAAAACACCTCAAATCAGAAATGGAACTTTTCTGTACATTTGTGGAAGCTTTTACCAGTTCAGAGCATTTTGTTTACTTTCCCATTACAAGAATATCAATCAGCTCCGGCCCGTGAATTGATTATCTATGGCCCGCTGGATGATATTTAATTATTATTAGAACCGGCCCGCAGGCCACAGCCGCCCGCTGGTGTTTTGTACGCACCAACACTACATTTCCCACAATGCAACGGTCGCCAATGCAGCGCGCACAAACGGCTTCATTCGTTCAGAGCAGAGATCGACTTTTTTAAACCCCCTCCTCAAAAATGACTAAACGTAAGGTGGACGCTGAGAACAGCGGGTTTCAGGCCAGGTGGGAGGCAGAGGATATGTTTACGGAGGTAAAAGGCAAACCTGTGCGTCTGCTGTGTGGAGAAAGTGTGGCTGTAATGAAAGAATTTAATTTAAGAAGGCCCTATCAAACGTCTAAGAAACACACAGACAAAGACAAGAATATGGAATATGAACAAAAGCTACAGAAGGTGGAAGAATTAAAACGAGCCCTTTAGTCCAGACAAGCTATGTTCACATATGCTAAATCACAAAGTGAGGCTGCTGTCAAGGCTAGCTTTATTGTGCCATACATTTTTGTATTTTATTTATTTATATTTATTTTGAATGGACTCAGGGAAAAATGCAGATAAGAGCCATGAGAAAGAATACAACTGATTTGATTTATTTTTTAAATTTTACTATTTGAAAGCAGTGATCGGTAGATCATAGAGCAGCACAATAATACATTTTCCGTTTATAATGAATGCACTTTTATTTATGCATTTATCTTGATATTAAGAAACACATTTTGTTTTTAAAAACAATTTAATTTTTTGCTGTTTGGCTGTTGAAAATGTTTTCCCTTGAAGTTACCGACAGAGCCATAACAAAATATTACCATATTCATTTAATAAATGTGAATATGTGTGAATACACTGTGTTAGGTCTTGGTTCAATAGTCTATGTGCAATCGTTTCGATATGTTTTAATAAACGTTGAACCAGTCCGGCCCTCGGCTTGTAGCACCTTTGTTTTTTTGGCCCTCGGTGTGTTTGACTTTGACATCCCTGTATTAAAGGTTCTCCCACTACCTTAACCAGATGAAGGGAATCAGGACGCACCTCTCACCTTTCCTCTCAGTGACGAGGGTCTGCCGCCTGGCCTTCATTTCCAGGCTGAGGTTTTCCACCATGCTGTCAATGCAGTTGTCCAGAGCCAGGCACCGGGTCTGGGACTGGATGGTTTGTCGGCAGATGGGACACTCGTCCTTCTTTTTGCGCCACTGCTTGATGCAGTAACAGCAGAAGCTGTGAGCGCAGTTCAGGATGACAGCCTGCAGGTCAAGTTCATTTCATGTCAGGGCTGCTCTAAAATACAAAACCTACTTTGTAGACTGTTTTTTTTTGTGAGAGCGTTGTGACAGGGCGACTGTGAAATAAGGATTTAAAACAAAGTTAAGATGCTGATTAAGACGTGATTCTACCTCGATGAAGAGCTCTGAGCAGATGATACACTGAAGCTCGTTCTCTAGAACTTCAGTCACCTGTGTGACCACCTCATCTTTTTGGGCTTTTGCCTTTTCTTTCTCCTCCTACAAATATATACATATATATATTTTAAAAAGCCTCAAAGGTGACATTCAATTAGAAATGAAAATGTGCAAAAGGGCAACGACAAACTCCTTTTAGCCATACCTTTGTCACCTCCAGTTCTTTGTTTTTGGCTGACAAAATCTCTTCAAACGCTTGTCGAGAGAGTGCAGGTTCCACAGTCTCTTTCTTTTGCTGACAATGTGGAAAAAAGGTTCATTAGCAAATCTGCTTCAATTTTGATAAAGCATCAATATTTATTGATATGCTTAGCTAGCAAAAGGCACTTTTTCTTATCTTCTATTAGGATTTAAATATTAGTTGATCTGAAAATCACTGTGTGGTGTTTTTATTGACATTTTTCAGTGTCCTGACATTTTTCTTGACTGAACCAAAGGAAGATACTGAAATGTTGTGGCACCTTGAAACAACTGGTAAGCAGTCTGGATTTAAGCTTCTCACCTCTTGTAAAGGTTCATTCTGTTGTTTTTTCAGAAGCTCCTGCTGCTGCGTTTTCTGCTCCTGAATCGATGCAAAGGCACACATTGATTTTAGAAAATATTTAAGCCTGCAGTCTTTTTTTCACGTTGGATTCCTAAAATTAAATGTGAATAACACCCTTGTAACATGTTTTCATTTCTGGACTTCACACACTACATGGTATGGGGGAAGAAGAATACTGTTCTTATATGTAGTCTCCCTTTTCTTAAGGAACCCTGACATTAAGCAACATCTGCAATTTTTGGATGTTGTGTAAAAAAAATAAAATTATGAATGTTCTTTGAAAATATTATAGAAGAAACTTATGTACAGTGCGATTAGAAAGACAAGACGCACTAAACTAAATAAGTTTAGTTTTCCTCTTCTATTTCAACTGAATTTTAGATTTGTGCTTTAAGGTTTCCAAATGAAAACCTCAAGAAACCCCGCAGCTCGAGTTATTAGGGTGACAAGGAAGCATCTCACCTGCTCCTGCAACTGTGGTTCACTGAAGGACTTCTTTAGCGTCTCGCCCATCCGGTGCATTCTGGATTGGAGGGTCTGCAGCTGATCCTGCAGCTCTTGGACCTCCCCCCCTCGAAGTGGGTCAGTGGCTTGAGGGTCCGCCTCCAGAGAGGCAATCTGCCTCTGGATGTCAGCTGCCTGCTCCCTTAAACTTTGAATGTTCCAGGTACATCTTCAAAGGAAAAAAATGACAGAGACATATTTGGAAAAAAATAAGAATAGTTAAATACCTGATTATTACTAAACTAAACCTTGGAGGAAAAACGGTTAGGAAGAACGTTCATAACAGGGAAGAAACAAAGAAAACGCAACAAAGAAGACTTTTCTATTCGTTATCATCAAAACTTATAGCACGTGTATAGGTTTATATAAAGAAGGTAAGTTCCATGCTGCCGTAACTTTTAGCAGTATTATGACACACAGGCCAAACTTTCTTTTTACTGTGGCTTACATCTGCTGCTGGTCCTGGTCACATGGAGAGCTGGAGCCACCGGAGGACTGCTCTTCCTCTTTGACTGGCCTGCTGGACGGAGTCATCTCTGACTGTATTTGACCGAGCGGCTGTGGAGATTTCTGTGAAGATGGAGGATGGGGCTTTGCAAAGGACTTATCTACAGGAGACCAGCGGTACAGCTTAGGCTTCGAGGTGGAAGGCTCGACTTCTTCCACAGCCAACTTCCTCTTGGACTTCCTCTGTCCGTGGGGCGCTTTGGCACCCTCTTTGTGTCCCCGCGCCAGGCAGAGTTTAACATCTTTGAGTGGCCGCTGCACGAGAATGTAGTCAAATTCCACAACAGTTCCTGACAGAGGAACTCCGAGTTGTATGGAGTCTCCAAGTCTGAGAAGATGGGCTTTATATGCAGGTATGCGATGTCCATTTACCCAAACGCCATTGAGACTCTGAAACAAATAAGGCAAGAATGTGTTTATCAAGTGCTGCTTTTGATAATATCTAGAAATAACTTTGTTTTACATGCATTCTCTTATTTGGATGAAGTCAAGATCTAAACAGTGCCTAGACATGTAATT
Source organism: Menidia beryllina (assembly GCA_013363375.1). Classification (NCBI taxonomy): domain Eukaryota; kingdom Metazoa; phylum Chordata; class Actinopteri; order Atheriniformes; family Atherinopsidae; genus Menidia; species Menidia beryllina. The sequence continues at coordinate 9,339,866 of JABUIW010000152.1, read as the reverse complement.
TAGTTAACTTACTATTAAATTCTTAGCCTTAAGCCAAGATAGGAGTCAGCATGACAGAAACATTATGTAGGTGTTGGTAGATTTGACTGAGTGAGCAACTAAAAAAAACATTTACGATTACCATGACCTGTGTGACTAAAAATCTAGACAGACATAATCAAATCACAATGTTTCTCTTTCCTAAGTTGCCTTTAATAAGTTTACAATACGTTTACACCGACAAAACATGTAAAAAGATATTCAGGATACATCTCGTCGGAAACTTGGTCACCTGGGTGTCCGTCACTGTCCACTGGCCGTCGTCACCCTGCTTGAAGGTACAGTGGAGCCTGGAGATCATGAAAGGACACTTGGGGGAAATCAGCTGGTAGGTTACATCCAAGCCACGTCCAACAGTTATCTGCACAGTCAAAAACAAACACACTCTGCAGCCCTTCAAAACGTTTCAACAGTCAAACTATGACCACCTGCTACGATGGCCATAGGAAACATTTATTTCACTATACTTTAACAAGGAATATATTCGGTATTTTTGTTTAAATCTCGAGAGGACATTATGGAGCTTCAGGGTTAATATAACTTAAGCTAGTTAGCTAACGTTAGCAAACTGCACCTCAGTGTTTTCGAACAAGCGAAGCCAGTCTGAATTTTTTCCGACTCTCATCAAACAGAAGACCTCCGTATCTGAACATTCATCCTCCTCAGCAGCACACGACTCCGTCGGTACACTCTCCATTTTATCTCATTGTGTTAGCCGCCAGCTCGACCCACAACAGCCCACCGTTGTTCGGCGCTCGGTCACACAGCCGCAGCCAGCTAGCGTCAGAGTGCTGGAACCGGAAGAGACCAACCGGATTGAATTTCAAATAAAAGCCCTTACTCTTCTTTTTCTTCTTCTTCTTCGTCTTGTTTTATGGCGGTTTGACAAACATCTTACAGGTGCATTACCGCCACCTACTGGTAAGGAGTGTGGATCGAGATTTAACACTTTCCTATTAAATAAATAAATAAATAAATAAATAAATAAATAAATAAATAAATAAATAAATAAATAAATACAACCCCTTACTCTGATACTCTGACTGTTTTAAGTTCATTAAATATTTATGTGGCCAACTGCCACCAAATGCAAGTTTTGCATTATAAAGGAAATCATTTTAAGATAGCTATTAAAGACTTTGCAAAAAGAACAAATTTGAAATAACACAGACCCCCCCCCATGACAAGTTAAGGCGATCTAAAAAATCACATTCTTTTGACATAATTTCAACCAAGCAATATATTGATTTTGAAGTGATGCCTAAATTAAAGAAACCTTATATGTTCATCATAATGAATTCAGTATTTGTAATTCAATTTTAAACACTGAAAGAGATGATACACATATAAAATATAATTCCAGTTTTCTAAACTCTGGAGGGGAAATGCCCTATTAGTCATTTAAAAGAGGAGAAAATAAGGTAAATGCATAAACTGTCAAACTAATGGTTTGAGCACCTACTTGACAGCAATAAATATAAGGGTAAAATGATCCCACGACGCTAAGTATTGATTTATTACTGTATTCCTATATTCAAAAGACAATTTTAATAACAATAATTTTCTTCACTAGAAGTTAGCCTCGGAGCTGTCTGTTACAGTATCAATGAAAAAGTCCAGGGGGGGGGGCAGTAATGACACTTATGAATAGTTTGTTGTCTGCTGTACATCTATACATTGTTGCATGAGTGTGAACTTTAAACGCAATTCCTTTTCAGCATTTTTTTTGTAGCTTTTCTGTTGCAGTGCTGGTTGTTGCCTGGTTGCTCGTGCGGGCGACCCCGCGTTCCGAAACGCGCGCACCCCTCCAGCTCCAGGCGGGACTTCCTTTCTCTTGCGGATGCGATATCAGGGGGTTGAGCAGGCAGAAAGGGCTTGGTCGGGGTGTCACCGGTCTGTCCGTGCGCCTGTGGACGGGATAGAACCTGACCGAAGACGCGGCTGCCGCCGAAGCCCCCCCCCCCCGTGGATGAGTCTCCTCCTCGGCTATGCTGCCCTGAGAGCGCCGCGAGGACCCGCTCCGCCAAAATGTCCGATGTCAACAAGACGGTTCAGAAATGGCACGCCAGTTTCAAGAAAGGCACCGACTTTGACTCGTGGGGACAATTAGTGGAGGCGATAGATGAGTATCAAATGTAAGTGGCATTCAACATGTGTGTTTGGGTCTCCCCCCAGCACGGGCTGCGAACAAGCCGGGTGATCCTGAACGCATCGCGGGCGGTTTCTTTTCCGCTGCCTTTCAGCCCGTCCGCTCCCAACCTGCAGGGAGATAACGACGCGTAGGGGGGACCAGCTTCACAAGAAGTTAGCCCCGGAGCTGTCAGCCAGCTCCCTGAGCGCAAAATAAACCCTTTCCCGACCATGACGTGATGTGGCAGCGGTTGCAGAGGCTGCACGGTGTGCATGTTGCATCTCCCAACTTCACTCAGGGAAGAGTCACGCCGTGGAAATCCTTCCACGGCTGCCCCGTTGCGTTTTTCCTCTGCGTGTAATGCAGTGCAGAAAACGAGCCAATATTCCTCGGAGCATTGAGAAATAGTCAGCCACACCCTCTTATTGTCATGGGTGGGTTTCATGTGTTTAGTGAGCAACGCTTCTCTGCTTCTCAGAGATCTTTTCTTTTTTTTCGTTGCAAAATTGTTTAAGGTGTTGGTCTTATTTGTCATCTAATTAATGGTTTGCAATGAATTTTTCACAGCTGAAATAATGAGAAATCATGATCAGTTGACAATGTCATTTCTCTGCCGCAAGGGGGCGCAGAGACACAGCATCTAAGGCTCTTTAACTCGTCTGTGACACTGTTGATGTTTTTTATTTATTCCTTTTCAGTCTTGCAAGACAACTACAGAAAGAGGTCCAGGCAACGAATTCATCAGATTTCAGTGAGGAGCAGAAGGTAAATATTACATCTGTGTGGCACTTCTGGACACGGGACTGTATTGTTTGACCTCACAACTTCCTGTGCTTCGTCTCTTTTTTATATAAAAAAAAAAAAATACAGAAAAATTTGGGAAAGATTGCGACATGCCTGGAGCTGAGAAGTGCCAGTCTGCAGGTTTGTGTCCTTATTTGTTGGTGTGACTGTGGGTAAATAATGAAAGGAGATAAATGACCATAAAGTCACATTAGAGAGGTCAAATCCTTAATTATTAATCTGTGTTTTATGTAGAACATGGAGAAATAATGTGTTCCTTTCTGCATTTTTTTGTGCTTTTGTCAAAAAAGTTGTTTTTGTAAATGAATTGTCTCTGGAACGGCTCAGCTTTGCCCTTTGTGTTTTTTTTTTTTTTTTTGCTTTAACGTGACTAAATCCTCTTCCAGGTTTTCATAGTGGTGGTGAAACTGAAATGAAAAGACTGCTTTTAATGTGCCCTCTGCTGCGTTTCCCCAGTGCACTCAGCCAAAGGAGGACTTCAAGTTAGAAGACCTGAAGAAACTGGAGACCAGTGAGTTCATGACCGACTCCTCCCGCGCTCTGAGCTCTTCCATGAGAGCTAATGGTCATTTCCTTTGTGTCAACAGTAATAAAGAACATTCTCACCTATAACAAAGACTTCCCTTTTGATGTGCAGCCCGTTCCCTTAAGGTAAAAAATACACTCCTGACTGTTTATAGTACAGATGTGTGAAACTGTGATAAATCATATTCCACAAATTTTCATTCTTTAGATCTCTTAAAACTTTAAATCTCCCTGCCTGAACCGGTCAAATCCGTCTTTCTCTCGCCTGCTATCTTCTTTTTCTGTCTTCCAGGAAAATCCTGGCTCCGGGTGAGGAGGAGAACCTGGAGCTGGAGGAGGAAGACGATGCCGCGGCCGGGGCCGGTTCGACGGAGGCGTTCCCTCCTCGTGCTCCCGGTACTGTACATCCCGCCCGCCGGCGGCCTGGAGCTCAGGACCCCATGTGGCCTTTTGTTTGACCGTGTGTGTTTCTGCTCTCTCTCTCTCCGTTTTTTTTCCGCTGTGCATGGCTTCGCCGCTCGCCCCTGCCTGTCTGCCTCGCTGGCAGCTTTGCAAGGTACAGCATCATTCTGCGTCCGGGAGACGTGAGCTCACGTCCCGCCCGCCGGCACACGCCGCCTCATATCAGCCCGCTGCTGGCCTAAACACATGTGTCTGAGAGTGTGTCGTCCACAGTCAATTCAGGAATCGGCTGCTTTTTTGTTTTTTTTAGTACTGTCATGTAAAGTTATTTACTCGTTGGGTCGTCGGTCATCTTAGGCCTTTTCTGCTTGATCAGCCTTTTCTTAATAATAATAGCTAACAGTGTGTGTGTGATTCTTTGTCCTTATGCAGGAACCCTGTTGCCACGGTTACCATCCGAGCCTGGGATGACGCTGCTCACGATAAAGATTGAGAAAATTGGGCTGAAGGATGCGGGGCAGTGCATCGACCCTTACATGACCATCAGCGTCAAAGGTACAGACGCCTCAAACGCGCCGCCGCTCGGGCAGAGACGCAGTCGGGTCGCACGCCTTAAAAAACACACTCCGCGCGGCGTGCGTCTCTCCTCCTGCAGATCTGAACGGCCTGGATTTGAATCCAGTGCAGGACACCCCCGTGGCCACCAGAAAGGAGGACACCTACATCCACTTCAGCGTGGACGTCGAGATCCAGAGGCACGTGGAGAAGCTTCCAAAAGGTAGACAGTGACCGGTCGGACGATCTATCGTCAAAGGGGTTTGTGTAACAGGGGGATCTGCCACCGGTCAGTTAATATCAGCCGAATATTTAGATTTGACACCTCGTGACAACAATTCATATTCATTCATTTATTTTATTAGTTTAATGGAAAACTCAGTGTAACCTCTCTACCATTAATATCTCCACTAATTCCAGGAGCAGCTATCTTCTTTGAATTCAAGCACTACAAGCCCAAAAAGAGGTTTACCAGCACAAAGTGTTTTGGCTTCATGGAAATGGATGAGATCAAACCGGGGCCGATCGTGATCGAACTGTGAGTGTCTCTCAGACGATGTCGAGCCTTTCGGGCGCGAGCGGCGAAGTGAACGCTGCTCCCCGTTGTGTTTCAGGTACAAGAAGCCCACAGACTACAAGCGGAAGAAGCTGCAGCTCCTCACAAAGAAGCCACTTTATCTCCATCTGCATCAAACGTTACACAAAGACAGCTAAGTGCGAGCGTGTCCGGCCGCCCTCACGACACCCCCCCCCCCCCCCTCCTCCACGTGCCAGTCCAGCAAAATGTGGCGTCGTCTCCCCCCTTCCTCATCGCATCCAGCAATACCGTATCAAAGCTGTGGGTTTGAAGAGAGAAAAGTGAACTGAGCCAGATTCGAAGTCACATCGGCTCACACGCAGATTTTGATATTCTTTGAATTTAAGTGCGTTTCATGCCAGTTGCAGGAACTCCTACGAGAAACCAAGAAAAAAGGTGTTTTTTTTTACAACTCTCTGAGGGGTTCCATAAGCCAGCAGTAGCAGTTTGAACCAGCTCGTGTTCTGTCTTCCTTACAAAACGTACAGATGTTTGGGAAAGCGGGTTACAACCTCGGTCTGGGCTGGAAATAAAAGCCAGTGAAACATTAACCAAACCAATTTTTTATTTATTTTTTTATTGAAAAAGAGCAGAAAAATGAGTCCATTGAGACATGGTTCGTTGAAATCCTGTGCAGCTCCTTTTTAATAAAAATTGTGACTCAGTAGGTGGCAGAGTATTTCTGAAAGTACTACTATGTTTCAAAAGGAAAGCAGCTTTAAAAAAGGGTTTTGGGAGTTCAAACTGCAAAGCTTTGCGCCTAATACGGGCTGACAGGCTCAAACTATGACGAAAATAGTACAGAGTTTAGGCTGCTGTGTTCAGGGCATAAAAGCTCCAAAGCTCTGTAAACCTGCTGAGGAAAAACTCAACATCAGACATCTTCTGAATATATAAAATGGTAAAACATTGACAGCGGAGCCACAACAAGTGCTGAACACACACAGTTAAGGAGTGTTATTATCTTTTACAGTGTTTACCTAATCATAACTCATTAAAAAAATTACACCTGTTTCAGGCAATTGAATGAAAATCGTCATGTTTCCCAGTTAGTTTTAAGGCCTCATTTAGTGTCAAATGGTGAACTAATGGGAGGTATTTTAAACAGGATTTGTATGATGAAAAGGCCTTTGACATTAACTTCTTGTGCCTGAACGTTAAATATCCCATCTCCACTTTTGTTTTTTTGCATTATGTTCAACATTATCATTTTTTAACTGCTTTAATTTATGGGAAAATCTGTATTATTTAATTTTTGGTGCCTCATTTGTGTGCTTTCTTGTGGGTATTGTGATGGCACTCTCGACATGAAGTACAGACGAGTTTTCTTTTTTTTTTTTTTAGAGATGATGCCTAAAACCTCATGAATTCACACAAATGGACCAGACTCAGCAAATAGCTTACCTAATTCCAACAATTAAAATATGACCAACATTTCACTGGGCCCTCAGATGGGAACTAATTTAACTCTGACGGACGGAAATTGAACACTGTGCTGGAGAGGTTTGAATGGCAGCAAATTCAAAGGTGCACTTATTTTTACTACACAAGCTTTTTCTACATTTTAACAAGTTGGAAATTTCTTATTCTGAAATAGCATAAGCAGGTACATTATAAATGGTGACTGTTGTGTTAATGTTTGGTCAACAGTACGGTTTGTGTTCACAGTGCTTCAGTGTGTGTTTCATAAAGGGGATGCTGGTGCTGCCTGGTGGCCGTGCTGCCTCTGGGGACCATTGTTTTCTCCAAGTTTGCTAATCCAGTGTTCATTTGCAGATCCAATGCTTGTGTTTATTCAGTTATATCTAAACGGCAGACTTGAAATGTCTCGCTTGGAGTAACTGTTCATTCTGTGGAAGCAGATGTTCTCCACTACGACATTTCCGTTGTAATATTTGCTTCCAGACTTTATTTTTGTAACATGACAAAATGCCTGACTGTAAATGAGTTGTAAGATACACTAACTGATGAGTTTAACGGTTAACGTGCGTTTGGTTTTGTTGACAGATGGATGGAAACTTTATCGAACATTTACAATGTTTTTCATTTCTAATAAACTACAAAAGAAGCAGTTCGGTGGCTGGTTTTGTAGTTGCATGCTACACCTTTTGAGCTGTTACTTTGAACTGGCTGACAGGGTTTCTCCCTCATTTACTTGCTAATAGCCTTTACATAATCATATTAGTTTCTGCCTTCCTTTTGTGGCTCAATTCCCTCTCCTGTGCATGCTCATTTAAAAGGCAAAATAAAGAGCATGTAGCCATGAATCCGCCGGCCAGAGCTCCAGGTTCAGTGTTTACAGCTGTGAAAATTTCATTTATAAATCCGGAAGATTTGATAAAAAAAAAAAACTCGAGGCCAATCTACCCTAAATCTTTCACATTCAATCTTATGACCAAATTATCTGCTGAGCCAAGAAGCAAAGAAAGCATTGTCATCCAAACCTGCTCCCACTTTCTCTTTTCCTAGAAATAAGCAGAGGCCAATAAAACTATAGCATGTAGCGAGTGTTTGTTCTCATCTTTGTAGCAGCACAGATGTATGCCTTATTTTTTCCCCCCTGAAAGGCTTCTTCCCAGCTCACAAACTTGAAGACAGAAAGTATGTAAAGAGCACTTCAGGCTGATAACATAATGCTGACAGCATATACATTCTTTATTATTAAAAGTACTACCGACATAGTAAAATAAGTTATACATCTGGCCATCAAATTACACATCTGCTTCACAGTTTGACCTGAAGCAACAACTTTGGGAAACTGTAATCCTGAAATGCTAGAAACTAAACCTCCCTGGTTCTCCTTTTTTTTAAATAATTTCCACAGGAAATGGCATTCAAAATTTGCTCATTAAAAATCATTGCTATATTTTTTTTAAAAGATAAACAGAAATGAAAATCCTCTGGCATATACTGAAGTGTTATTGCACAGTAGGCTGTTAAGTAGCAACCCTCTCATCGATTTCAGACACATAATTATTGATGATTCTTTAATCTAAAGACGTCACAGTTTTTTGGGTGTTTTTTTTTTTAATGACAGAAATATGAAAATCATCATGACCTATGTTTGGACTGGGTCTGGGCTGTTGGGACAGTTTAAGGGCTGAAGATGCGGTCAAGTCTTTTGCCATGGCTGGTGGTGTGTTAAGGCTGGGCCACGGGTGGCCTTGCTGAGTCCTGAGGGGCCTCCTGCTTCACGCTGTGTTCCTGACCGGGGCCGCTCGGAGCGCCCGCTGAGTTCTGGAGGGCACTGGGTGCAGGCTGACCGTATACCCCACCGGGGTGGACAGAAGGCGGGGGGACACCCGGGGGCAGGTCCATGTGTGGGCTGGGGTGGCGCATCCCTGGGAAGGGGATGGGTGGACGTGGTCCCATTGGCCCACGGACTCCTTGTGGGGAGAAGTGAAGGAGGGAGATAACGGTGACGCATCATGAGGAAAAACCGATATGCGACACAGAGTGAAATATTTTCCACTGTTTAACTGAACATATCCCCACAAACTTTCCTCCTTGCTATGCTACGATTTATCCCTTAATAGTAATCATGATTTTGTCTATAATGATGACAACAGAAGGTTAGTGCCACACCTTTCCTGGCCTCAAAAAAACTGAAAATTAAAAAAATAGAACTGAATATAAAACTAAAGCCTGAACATACCAGGTGGTGGAGGCATTGGTCCCAGGTGATGAGGTGGAGGGGGACGGAAATGTGGTGGCGGCGGTGGTAGTGGACCCCGAGGATCTAGAGGTCCAGGCCCTGGTCTGGGGTGGAATAAGTGTCCGTTGGCGGGTCGAGGTCCAAACTCTCCTCCCATTGGCCCAAGCGGGGGCATTCCTGGGTGTCCATTGGCTGGTAGAGGAGGACCGTGAAGGGGGGGAGGAAGAGGGCCGGGTGGGAGATGGTAGGGGCCCGGTCGTGGCGGCCTGTAGGGTCCGGGTGGGGGCAGACGGCCGAGAGTTCCAGGAGGGAGCAGTGGGTCATGAGGTCCGTGGCCAGGCCCGGGAACCATGGGGCCGGGGGAGTCCCTGATTGGCGACGCCAGGAACGACCCGGGTCCCTGAAAACAAGAGGAGAAAAAGAAATTAATGCAATTTTCCAGTGAGTTTTGACTGATTGAAATGTTAGCCATGCAGAAATAAGATCCACAAACCACATGAAGTGTATTCACACAGGCTCAATCATGTGACCAGCACCCACACACCATGATTATTGGAAGGAAAAAAAAAACAAAAAGGGTCTTGACCCCTGACCCAAAACCCAAACGTTCCAAAACACACTGTGGCCTCAGGTTAGGTTTGCCTCTGCAGCCCGTGCTGTGAGAGAAAATGAACCCACACACTTAGCCTAAAAAAAATGTTATATACGCCGCAAAGTTAATTTATTCATGTCCGTTTTTCTAAAATCCAGGAGGGGAGCAGTGCTTGCATACACCTTCACACCAAGCACCTGGACCGCACAGCCTCTATACTCACAGGCTCTGGACTTTCTGTGGAAGCTACAGCCTGAGTTTCGGCATTTATCTGTGGATCTATGGCCTGTGTCTGTTTCAGGGCAAGAATAAACACAGCTGAAACGTAGGAAGATGCTCTAAACATGAAGGGGGGAGGTGTCTGATATCAATAAAGGACTTACGGATCCATCCAGGTTGGCAGGAGACGAGCTTCGGGGCCCCATCATGTCTGAATGAGAAGGAACAGAAGCATTACAAGCAGGGTAAAGGAATATCTCTAAAATACGAGGAGTGCAGAAGATGTGCTCATACCAGGGATGTGTTTATTTTCAGGGTAACGACCATGTGGATCTGATGGAGGTCGAGGTCCTGAGGGGGGTATAATGAAAAAAATGAAAAAAACTTGTTAAAAACACTCAGGGCAACATCCGTGGGGCATTTCCAAGAGAACAAAAAGGAGGAAACAAAGAAAATTAAGACACAGAGGGCAAAACATAAAAGTTTTAATGTTAAAACAGATACACACTCAGGGGACTCTGTATTGACTCCAGTGTTCATAGTGAGGAGCTGACAGACAAGAAATAAGATTTCCTAATTTAAGTGAAAATGAACAAATCAAATAACAAAACAACGGGTACCGGGGGGTGAGGGGCAGGTGCAGGATGACGAAACACACAAGCAGGAAATGAAAGGGAGGATCAAGGAGACAGAGCTGAAAGGAAAAGTAAAGTCCGGTGTAAAAGGAGACAAGAGATTTGGGAGAATGAGGTTGTAGCAGAGGGGTGATGTCCAGCTCTGGCTCAAAGTAAAGTAGATGACGTGATCCACTTGGACTCACCATACGGGTCAATTCGTCGCCCGACTGGGGCGGAGGGAGGGCGCCTGGGACCCTCGATCATTAAAGGAGGGGACGGGGCTCCCCCGCTCACAGGAGAGGGCCCGTATGAATCACCTGTTACGATCAAACCATCCATTTAGCAAAGCAAAAGAAAAGCAACACGAGCAGTAAAGACGTCCTCGGTGCAGGCCGGGCTTTGCTGCAAACACGCTGACACCGGAGTAACACGTAAATGTGGAATCCCTATGTTTAGCTAAATCGGGTTATGAGGACTGTACGGAAACGGCATCCTCTCCTGCAATTCTGTGGGGTGAAAACAGAGCAGCTGGCTGAGTGCGGCCGGCTCACCTTGGCGAGGGCCCGCGGGCTGACCGGAGTTGGGTCTGAAGAGAGGAGCCCGCCGCTCATTCAGCTGCGAGGTGAGCACTGCCAGCCTGTGAACGGCAAGAGAACCGCTCAGTTCCAAACAGTCACGCAAAAATAGAGACATAAAAAAAAAGGTCTCGTAACAACGCGTTTTAAGTCCCGGTTATGCTCACTCACTTTTCGCGCAGCTTGGACCCTTCCACCTTCTCCTGACTCAGGGCTCGCTCAGCATTCCGAGCATTCACCTGGACACAGCGGGCACATTTAGTTCCCAGCGGGACTCATGGCACACATCCAGTTATTCACGCTGCTGTATGTGAACACATGCTGCGCTACATACCCAGTTGGAGTGAGTTTTGTTTTCCTGCTCTTTAATCTGAAAGAAAAAAAAAAAAGGAAAGAGGACAATCAGCCACTGTTTGTGATTTTCTTTCTTCTCTGTCCATTGGCTCCAACACTGTGATATTCCTACCTGCTCTTTATAGACCTCTTCCGTCTTTTTCATCTGCTCCTCCATTTCATTGATGCGCTGCCTTAAGACCTTCACCTGCTCCTCTGCTTCCAGAGCTTTCCCCCCCACCTCAGACAGCAGGCTCTCTTTGCTGCGTCGATCCAGCTCCTCCTTTGTTAATTTCCTGTGAGGCAGCGGGAAAAAAAATGCCCATCAAATTCTCCTAGAACACATTTCCATTTCAAAAGACAACAGGATTAATTTATTTGTTTATGCTATGCCTGATTGAATTCAGTGCCGACATAATAACATTTCCAGGTCAGAAATCATTCCAGGTCTACAGCTCTCATGGCCTGACAACTTACTGCTGTAGTGCGTTTTCCTTCTGCTGGTACATTTCCACCATGATTTCGTTTTTCTGCTGAAGGATCTTGAACTGGTTTTCGACGTGGCTCTTCTCGCCTTTCAGAGCTCCGATTGCATGTTCCAGCTCCTGGTGTTTTTCTGTGGCAGCATTAGATAATCTGTTTATTCTGTGCAGTTGCTTCAAACCTGTCCTTTTTTTACCCCCCCCCTCATTAGAGGCTTTACATACCTTCTAGCTCCTTCCTAGACTTTTCTACATCGAGCAGTTTTGTCATGAAGCGATCACGTTCTTCTTCAACGACAGTGAGAGTGGTTTGAACCTGTGAAGAGAATGAGGACAGGAAAATACAACATCTGGCAAAGACATAATCACGTTCGAAATTTGATACAATGAGAACGTGAAACAGGAGAAATCTTACCCTGGATACATCCATCATTTGTTTGATTCTGTTTTGTATGGCTGTTCTCTTATCTGTTAAAGAAACTGTAAGGACACCAGGGACTTTGTTTAGCTGTCATTATTTAAACAGCTTAAAACAACTTCAAGTCAAAACTACTACAAATATCTGCACGCGAGTCCTTCTTATGGCTTCATTAGTATGACTCACCTGCTGCAACTTCACCATTGGCTAACACTTTGGTGTCCCCTTTTTGCAAATCACAAGCGTCCAAGTCTGACAGAAGCTCCGACAGCACCTGCCAGGACAAATTGGATTTTTCCCCCAGGGGTGAGAAAGTATTTGGATAAGTCAAACAGCATTGTGATGGTAAATCAAGAGGAGGCTGACCTCGACATTGTGATCTTTGAGCACGACAGAATCCTCTAGCTCTTTTTGGGCCTTCTGATAGACTTTAATCTTTTCGTTCAGCTCCTTATGTTTGTCCTCCCAGCCTCTAATAGTAGCCTTGAGCTGTAAAAAGATCAAAATAACTGTTGGAAATATCCAGTTTATATAATCTATATATAATAAGGCCACTTTTTCTCTTACTGATTTGTTCTCCTCCTTTAAGATAGCAAATTCTCTCTCCAAGCACTTGTGCTGAGCGTTTCGTGCATCTTCTCGAATCTTGGCCTCATCCAGGAGAATAGTCGTCTGTTGGGAAAAAAAGCAAACCAAAAGTATTATTACATGTGTACTACACAGAAACTAAAGGGGTTACAGAAATAGTCTTAAATGTAAAATATTGTGTGGGGTGATACCTTGGAGAGTGCTTCTTGAACCTTCTTCCTTCCCACTTGAAGCTTCTCATTAGACTTTTCTAATTTTTCGATCTGTTAAAATACAAAGAAAACATCATGAATTTATGAAAAAAGAGCAAATCATGAAGGAATGTGTTAAAAAAAAAAAAAAAAAAAAAAACGTACCCTGGTTTCATTTTGCATAGAGATGGTGCGCTCTTCTTCGAGCAGTTTTGCGTATTTGTGTCGTTCCTCAGCCAACTGGTCATTCCGCTTCTCTGCCTCTAAAACTTTACCCTGCAAAAGGCAAAATAAAGGAAGTCACCATTAGTCAGCTATTGTAAAAGTGGTTTGAGTGATAAGTAAATCATCTACAGGTGCAGTCAGCGTAACAGTTTGTACTACAAGCAAATAACTGGGTCATTTCATTTCTAATGCTTACCTCCAAGTCCTGCATCTTTTTCAGTGTAGAACTGACTGTTTTCTTTGATTGTTTCTGGTTTTCTTTCAGTTGTTCGGTCTGTAAAAGAAGAGGAAAATATAGTCCTTAGTGATTCTGGAAGAATTTTTAAAGTATTGATATTTCTTTATGGATAATTGATCAGCTTTATCTCCTTCACCTGTTTCTGGAGTTCAGATATTTTTGTATGAGCATTGTTCTTTTCCTTTTTGAGAGTCTCGATTTGATCTGCAAGTTTTCTTTCATCCACTTGTTTTTTCCCCAAAAAACAGAAAAGAAATATTCAGCAGAGATTCACACAATTCCATTTTGAATAAATAAAATACATGTAAATAAGTGGAAAATTACCAAGGTATTCACTCTTCTTCACCTGGAAATAAAAAATAAATCAGATAAGTACAGTTTATATAACAACAATAGCAGAAAACAGAGTTGGAAAGTCTATCCTAATCCTAAACTTACATAAAAAACTAAATGGAACAGACGTTTACTTCTGTCAAATTCAAAAAGTTATTTACATTGAAAAAATAGCAATAACCACAACACTCACAGCCAGTACAGTCCTCCAAAAGAAGAGGGTGAAGGTCAATATTCCAACAAAAGCAGTGATGATGACAGCCTGCCAAGGACAGCCAAACAAAGTTTCCCCTGGCTTCCATTCCTCTGGTAGCAAGGAAATCATCTGCAGCAAAAAAAAAAAAAGTGAAAATGATTTATCCATTACATGAACAAAATGACGGGGGGAAATGTAAATACACGATAACAACATTGCTATTTACATGTATCTGAAGGCAAAGACAATGCATATTCATTAACCATGATGTGATCAGGAAAAGGTCCAGGAGAGTTCCTTCACTCTCATCATGCCAATCAAGAACATTAACATACAATAACAATTCGAGCATTTTCTGCACAACAATGTAGTTTGTGTCAAAACAATATGGTTTGACATATAAAACTGCTTTTAAAGGGATACATTTTTGCACAAATAGACCTTTTAAAATACATTTAAAAAGTAGCCCTGCTGAAATGTGACAAGACAGGAAACAAGTGTGTGCAATTCAAACAACTTTCTATTTCAGACACAAGGTTTTCAAAACAAGTTAAATTCAAAATTGAATTCCAAACTAACTGAGCAAACCATACATATTTGAGTCACTACTTAAATACTCCAATACTAACAACGAGTTTAGTGAGGTCGGCGTCCATCTGTCACTTGCTTATCAACACGTCAGCAGGCCATAACAGCATGATTAAAACTGGACATGAGGGTTTAATCCCACAATTTGAAAAACTTACATGTTGCAGTTCTTTCAGAAAAAAGACATATATGTGATCTGGCTCCATTCCAGGTGGCTGGAGCAATGTATCACTTTCCATGCTCGTGCTTTCTATCAAAACGTGGAGCTAATCAAACGCTATTTGACAGGTCTAAGCTACCCTGCTAACAGGTTAGCTAGCGTCAGGATAATCTGGACAGCTACAACAGGCAGTAGTTAGTCTAATTCGAAATCAAAGCAATGCGTACAAACTCTGTAAACGCGAACAGAGTCGAAAACAGTTGGTAAACAATATGTGAGAACAAGGGCTTGCTAATGGGGCAAATGAGCCGTCATTTACTACCGCTATCCATACACAACCGACGTTAGCTTAGCTGGGAGTTGAAAATGCGGCCAACAAATTCACAGCATGATATCTATGAAAATAAAAAACGGGGCGAAAGCTGCAAGTATCGGATAGTACGCGGTCTACAACACGAAGGCGTTATGAGAAATGTCTTCCGAGTAAAAGCCCACCGGTGTCGCCAGCTCAGCACCGGCTGAGTTGAACTTCAGCCTACAGCTCGACAGTCAACATAGGAGGGGGAGGGCCGTGGGACGTTCAGGGGAAATTGGAGACTCCCAGCAAGCATCTCAGGCGGGCAGTTGATGCTATCAAAGCACATCTGATGCAGAGGCCTCAAATACCATTGAAGTGAGCCTTGTACAAACAAGTATTACGTGGCACAACACCATTACCTGACAGAACCTTTAAATATGTCCAGTTTATCCTCAATATGAGGTGCGTTCTAAAGCAAATATTCGACTATTTTCAACAGAACACATGCTGATTGGCAGCCACCCCTGTAATGCCAATCAAATGTATCCAAGTTGATCACTTTCAAGATTTCTCAGCAGTAATGGGGTAGATGTAGCAGATGTGAAATTCAAACATTTGGTTTACTGGTCGAATTCTGTTCCCAACTTTATCAAAGGACTACACATGCATATAGAAATCAACAGCACTTATACTACATTGTATCAGAAGTGACCTATCAGATCTCTCAAAAATCAAGCTGCCTTTTTTAATCATCAGTCTTACCACTGTGGTCCACTCTGTAGTTTTACTCTTGATTATTGAGAAGATGCAGCCCATATAAACGACTCCAGTTGAGAATGATCCAACTTCTTCGTGCATTTCAGTCACTTGCTCCATGGAGCCCAAGGATCCTACAGGAACAAAACTTGCATTTTAGTGCTATCAGTTTCATTATAAACAGTCAAAAATATTATTCTGCATAAATTCAGAGGAAGCCCGACATCTTGACATATTTCTGGAGAAAGCTGAGCAAACAACTGAGCATCTTTTGTCAACATAACCTGCATGCTGAGCAAACACTACCGCACACAAATGATCGACTGACGCATTAAAAGAAGGTTCAATTGAAACGGTTGCCAAGATTACTGACCTAAAGAGGAAGGCTCAAGCTCTGCAGCGAGCCCCGTGTCTGAGGGGCTCTCCAGGGTTGCTTGAGGGAGCTTTTGCATCTCATCTGACGCAGCAAAGTTTGGCTGATTGTCCTTGTTCCTATTGAAATGTCCACTATCTTCCTCCACACTGACATCTGGTCTGGTGGGTACCTCCTCCACAATCTTCAGCTCCTCTTCAGGATTATCTGGCCCCTCTTCATGATTCACAAGTGTGAGGTTATCGTCCTGATTGGGTTCAGGTATGTTGTCCATTACATCTTCCACAGTGTGGGGTTTTTCTTCTGTAGCTTTCAACAGATGTTCATCTACAAAAGAAAAACAGACATTATATCCCATCTGAAATGAGGTACTAAACTAAATTTCTGATTCCACTCCGACTGCCACGTTCTGCAGGACAGACAATGAAATCTCAAGTATCATCATTAACTTTTAGGTTAGTCCTGATAGTCCTAAACCAGTTATATTAGTTTATTTTCTTTTTGGCTCATGTAAGAGGAAGGGAAACAGATGCTACGACCCTTATGGGGTTGTTCTGAGCCTCCTTCCTTGTAATTGATCGTTTTGTCCCTCCCAGAAGTTCTCTGCTTGGAAACATTGGTTTAAGAGTAATTTGGTTTGGTTCTTTTATTCTCTGCTTGCTCTTCCAGTTCCTGGATTCATGCCAGTATCGAAAGAAACATGGTTCTACATCAAATGTTAGCTAATTTAATTTTTTAGGATGCACAGAGAGCAAAAAATTGCTATTATGCTTCATTCTAAAGGAACAAGGAGGTTTTGGAAGTCAAGGAGGATAAAAGCCAACCCATATTGCTTGACTGAGTAAACAAAGAAAATGCACTGTGGGAAAAAGCAGGACGCCATGTATTTGAGACTTATCTGGTTACCAGGTGTGAACCAGCATCCCTTTTAGCTTAATGAAACACAGACTGACATATCTGGAAACTAGACGCTGGTCTGAATGGTGCCTGACAGCCTGCCTGTTTTGGTGCTGCACAACATTTCCTCCACTCACTCTGTCAGTGAATCATAAGCTGATGAAATATGCTGCAGTGTGAAAGCTCAGATTATCAGTATTTTAAGCAGAATGTGCAAATGCTTTCAGACTCCTCCAGCCAGAGCCGAGCGATCCAAGACGTTAAAAACACGTGAAATTACGGGGAAGAAAAAAAGAAACTGAAAAATCAAACCTACCTTGCTGATTATCTGGCGCTTTCTCTGTTGCTAAAGGTGCACTGTCACTGGCGGTTGAGTACTTTTGTCGCAGGCTGAATGCCATCTCCTGAAAATTATCCAGGAGTTCTGTTTCCTCATCTAAGCTGTTGCTGTCCACGTCTTGGCTGGGGTCTTGTTTCGAGTCCCGGCTGTCGAGCATCTTTTCGATCTCGTCCAATATGGTGTTCTCAGACACCTCGAGGATGCTCTCAAGTGCATCCTCGATATCCTGTGTGGTGCCGGTGTGAGACAGGCGGGTCGCCCGCAGCTCCGTGTCCAGGTCAGCAAACATGGACTCCACTCTGAAGAGATTGTTCAGGCCCAAGAGCTTCAGGACCCGCTCTATGTTTTCCTCTGAGAAGTGGTTCCTGAGCAGAGTCAGTCTCATTATGCTTTCGCTGTATTCTGGCTCGGGTGGTGAAGGGGTTGTTCCCGGGGAGGCTTTGTCCGTGTACGCGTCATCCGACTGTGAGAAAGACAGAGCATTTTCATCTTCGAGTAGCTGTTCTTCCTCTCCATACTTCTCCTCCTCCATCTCTACATTCTTGTCATCCCCCTCCTTGGTTTGTGGCTGCTCGTGCATCTCCGGTTCCCCGGCAGATAATCGTGTAAAGCCGCTATTGCTTTCGAAATCTTTCACTAAATGGTCATCTGTTTGATGAAGTTGTCTGTCACCTTCTATGTTTGTCTCATCTCTAGCATCTGAATTATTGGACGGCCTCTTTTCAGCAGAAAGATCCTTATCCTGTTCACTTCCGTGAATGGCTGACTCCTGGTTGGTCACAGTTTGGTTTTCTGAAAACTGCTCTCCTACATCAGCACTATCCTGCCTTTCACGCAAATCCAAGTGCTTCAGAGACTCATCTTCTTGGTCCTGGTTTGGTTTGTGTCCTATTTGAACATCTTCACTATTAGGATTGTTTTCCACATCATCTTGCAATACTGGATCTGCTGAGTTGCTACTCTGGTCTGTTGGGGAGACAACTGGCTCATCATCAGGCTTTGGTGTCTCCAACAGATGTCCGACCAACCTTTTAACAGTCTTTTCTTCGCTATCTTCCAAAAGTTGGTCTTTCTGAGGTTCTGCTGAAAATGGTAGAGTTTTTTCAAAAGTTTGAGAAATTTTTGAGTGGTTTTCCTCTTCGTAATCCTCGTTGTCATCGTCATCTTCATCTGAACTCTCATCTCCTGCTGTGGTCTCTACCCCGGTCACAACTTTAAACACCGCATCTCCAAGTGTTGACCACATGCTTTTGTCCTCTGTCGTCTTTGGGCTATCGTCGTGGGTCGTCTGTGAACCTTCATCCTTTGTATGGTAATCTATTTTTGGGGTGTTGATGGTTTCTTCAGAAAAAGAGAGCCGAGGAACCTCCTCTTTATTGTCTATTACATCTTCTGGCCGTTCTTCCACATCTTCTTCATCTTCCTCCTCATACGGTGTCACTTTTGTCGTGATTTCATCATCAGTTGTGACGGCGTCAAACGTTGTTCCCAGGGTAGTTTTCAGCTCCGGGATCTGCACTCGCTCAGAATCAGACACAGGTTCAAAATCCCTCTTGGGAGTCGATTCCAACTCAGAGTCAATGGCTCCATTCTGAAATTCCCCATCATCTGACGCCTGTTCCAGAGAAGACTTTGGCTCTTGTTTTTCTCCTGTAACTACAGGAACATCCTCCCTTACCCCAAGTGCATTTTCTGTTTGATCAAGAACATCTTCTGTGTCAGACTCCAGGTTTTTCATCAAAGGTGAGTCCGTTGATGTGGCACGCTCAGATAAGGAGGCACTTAGATTGTGTAATTCATCAAGATCTTCTGAAAACTCCCAATGCTCAGTTTGTTTTTCACTTGTAGTTACTTCTTCTTCTGATGGCTGTGGTTCTCCTTGTTCGCTTCCTTCCGCTTTGATTTGGGTGATTGTTTCATTATTTTGACTGTCCTTGTCCTCTAAAGACAAACCTAAGAGCAGGTCTATATCGTAGACATCAAACTTGCTAAATCCAGTATCGAAACAGACAAAATCTGTTTCCTGAGAACAAGACAAAAGGGAAACAAAAAAGTGAGTGAGTGCTGGTGGTAAATGAACAACATAATCTAGGATGTATTTCTTTTTTCATACCTCTGTAGGAATTTCAACTTCTTTCTCAGTATAAATGTGGTTTACAGCCAGAAAGTCCTTTGGGAAATAGCCAAAATTGTTTCCAACCTATTAGGGAGAGGATATGTTGAAAACCAAATGAAGTCCGATTGTGAACGAGCGTTTACAACACTTGTACTTACACTTCCAGCCCACATATCAGCTCTTCTTCCAGACAGTTTGTAATAAACATATACAGTTTCAGATTTCTTGAACGATAGGAAACGACAATCAGGTCCTGAGAAATCTTCAACAGCTTTTCCCCGACACAGAAGCACTGGAAGAGAGAAAACACTGTCACAGCTGTTGGTTTTCACACAAGAACCTGTTTTTTTTTTAAATCAGGTGATGGTATGTTTGTTATATGACGATTATGTCGCGCTTTGAAAAACAGGGATATCAACAAAGCTGGATATTGCTTAGACACTGATGTCTGCCCTCCTCACACAGACTGATTTCTGCGCTGGCTTGTGCCATCTTTACTGTTTTAAAAGGCTATCCTATCTCTTTTTTGATAAGTCACCTTGTTATCAACAGCAGCAGATGTGTTGTAGATAAGTCAATGCTTCCATTCCCTGTTAATGTTGACTCTTAATCTCCTCTGGCTGATATCTGATAACTGTCAAGTAAACTGTTGCTCTGCACCAGTTCATGGCCCAATATTTCCTTCTCTAAACTTCGCTAGGCCAATACAGATAATGTAGACCGTTAGTCTAAAGCAAATTTAGCAACTGAATTAAATAGAGGCCAACAGTCGAGCTAATGCGCTTAGACATGAGTTCGAATCCGGCCTGCCCTCTTCCATGGTGTTTGAGCTCCACTAACAATAGCTGGCCGAACCGGCCGGTGGCTAATATGCGGCTAACGTTAGCTTCTGCTTCCTCCCGGCGAGGCAGGCCGGAGCAGGCAGCCAGCCGGCCACCACAGCCCCGAGTCTGAGCAATTACCCCCGTTTCTCCTACGCTCACACCACATTACCCGGTTTTCACTGAGCATCACGAGGCCAAATTGCTTTAGGATAACCACCAGTGGAAGCCAAGGTCGCAAATATCGACTGGCAACAGGTCAAGAGATAAGCGCAGTTTATGGCTAGCTGTTTTTTTTGGGGATGGGGCTTGAGACGCATCCTCAAAGCCCCCTCGAGCTGCCGGTAGAACTTACTGCTGCACTCCTCGTCGGCGCATCTTTTAAAGTCGGAGAATCGTTTCTCCAAGGCCGCGGTTGAGATAAAGTTGAATAAAAGTAATAAAAAGCCTTGTCTGTAGAAGTGTTTGGCTGCCATGCTGGCAGTTTCGTAGCCTGGCTTCTTGACTCCGCCGCTGGAGCCGACACGTCAGCAGACAGGATCCGGCTGGGAGGAGGCTAGGAGAGGGTTTCACTGGGTGGATTAGTCCGCTTTCAGGTCCCCGGGAAAGCAAGTGCACCAACAAAATAGGAGACCGTTGTCGTCTTGTGTGCGTGTGTGTTTGCGTGTGCACATTTCTCTAGAATTATCCAGCGTTTTCGCCACATTTAACACAGTGAGAGCCTGCTCGGTGTTGAGTTTCAACACTTTCCTCCCCCTCCGTGAATCGTTTGCAAGCACTGATCCAGTTTTAGGCCAACCAGAGTTTGACAGCATGGAGAAGGCTACCTATATATAATGAGAAAGGAAAACGCAGCCTATTTCACAAGAAATAATAAGAACAAACTAACATAATCAACTGTTACTTTTTTGTTAATTTATTACACTGTAATCATTAGTGATTCTGATACACAAAAACCTGTCAGCTGCCAGTTTTGTTTTAAGGACATTTATACCTGTTAGGCAAGTTCATACTTCATTGAATATGTTTGCATCAACATATTTTTTAAATATTCTGGGTTATTATTTAGGGCCATATGATTGTATTCTGTTTCAGATGTAGATTTGAAAGGAAAAAAATATTAAATGTATCATTATTGCTTAGGTGTTTCTAGTTTTATTTCCACTCTGCAATAAAACATAACAAAGGTTTACCGTAAGACTTTGCACAAGGAAACTAAACAAGTTTTAATTGATTAAGTCAAAGTTATCTAATTTAACATGACAATTAACTCAGAGCACAGTAAAAATTTTACACGTCTAGATTTATGACAAATGCTGTTATTACTGCTTTTTATTCTTTCTTATCTCATTTACTTGGCGAGAAACATTTTCGATAAAGTCCTGTGACAGTTTTCAAAAAGCAAATACAGAAACCTTACAAATTTATAACAACACACAAGTGTGGACACAGCACACCTGCAGGTTGAGTCATTGCTGCTTGTGTGAGCAAAAGGTGATGCCCTGATATCCAGCACCAACCTTGGTGATGCTGGCTATCATATATTATAACACTACTTTTATAATATCTGTGCAGTTGAAATGTTGTGGATTGTGTTGTGCATAAAAAACTCTTACAGAAGTTATTTGGAAGCTTTCAACTCAATCTTAATCTTAAATAATAAATAAATAAATAAATAAATAAATAAATAAATAAATAAATAAATAAATAAATAAATAAATA
>JABUIW010000152.1:9299431-9318090 GCA_013363375.1 Menidia beryllina | reverse complement strand
ACCTCTGTCAGGTTCAATTCACCCCCTTAACAGCAGCCAGAGGCCGGTCGATAAGCAAGTGGAAGTTCAATGAAAAGCTCCGCCTTTTCCGGTTGAAGCAGCCAATAGGCGTGCAGCTCTGTCTTCCCCTTCCTGAGTTGGGCGAAAGGCATGGCAGAAACAGTCACACGATACACAATTAAAGTGCAGAGGATTTATTTGCTAGAATAGCCGTGTGCTATTTTATAGCCTCGATTGATTGGCTTTGCACCATCAGAAACAAGTATCTGGGCTTTACAGTCAGGTGGTACGTAAACTTTGGTTTAGATGAGAGCAAACTTACTTCTTTGTATGTAAAGTATTATTTTATCTATGACGTGTAAGTAATAGTGCATTCCCTGAAATTTTAAAACCCTATCTACGTTGTAATATAGTCTTGAAATAATGTTTAAGATGCTTAATGTCAGTTTTACATGGCTGATGTCTTAATTATATGGAAACGGCACGTATTTATTTCAACGTATTTATTATACATGGATATATCTTTGACTGCATGTTTGGGGTTAATAGCAGTTGTGGAATCAATTTATGAATGCTAAGATGTCTGTCTCAGGATGTGAAGTTTAAGATGAGTAAATGCACTACACTGTTTGCTTAAATGTGAAACCAATCAATTGAAACCTCATTCATTCTTTTTTTCCAAATTGTTATTAGGAAAATTCCAGATCTAACTGCTCATTTGCTGTTTCGCATCCCTTATCCCTGCAATGCGATAATCATTCACTTTATCCCTGATTATATAACCTAGTTTATACCTTTTTCAGATGCAAGTTAAAGATTTTTGTTGAGAACAAATCACAACACAAATGTGTGGTATGTTCAAACATCTCAGTGTTTCATGAGAGGTGGTAGAAGTTCAAACGTCAAAGTAAAAAAAATTACAAGTATAATTATTACTATAAGTTGGATTTATGGTATGCCTTTGCCCAGTTCTTTTGACATGACTACATATCTGCTTAGAAAAGAAAATGAATGAATATTGATAAGGGTTTTAGGGTTTGAAACCTCCTGAAGGCACTTCTGTTCCTGCAGGTGCATTGGCTGCATACCCAAGTCTATGAATACGGATTACTGAAGTATGGAAGACTCGGATGAGCACCTGGAGCACCATGAGGTGTTGGAGGATGATGATGACTCCTCAGAGGCCAACTCTCGACGAGGAGGGAACAAAAGGAAGGTCCCGCGGCGTAAGCGCATGCATGATGGTGAGATACACACCATATAGTGTCAATATATTGTTCAGTCATGTTTTGACTGACATATGAACAACAAATCACTTTTAACATATGACTACACTTACAAGCACAATAATATCCATTTTTAACTTCACATGACTGATTTAATAGTGGAGATATTTCCAGACTTGGAATTAATTCCTGGAGATGAGCTCTCTCTATTTCCTTTTCTTTTGGTTGTTTGTACCAGTGGTGCTATCATCGCTGTGCGCTCCAGTGATATTCTTGTGCGTTTTCAGAGACACATCGGGAAACTGCTTTTCACAGCAGTAGCAAAATGTGTCTGGAGCTGATCAGAGAAGCCATGCTGCATCATAGATGGCAGGAGGCAGCTGAGTATATGGCATCCTACCCCCAAATTCTAGTGTATAGAAGTGGTCCCAGATCAGAGCATAAAGAGGTAAGATTTTCAGCTATGGAAACATACATTTTTCAAAACATATTAAAACACACTCACACACCTTTAAAGGTTGAACCTATTTGCCTACTTGGATTATAAATACTGTACGTTACAACAAGGTGTAGTTGACATTTAAAACTTGTATGCCTTATAAGCTTTGACATTCCATTATTGATCCCCACAACTTTTTTGCTGTGCTTTTCTAGCTTATTTGGAAACTCAGCACTGAGATCCTTCACCACCATCCAAAGTCAACAATGGAGGACTACAACATCATCTATGAACGGATGAAACATTCAGGAGTTAAATATTACCTCATAGTATGTCAGCCAACGACCTGACTTTAGTGTACTCATTCAGTGTCGTTGTATTTTCTTATGAGGCCTCATACCCCCATGTCTGTAGATCTGCTTGGAGCATGCCTTTCATCTGATGCTTCATGGCCAGTTTGAAGAAGCAAAGCAGCGTCTGTGCGCAGCTGAGAGCTGGAGATATGGGAAGACCTCAGCTGCCCAGTTTCAGAGGACTAAACTGATCCAGGCCTACAGGAGCCTGCTGGATTACATCATGTGGTCTGAAAAAACGTCAGCGCCCTCCAGCAGCAGTAAGACGATGCAGAGCTACACACCCCAAACACATCCATGATTTACTCATGTCTGTTATGCAGACACTTGGCAATGTCTTGTGTGATGTTCCACTGCCATCTAGAGGACAGACAGACAAACTGCATGTGTGAAATTCTTCAAAGAATGAGTTTCTTCTCTTTATTCTGCGTTTTATGGGTGTCTCTTTTCAGATAATTTTGACCCTGACCACCAAAACATACATTACTACTTCAGACAAGCCTCTGTGAATCTTAAAGAGATTTTGAGAAATCCAGGTGTCTGGGATCCTTTCATCCTGAGTTACGTTGAGGTAAACACTCATTCCATAAGTTGTTTTTTTTTAAAATAATGTACACTTACAAAGATGTGGTAGATACAAATTTGGAAAATGGAGATGAAGAAGCCAGAGTCTTTAATGTATTTTAAAAATCAAGTCCTGGTTCTGCAGTTTAAACCTGGGTGCGCAGATGAATAGGATTGGTCAATTTCTTCTTTTTGCTCCATAATGCAAACAAGAGGGGCAAATGATTACTCCCTTAATCCGAGGATATTATCCCGGATGTTGTATTGTTTTTTTTTGTTTTTTTTTCTTGCAGATGCTGGAGTTCTATGGTGACCAAACAGAAGCACTGAATGTCCTGAATGACTACGCCTTTGACAACAGCTTTCCACCCAATCCCAATGCCTATGTGTATCTGTTCCAGTACCTGAAGCGGCACGATGCCCCTCAGAAGAAACTGATTCAAGTGTTGAAGGTAATGGTGAAAGAAAAAAAAGCACTGGAGCAAGTAGAGTGTTCACATAAAGCCGTAAATTACACATGAATATGCACATTATTTCAAAAGTAAAAACTATCACTTCACGTGGCTTGTTTCACAGTGTATAACACTTAATCATACCTTTGGTCCGCCTGTTAATAGATTTAACAATCGCACACACACACACACTTCGATTCAATTTTATTTATATAGTGCCAAATCACAACAGCAGTTATGTCACAGTGATTTCCAAAAAGAGCAGGTCAGACCGTACTCTGAAGTTATTTACAGAAGCCCAACAATTCCCACACACACAGAAACAATTTCTCTAACGCTGTTAAACTGTTATGCGTTTTGTTGTAGAGCCTTCACAGATTAGTCCCGAGTCATGAGTTGATGTTGGAGTACAGCTCTCTGCTGCTTCATTCAGGTAAAAGCAAACTGAATCCCGTATTAAAAGTTCTTCCTGTGCAAATATTCAGTTTTAGAATTAAAAAATTGTGTGTGTTCCTTTTGTTTTTGCCACCTGTGATTTTTGGTTTGACATCAAAATGAAAACTTTTCCATGTGGCTTTTTTCCCCCTGATATGAATAGACATGTGATTGCTTTTTTTCATTTGTGTTTTTATAGAGAAAAAAACGAACACTCTGAAAGCTTTAGGAGTTGTCCTCGAAATGCTTGACTTCGCCTGCTGGAGGAGCAACGTCGACGTGTGGAAGTGTTTACAGGCTATTATCCACAAACTGCAGATGGAGTGTGTATAAATGCTTTATTCTTATTTTTCCCGTCACAAATCGATATTAAAGCCAGCAGCCTAAAATTACTTTGCTTTTAAATAGAGATCACTGGGAAACAGTAGTCTGTGACAAGATGGCATCAAGAAAAGACTGGTGGCCTGCGCTGCACTTTACAAAGTTCCACGCCAGTAGAGACTCTACGGAGAACCCCGAGCTTCTACAAGTGAAAGCATCGCTGATCAAAATCCTTTGTCCAGGTAAAAGGGTGTGCATTTTTATAGAGCTGTTCCCGGAGGTGTCATCACAACGCTTCCATAGTTCTTAAAGCTGCTTGGAACCAAGGCTCACAATATACATGGAGCCTTTTATTTTACTGTTAACTGTAACCCGGGTGATCAGCTCTGAGAAACTTTAATGATGGCTTTAAATAAAACATTATATGTCGTATACTTTTCTTGTAACAGATCGAACATTGAAGTACGGGGCTGAGGAGAATCGACCTGACTGAGAAACATATATAAACCTCTGGCAAGGTGACCCTTTCGTAAATGTAGATTTTATCTGTGTGTTTCAGTAAGACTATGTTGTTGCCTCTCTTCCATTAAGAATTTTTTTTTTATTAAAAAATTGCAGAATTGTGCCTTGAGATTTCTTTTTTCCAACAGACAGCATAGCCACTAAGTGGAGCTCTTGTTCTGTGTTTCTTCATGAGGTACTTGACCATCTATTTACTGGGGTAAAGGTTTTTGTAAATGTTTGACTGACAGCTCAGTGTCTTTCTGATTTTTAACTTCTGCGTAGAACTGTGGTTGTAGTATCAAAAGTTAGTTTAAACGGCACAAAGCGACAGACCGCTGACTGCTGGTTGCTGCTCAGGCTTCAGTTTTAGTCAGTAGTTTGTGTCGGTATTTTGCTCAGATTTAGTGTCTTTAGCATTATTGGCTATTCACATGAACCCCTTAGAATGAAGGGAATCTTTAAAGGAAAAATAAGGTGATTTTAAATATCACTCATGCAATAATAATAAGAACAATTTTTTACTTTTAAGCTTCAAAACTGAAGAGTCTTACTTCCAGCTGTAGGGCGGTTTGTGCCTGTAATGATTCTGTGTTGGTTAGCCACAGCGTTGGCCATGGAGCAGCTCAGTCAGCCGTACTGTATGTGTTGCTTTGCAGTCATTATATAAACCCAAGCCCAAAGCGCTTGGCCGACCACTGAAGCAGCTGCAGAAGGGATCTGGGAATATTCAGCACGTGTCGGTCACAGTGGCAGCCAGGATGATGGAGTTGGGGGCTGCCTGCTGCATTAGACTGTGTCTTAGAAGGTTTTTAAAAAAATCTTACAGTGCTTCAGATTTCTTTAATCATTGGGGGGCGTTGTTGCACTGTTGTGAAGTAGCTCCACTGGGAGGTTGACCGTTTTCCTCGAGGACTCTGACCCAGTCAAAGGTCATACCATCAGTATCATATGTTGTTCTTTAACAAATCAAGATAAAAATGCTCAGAAAAAACAGACTTGTGTTATCTTTTCTTATCTTGGTAACATTTTAGAGTACCGGATGTATCCCTCTGGCCCTTGACAATCAATAAAGAGCAAATGAGGACCTAACTGCTTTTTTGTTTTTTATAAATGACAGACCACTCACTGCACTGCATCCAAAAGCCAGTAGCTAGTTAATTAAGAAGATTGAGCAACTCAAGAAGTACTCTAACTCAGATCAGATGAAAACATTTTATGACTAATTCTCACTCAGATCCAGTTCACATTCAATAGTTCATCTAATTTTTTTTTCAAGCAGGCACTAGATGGTGCAACGGGCCTTTTTTGTGAAAGAAAACTCCACTGTGAGTTGAAATAACTTGTGTTTCTGATCCATCATTCAAGTTCTTTATTAGAATTATGCTTTAACTCCTTATAGCTCATATTAAATGGATAGGAGAATTTTGTTTATTTTCATTCATGTTTCTAAGTTTGTAATAATGTAATTAATGTTCTTCTTTTGAGGAGCTAGAACCTTTATAAGTGCTTTTCATCCACATTATAGATACCAAAAGAAGCTGTTATTTTCCTGGAAATATCATGTACAGTTTAACTAACGAATTTTGATTTCACTGGGACTAAGAGTTGTAATGACTGTAACTTATAAAAAGGCTACTGGTTATGGTCCAGGTGATACGAATACAATACCAGAGCGCACATAATGCTATTTTTGAATATTTGTCTGCCATCTATAAAGCAAAAAAAATCATTAAAACCTTGTTTTGTCTTTACACCTGATGGTATTCGGTATGGGTGCCTTTAGTGCAGTCCCACTATAGCTATAGAAATGGAAAATAAGATCAATCCTTGTTTTTAGTTAATCCGCGGGTCATGAATCTTATATCACTGACCAAAACAGCCAAAACTTTTTTACTTTTGTATTTTCTATTATAGTTGAAATAATTAACTAATTCACATCACAGTTTTTACTTTGCAAAAAGAAATTGCCACCACAGCTTAAGGGCTAACTTTATTCCTTCAGCATATCCTTCTAATCCAAAAGGCTTAGATGTTTTATGTTGTAATTTTTAAATTACATTTTTATTTTCAAAAACTTTTAAAATTATATAATTTAAAAAAAATTGTATTCTTTTTTAAATGTTCAAAAATGTTTTAAACATTTTTTGAAAATGTTCTTTAAATGTTTTACTTTAAAAAAGTTTCCCCTTAATTTTTTTATCTATCAAAAAAGATCTCATTTTGTTTTATCATTTAATTTATTGTTTTTAATTTTGAAAAAAATGTTACTTATTATGTCTCCACAGAAACCTATCTAACCTCTAAAGTTACTTTTCTATAAATTCAGCTGAATTTTTTCAAATGGTAACAAGACACAATGGAAGGGAAGCAGTTTCGCTCCCAGACGTTATTGTTTGTAGCTTATTTTTCTTCTGAAGAGATGAGTCATCCTGGACTTGGATGAAGAAGGCATTGAGCCAATCGGAGCTGACGAAGCAGAGCAGGTCAGATTTTTTTCAAAATCATTGTCGTCGCATAATTGTAGATTTACAGGAAACATATTTGAATGCATAAGCCAATAGGAATAAGTCCAATATTTAATGAGAGCTTGACAGCACACATGTACTGACACACCCTGAGAGGAGGAAAGTAGGTGGAACAAGTTTGTACTGCTTTGTTTTGGCACGGAGCAGCCACGCTGGTTCCACCAGACTGATCAGTTCTTGGTAATAAATATAGGTCTGGAGACACACCCCTGGGTTGTTGGTACGTTCTAAAAAGTTAAAAACCTGTTGGATGAAAGCTCTGAAGGCTCATCTGAAACCTAAACAGGATCGCATCTACTCTTTCAGAGTCAGAGGAACAGGAAGGTTCCAGGATCTGATGGTGGGCCTCATCCTGGGCAAAGGTCTGTGCTTCCATCAACTCTCTGACTGACAGGAGGCAGCAGGTGAAACTGGGAAGCATCTCCCCATGGGGTTTGTCCCTTAAGTCCTCCTAAGTTTGCGAATCAGTGTCATTGGTCTCATCCAAGTTGGCTAAGGGTTAATACACACATAGAAACAGCTGAACATAGGGCAAAGATCCTGTTTGTTCTGACCACATCCATCGTGGTCTGCTTTGGATCGGTGCCCAACATAGACTGTTTTGGATGTATTGTAACTGTATAATTGACATTAATTGAGTTTTCCCATTCAGAGTCTCCAAACTCTCCTTGTGTGTCAAGATGCAGAGAATCTGACGGCTCAGGACCCTGCAGGGCTCTGAGGATTTGTTACCTAAAATCATGTTAACATGGTGAAAAACCTCGGTTTACTGCAAACCATTTAAAGAGTTTTGGACTGGAGGAAAAGAAAGCAAGCCTGATAGTTCAGCCATGCAATTTGGACTTTACATACTGATGAGTTCGCTGGTGTCTCACACCACAAGTAGGAGGTAGATAAAACAGGAAAACACGGCGCTGAAGTTGACTGAAGATTAAACTCTGAAATAAAAAGAAATTGAAAAGAAACAGGGTGAATAAAAAACCTTCTACATATCCACCTGAAGTCTTCTGGTCGGCAAAGGAATTTAGTTCAAAATGGCCGATGATAAAAGGCTTTTGACACATAACAGTTACTGGTTGTGAGACAAAAATCGATAAGAGTGGAGTCAAATCTTGTGGAACCTCAGATTAAGGAGAAAGAAAAAAGATTCCCAAAATATCCTCTCTGCTCTATATGTGACATTGAAAGTGACAACTGTGATACCTTTGTTCTCGCAGTGCAGCTGCAAAAATAGCTTTCAATAATGTATTAGGGGAGTAAAAACCGAGCTGGTTTCTGCTCAGCTGTGTGTGTGCCTGGACCTGGAGCTTTTTTTCTGCTGTGCACTGACTGTGAGAAAAGATCAGGCCGGTGAACACAAACTGATCCTCTGGCCTGAGCCTCTACTTCCTCCAGCATGGAGTAAAGTCTCCATGCTCCTCACTGGACAATTAAACCAAATGAATTGTCAAGACCTATTTCTGGAATTTGTCTGCATGCAAACAGTTGAAGAGTTGCCGCTCTAGTGCAATGGCTCTGAAATGCAAAGTGCCTTAACCAGCAGAGCATTTACCTGAGACATTAATTTCTTGAGTGCCTCGGTGTGATAAGTGGAAACACAAATGTGACTTTGCTTCAAGCTCTGCCAAGACCAGCCAGCTGGAGCAGAAGTGGGAAATAAATCCCATAGTGATCAGAAATACAGAGAAAGCAGGCAGAACAGAATTCTAGGTGGGAATTGAGATATTTAGTGTTATGAGGTGGTTCTCTAATTCAGTTTAATTCAGCCTCAGTTTAAACAGTGTATGGAAAACAGAAAAACACCCAAAGTTTATAAAAAGGGCATCAACCAGGCCTGTCGAAGAATATCTTCTGACATAGCAGCAATCATGTGAAAATAAGCGCTGCCTCTGTGGCGCACCGCGAAGTTCAGACTTATTCCACTAAAAAGTTCAACAAAGAAGACTTTTGCAGCACAATTATGCTAAAACAACATAAGTTAACCATTAAGCAGTTAACATCAAATCATAACTGCCCCAAAGGGCAGGACAGCACAGAACTTATATGCCCCCAGGGATTGGAGTAGGCCAATAGGTGATTCCAGAATGGAAAAAACTCGGACGCACTACTGATAGCCAATCCTAGACAGGATCACACCTACAATCTGGCTGTGGCACTCACACGCACTCTTTTTAAAAATCACATGCTTTGTTCATCGATACGTGTAGAAAATAAAAGGAAGTTTAAAAAACCATGTGGTCATCTTTTATGAGTATTCCCATGATGTAATCTTTTTATCCATGTTCCTTCTTTCCATGCTGAATAGTGCCCTTACAATACAAAGGAAGGATAATGGCCATGGTTTTTAAATAAATATTTTCACCTCCCATTCTGTTTTTCTTTTTTCCAATACAAAGGCACATCATTGATATTTACACTACTAAGCAGGCGATACCATTCAGGTAACATCGTCTATCAACACACCCACATATTCCCACTAAAACTGTGCTGGTTTAATTCCAAGTAGGCCGAGGGATTCTTTGAACCACTCTCTGGAAGCCCACAGGTCTGCTACAAGGCTCAGACTGACTCATGCGAGTGTATACTGTGTGTGGCCACTGACTCATGTTACCCCACTCGTCTGTTGTAATGAGTAACAAACAGGCACCTAGTTCAGTCTGACCCAAAGAAGATCTGCTCGTTAGTACACTCGCTCTTTATGAGGGGAGAGCTTGTGTGGTTGGAAAATGCAACACAGGGCCTGGTGCATTTTGAATGAATGTGGGAGTTGGGGAGCACCACCTGTCTGTCTGTGTGTTTCTATGTTTCCGTCTCTCACTCATCTCGCTCTCAAGCAGCACTTCCTGTCAACCCCAAGTACAGATGCATGACTGTGTGAGCATCAGTTAGACATTTTCACACCTGCATGACAGGAGTGGAGACACACAGGATATCAAACACGTTACTGAAAAAGCCTTTAACGTTCAGCGAGCAAACAGTTAATCTGACTTGGGTGAAAGCTGATCAGACCTTCAACATACATAAATTCAAGGCATCATCTTTGGGAATGAATAGATCATTCAGCATATTATACTCATGAGGATAAGAGAAGAGGAAACAGGCAAGGCCATCTCACATTGTTGATAGTAGTCAATGTGGGTGGAGAGTTGATCTTCTTTTTAAACATGGTCCATTTTCTTCTGGATTATTAATTATTTTGAAGTTATTTTGAGTTATTTAATTTTCATAACTCCAAAACATCACAATTGATAAATAGATTGCCAGGATTTTCATTTCACTTGAAGGAAAAAAATGTTTCATCAGCTGATGAAATGTCTTATTTTCAGACACCGTCCGAAATTCCCTCCCTTACTTATTCAGATTGTGAATGCTTTCCCTCTGCCATCATCCTTTAGAACAATGAATTTCATAATGAAAATAGGGATGTTAGCACACACAGATGTATATGATGTAATTACTTGAATAATTACTCAAAAGGAAAATGAAATGTTGAAGACTTGGGCAGCATCTCTTATTATCCAAGAGACATATCCCTTTATGTTTTAGGGCAATTAAATGATTTTTTCTTATATATATTTTTACTACATTGATTAATTTTCTGTCCTCTTTGGGAAGGTTTGATGATACTCCGATCTCATCTAATTTCCACAAAAAGAGAAACACAAACAGTTGGTCTGTCTGTTGAGACGTTTTGATTATGGCTTACTCACCAAAAGCTATTTGTTTTGTCTGAATATCGTTCAGCTGGCTGAGAAATTCAAATCGGGTGTAAATTTCTTATTAGATATATATTTAGGGCACAGTGGATTTCACTCAGAAAATTAAAGAGCGTGTAACCTGGAAAAAAAGAGTGACCGTAGAATTCTGTGGCAAGCAACAAATACACAAAACAATGGCTATTTAGATAAACTAAATTTGAATAAATTACATTTGAACACTTCACAGTTCTTTCTGAAACAAGAGAAATAATCACTGCAGCATTCTTCCAGTGATATTCTCTATATCGTATTAGGGAGTGAAGTCAAAAGATGAGGCGGCCAGTTTAGGCTTTGTGACTTCGATTGAATCTGTCAGGTAGTAATCTTTCATTGCCTGACATAAAACTGCATGCTTTTTCTTTTTCATTCAAAGGGCTGTGATGGTGTATTTCAGGCCGACATTTCACAGCTGGCTGTTCTCTATGCTGGCCTTTAAATGTGCTTGTTTGTGTGTCTTTGTGCTGTGTTTAACTGTGTGTTAGGTCAGATTAACAAATAGTGAGGCCGGTGGCGGACTGAATAACAGCATTAACCAGGAGACAATGGGAGTGTGGGACTAAGCCCTTTCACAACCTGTCTGACAGCTTGTAGCGTTGATGTCATCCTCTGACTCAGGCTGTTACCGACGCCTCTGTCACCCTGGACGTTTGGGTGCATGACATCACCAAATGACACATATCACTCTCCACTACAACTTCTCCGCTTTCAATTATCTGCCTTTTGTCCCTCTTTTGCCCATCATTTGCAAACTCATCAGCTTTCCTGCACTGTACTTCCACTTTTCCGGACTGTAAACCGAGAGGAGAAGAGCATGAGAGGATGTCATTAGATTCTCAAGGAGACTCAGATAAAGGAAACAAGGGGGGACCAAGCCATGTATTGTTTTTCCACAATCAAGATGTCATTTGAATTTTCTTATTAAAACGTGTTTAAATCAGAACTGTGCAGTGAAACCCTTGTTTTAGAATCTCATCAACCAAACAACAAGGAACCATTTTCACTCAAGGTCCAGACAGCTATTAGCCAGTTGCTAAGTAGTCGTCAAATGATCTAAGAGTGATCATGAGCTGGCTGTCAGCTGCACCTAAATGGGAGTTTTAAGTTGCTCTTTATTTGAGACTGTCTCTCATCCACGGTTGCAAAACTCTGTACGCAATAAAAATGACATGACCATCTGTAGTGAAGTGTAATTCACCGTCCCCCCTCAAAATTCATGACTTCATTTAATCATGAAGTGTTTTACGTAACTGGAGTACATTTGTGCCAAATACTAACAGATGTGCTCAAGTCTGCATTTGATCACGCTGTGTAAAGTGTTTCTGTGGTAGTCATGTGAGTAATATTATGATTATAATGCAGAACAAAAAAACCCCATCTATAACAGAATAGAAATCCTAATCAGAAATAATTATTTTAAAAGTTGGCCCCTCTACAGTTGGCCCCCCTTTAAAGTCCCATTGTATCTGTTGAGGATATTTCTTTTTTTACTGCACAGGTCCAGTGTATTTAAAATAGCTGTACGATATCAGTTTGGTGTGCCATCAGGAGATATTTCAGACGTTGCTGATAAAATAGAAGATTTTACTACATGCAAATTATATTCCATGCAATGGAGAACAGCGCGTACTATCAATCTCTGCCCTAAAACAAAGCTTTGGAACACATGAAGACCTACCTGTGTTATTACACTGGTGCACATGCATCTGTGCAATCTTTTACTGCAAAAAACATTCATTTAACACGTCAACGACAGCTCTAAGGATACATAATTAAGATTTATTGGTGAAAAAAAAACATGCTCCCAGCATGCTTGTAAATATAGAAAAGTCATTTTCTTAGCATAATAATTAATGTCCATGTGTTATTTTTCTTTTAAAATCCTATTTCACTAGTTGGAAAGATGTAAAATGACTTTTGCACCACTGAAAATCAAAAATGTATGAACACTGTAAACACCAGTTATTAGAGATTCCTGAGAAATGTTCCTATAGCTAAACTCCTAGTATATTATGCAGCTGTTTTAGTCGCTGGCACTTCAAATGTGATTGTTAACCATCACAGAGCATCAGGGAAGCTTTAAAACGGTCTAAGATGAATTGTGTTTGACAACATGCAGCCAGGAACGCACACAATGGAAACAGCAGTGATTCCGGCCCCCCACAAAGTCCACAGGCCAGTTTAATCAATTAGTGATAATCACACTAAAGTTATTTATCGACACACTCATCCATCTCAAATTACTTACATACGTGTATTCTAACAGAAAACCCATACCCCTCAGAGAGTAGTTCAGTAGAGGGTCAAAAAAGGAGAAAGAAAAAGCCATCCATAGTGTCTAATCGGTTTATAGTGTTATGAAAATATGACAGATTATAGCCCATGACATCAATTTGATTGCGGATGTGTGAA
The DNA here is from genome assembly GCA_013363375.1 of Menidia beryllina. Lineage (NCBI taxonomy): Eukaryota > Metazoa > Chordata > Actinopteri > Atheriniformes > Atherinopsidae > Menidia > Menidia beryllina. The sequence continues at coordinate 9,305,104 of JABUIW010000152.1, read as the reverse complement.
CTTTCTGACTGTATTTAAAGTGAGGATTAAAAGTTTTATAATTCTAAGTGTTGTTGTTGTAAGCCTGTCAAGTTTAATTCTGGTCTTAGCATAATGAAGTCAGTCAGCATGGTTTCTGTGGGAGCTATTTCTGAAAACACAGGTCTTTATGCTAGTTACATTTTGTCAGATGAAGCTACAGTTGCAAATTCAGAATTTTAAATATTAAAACTGTTTACAGACCAGTTTACAGTCACAGTTTTTGATGTACTAATCCTGCACAGAAAAGAAAAATACTGTATATCAGTTAATGCAGCTCCATCGGAAATTCTGTTGTATTAATAAACATTAGATCTGTTTGAATCCACCCTGTCTAATGTGGGACTATCTCAACATGCTCGAAACAACCCACCAGTGAGCCAGCGAATCTTTTTAATTTCAAGGCACTTTATGTAAAGTTGATCAGATACTGAAAACATTCGAAAAGCATTTACTTTTTAATACCTGTATATTCTGCTCAATGACGCCCAAATGCCCGAGAGGATAAACTGCATCCAACACATTTCTGAGTGGAGTGTGAGTGCAGAACATCTGTTGTTGAGAACTTGCTCAGGAAAAGCTTCACATTCGTGGCTCCTGGTTTGCAGCAGCTGTAAACAGCAAAATCCTCCGTCATGCAGTAAGTGGAGCATTTTACATGTCTGACACGCACAACAGCTTGTGTGGAGTAATATGGGAAAGTTAGTAAGAGAAATGTTAACATCAGAGGAAACATCAGACATTCACGGCACATGAAAATGACCCCAATAGCTTTATGCATCGAAGAAGACGGCGGTACATTAGAGTTTCCTTGCCGTTATATAGTTTAGTTGACTGATTTAGTGTTATTATTTTTGCATTAATAGTCCAGAGCAGTCTATTTCCGAAAGCAGGAAGACAGCTGCAAACTCAGTATAAAGCTCAGCCTCCTTTGGGAGGAACCATTCAGAGCTAAAATGTCCTGGCTCCTACACAGCCATGCAGCAGGTGAACCCCCCCCCCACCACCTCCCCCGTCCTAGAAACTGTTGCTATTTAGGCATGATTACCAGCAGGTTCAGGGAGTCATTGTTATTTATATTTTGTTATCGTTCTGTTTGGTTCAGAGGTTGAGGGCAGCGAGTGCATCTAATAGCTTTCGCCGCTGGAGGGTGGAGGTGAAGAAGTTTGGACCACTGCACAACCTCATTAACAGACATGTATACTGGGGGGGGGGGGGACGGGTATAAATATCAGGGGACATCATGAAAAAACCCCAGCCCAGGCCAGGCTTGTGTATGATACACGTCCACTCAGGGTTTCGATCAGAATTAAATTGGGATCTCACTGAGGGCAGAGTGACCTAATCCGCTATTCCCGAGACCATCTCACTTTTCATTAAAGCATCAAGTAAAGTCAAAATCCAGAACGGCAGTATGCACCGCTGAGGCTTGTGCCTCTGACTCTATACATTATAGGTGAGAAGCTGAGCATAAATGTTTACATTTTTTAACCAAACACTATTCGGTCGTTGCTAAGTGACGGTAAGGATGAGTCACTGTTCTGCAGGCCGACGGACATGCCAGCGCGAACGGCTAACACTGAACAGACTGGTCAAAGTCAGAGAAAATAAGGTTGTTATGAGTTCAGTGACGGAGCTGTTATTGTTAGGTGTAAACGGTACCTTTCCTGGTGATCTGCCGCACTGGCTAGCCTCTTCGCACAGTGACTGCAAAGGAAAGATTTGTTCTGTGATGATTTCTCTTTCTTTTCAGTGCCCACAATTATCAGCTAATTTCAGCTGGCCTCAGCTGGAACTCCCTTCGGGGTTATTGACTGTTACAAAGGAGGTGGCTATCTCAGAAAGACAAATCCAATCAAATATATTTCTGAGATAGATTTAGTATTTGTATACTTAATTTGGACTGAGTTTAAACTGCTACTTATTGTGTTACAATTTATATTCTTGCGTGTTCCTCCTTTTCACAGGCAGATTTGTTAGTTCTGAAGTGGCTGTTGGGTCTGGGGTACAACCGGCCACTTCCAAATTCTAAGTTCTATGCTCAATTATCATTCAGAGATTGTGAAAAAGTTAAAACTTAAAGTAACCATGTTAAAACAAGTTTTGTTCATGGTTAAGTAACGTGTGACGCTGCAGTGTTAATGCAAGCAAGTATGAGGTTAAAAACTTAAGTTTAAGCTATTAATTCACATGAAGGTCCCAGAGGAAGTAATTGAAACAAACAATCGGAAGAAGGTACTAACAGAAATGTAAGCACTGTGAGAGTCTATATGGGGTTTCTATGGAAGGCAAATGTACTTGTTGAATGTGTCATGATGAACATTTTCAGCCCTCGGGATTCATTTGGCCAATGAGGCGCATACGTATCATTTGAATTATGATTTATGTTTCACACACTAGTGAAAAAACAATCAAGTGACAATCTAAACTCAACAAAAGGCTGATTAACTTGATGGTTAAATACTTAAATTAGACAGTTTCTACAACTTGAGAGCATGCAAGAGAGAAAGATGTGGCAAAAAAACTCTAAAAAGAAATGTCAGTGTCCAGTAAGTTTTTTTCTTGTATTCAAATCTTTTGTCAGTCTTAAAGCATTTCCCTCTACTGAATCATACCTTGCTAAAATCCTTAGTTGAGTGTATTTTCTACTGGGCTGCATCTCAATACAGTTTCTTACAGTGTATTAAATCTAAAACTTATTTATCAATCTCAATGCTGCTTGATGACTGGAAACGATCCTGGTGGCCAAAAACACCCCTGATATTGGGTTTGGTTTCAGATCATATCAGTTCCATCAGATGTTACAAAAGTATTTTTAGCATTTTCCAGCATGGGAGTTAAAAGTGATGATAAACACAGATATTTTGGGGAACTTTGTCACTTCACAATCTGTTTATTCTGTTAAAATGAAATGCAGAATACAGAAGCACCTCAGCAAGAAGGTTGATTTGCTTGAAACTGTGTCATGTTTTGTGTCACAGAGTGGCGTAACACAAGCTGATAAAAATGCAGAAAGTGAAGAAGCACAGGTCGACAGGCTGTTGAATGTTTGGCAGTGTCCCTCCCCGCCTTTGCTGGACATGTTGCTTTTCAAGCTGTTGGGTTTGCAGTATGCCCATCTGTGCCATTCCCACTTAGAAATCATGTGCAGTGTCAAGATTTTTCCATTTATTAAATCTTCAGCTTTGGAAGAGGAATGAAGCTAATAGCCAGATGGGACTTAATGCTGGAGGGAGAGGGCAGTCCTCTGCATTTTAAAGACTAAATACAGCAATTAGTAACTGGGCTGATTTGTAATTCAAACGCTCTCCTGGGCATTTATAAATAAATGAATGAATGATGTGACTTGTTTCTAAGGTTACTTCAGGTTTCATTTTGTTTTGTGGCTGCTGTAAATGTGACTCTGCATCTGCATTTTGCTGAAGACAGGAAGTGGTTTGGTTTTTTTCATCGCAGCGAGCAAGTGCAGCAGCACCGCGATCAGTCACATTTTCCATGCCAAGCTTCTAAAAAGACAAAGCTTTCTTAAATCCGGGGTTGACATTATCTCATGACAGACACGCAAAACCGCACTTCATGTCATCTTTTCCATGGTTTGACATATAAAAAACGATAAAGGTTGTCTGAAATCACCTAAAAGATCGCACAGGGGTTGAAAATGAGTTTTCTTGTCATGTTCAGCAGTGAAACTAAAATGATCTAAAGCGTCTATCCGCAGCCATCACTTTCATGTCCACCTGCTCCCGGTCTGTCGGCGTGACAGACCGGAGATTACAGATACTCGCGTAATTTGGGCAGCTTTTTGTTCAAGAGTAAATGTAAAAGCCCATATGATCGGAGCAGCAAAGGAAACTAAGAAGGAAATGATGAACATAGAAAGGCATTTGCTCTGATGAAACCTGCTTTACAGGCTGGACTGGTTGGATTTACATAAGTGCTCAGGTTATAATCCTTTCAGTGTTTGACTGCCCAACTGATCTATTTCTTTTATAAGAGCTCATATTTCTATCTGTTACATCTTGCCGTCGTTCCTGACAATGTCTGGTGATTTCCCACACAAATATTACAATGTAAGAATGGGAATTCTGTCCTTTACAGCATAATTTTTACTTACAGAGCATTGCCATACACACTCAGCTATTTCACTCTTTATGAATTGAATAAGAATAATACAATTCAAGCATAACAGTTGTTTAACAAATCTGCCTCCAACAAGTGTTTGTTTCATACCAGTTATTTGTGTGCGACCTGTAAATGCTAAATGGTGGTACTTACAATAACAAATTGATTATATTCTAGATAATATTTTACTTCTTAGTCTCTTCTGAACGCCAGGAAGCGTGCTCTCTCATTATCCTTTAATACACGGTGAAACAGGAGTCGCTGGGAATCCAATCAGCTTTGATCAGCTGTGTCCGTTTATAAACAACTCCATAGAGAGCTAATAGTAGAAGCAGTAATGCATGCCCTGCGTTGTTTCAGGTTGCCAGTGAGGATAAATAGAGTGCTTGGATTATATTTGGAGCCTACAGCCAGTAAGACCCTTTTACCAGAGCATGGGTCCTGTTGTATAGAGCCCTGCACCCAGCCAACTTGGCACTTGTTTGACAGCCCCCCTGCCAAAGACGCCTACTTATTATCACCAATGATTCCTCCCCATTCTTCATAAAGGTCACTTGTGTTGTCTAACACAAGGGAAACCCTCTGCTTCTGCGTGCATAGCACTTGGGTAAGACCGAGGGCAAGTTGTGTTGTTATTTCAACTTTACATAGACGTTTAGACCTTCAGAGAATAAGTCACTTACTGTTTTTACACTTTTATAATGAGTTAGCAAAAACCATAAAACAATAAGTTCGGAAAGCTGCCATGCAAGTATGACTCAGATTTAACCCAAATAATAAGAAATGACAGTGCACAACAAAATGTATAATTCCACTTATTTTGTTTCTTTGGTTAAATTGGGAGAATAAGATGGACTAGCAAAAACAAAAGAAATAAAAACAAAGGTGATGAAAAGACAGATGAAATGTCAAGGCCCACCACAGGTATATGAAGTTCTTAATAGATTAGGTTTGACTTGGAATATGAGCAGATTTTCCATTAGGGTTCAAATATAAACTAGAGGTACTCTAGAGAGTGCTGTCCTCTGCTAAGGTCAATGCCCCAAGCCCTCCGTTTTTAAAACAGTGATCTGGAGCTGTGCCAAAATGTAATGGCCTCTTCTTTTGGCAACTCTCCAGATAACTGGAGCATTGCCAAATTCAGTTATCTGTGTTTCATAAAACTCAACTTTGCAGTTTAATTGTGCTGAACAACAAGTGAATGGCAGTGAATACAAACCTTATGCCTTTGATTTTTGTGGGGGAACAAATGATCCATTTTCACTAATATGCACAAACCACTCTATTTCTCATGTCTATAATGAGCATACTGCCATCAGTAAAACTCAGTGTAGGATGGTACAAAGAATGTGACTTGGGGGCTATTAACTTAAGCTGAAGCTAATCGTTGTCAGGAGATGGCAAACCTCAGGGCTGAGAGATTAAACTCATTGTTATTGTGTTCCAAAGCAACTTTAAAACACACATAAAAGAGTTTCCACAAAACTGTTGATTTAAAAAATAAAAAAAGTTTATTTGAGTAAAACCAGAGAG
>JABUIW010000152.1:9272178-9296483 GCA_013363375.1 Menidia beryllina | reverse complement strand
CCCCCTGTAGCCACACGGGCACGCGGCGTCGTCAGACCCCTCCCACCTCGGTGCACGCACTCGGGTCCCGTTTAATATTCATGAGCTCGCGCATTGGCTCGGAGTCGCGTCGATCCCGTTGCGCGACATCTGTAGGCTGGCACACTTCCTTTCAGTCTAATTTCTGGGGAGCAGGGTAAAAGTACCAAAAAATGTTGCCGATCCACAGCGCCGGGACGGACTGAATGGAGGCAGCGCTGTCAGTGAGTGGAGATCATAAATCCGTCTACAGCCAACCGTGACACTCACCGGTAAGAGCGCACATACGACAAGTTTGGGAATCAGTGGTGCAAGTTGTTGGAGAGCCTAGTCATAGGGACTGGTCGTGGATCTATAAATAATGAATATGCATATAAAAACCCCGTAACCATTCTTAAGGGTTTGATTTATTGTATTTATTTAGATTTTTTCCCCCCTAGAGGCGATCTCCCTACTCGTGCTTTTTTTTCCCATGTGTATCCAGATGTATCTTTTAACCTTTCATTGCGACAAAGTTCGAAATCTTGTCCTTAAAAGCAGCCATCGAATATCTGATTTTTCTTGCTCGACCAAGACGTGCTGCTGTGAAATTGGATTTCCTTCAGTCTGCTGCTCATCAGTCTCCCCCCTGAAAGCCATATCACATTCACGGCACGTTCTCATGCCGGTTTCTTCAATGAATCTGCCCATGAATGATCCCTGCGTGGACGATTTTTTTCTTCTTCCTGAACCTGCACCGTGTCTAAGGGATGCCAATGCCCGGGACAGGCAGAGCTTGGCGGGTGTCTTTACATAATGTGCCCAGATAATATGCGTTTAAAATTCCTTTGATCAGTAGGAATTGCACCCCCCCACCCCCCCAACCCTCCTCCTCCCTTCTTTTTGATACCCTGACTTTTCATTTGGGCGAGAGACAGAGCTGCAGTGTGGCACTGATGCAGTATTTTATCTTTTTTTCCTCTCTCTTTCCCCTGTCTTTGGGTCAGACGGAGCAGAGTAGGGATGTAAAAATGAGCACCACAGGCGTGTACAGTATCTGGGGGGTGATTCACGTTGATACACTCGCCCGGTGATTCAGTTACAGGACGCTCTCATGTGATTTCACTGCTTATTATTGGTGGCCACTCTGTCACTCTCATATTTTTTGCCTCCAACTAGGGTGTAGCTCTGCAGGTGTTGACAGTACTAATGTTTGGCTTAAGCCGACGTTTTCTAGTTTGCATGTTGATCCGGCAGGCTGGCGTTTGGCCTGCGGGAGCTAACAGCCTCCCGTGGTGGGGGAGCGGTGGATGCACAGAGTTCACTCAACCAAAGCTGAACTTCTTACCTGCTTCTCCACAGAGCGGCTTGTTGAGTTCTCCATAAACGTCCAGCCCTCGGCCTCCCCATGCCTCCTTCTCCCCTTGACGACAGAATTGTGGTGGCGCTGCCAAGGCCGATCCGACCTCAGGAACTCCAACTGCGCCTGGACACCAGCTACCTGGACTCCATCACCACCACCAGCAGCAGCAGCGACGCGGTCATCAGCACCACCGTGGTGAAGATCCGGGCGACGGCCAATCTTGTGACGTATATGCCCTCATCCAAGGGCTCCACGCGCTCGTTGTCGTGTGGGTGCAGCAGTGCCAGCTGCTGCTCTGTGACTACCTATGAGAGGGACAGCCAGAGCCTCAGCCACAGCCCCGTGAGCGCCAGCAGTCCCAACCTCAGCTATGCTGGGCCCCCGACCCCAATGGTCAGCAACCACGAAGCGCTGAGCACCCCGAGCCTCACCCAGGGAACACCGAAGGCCCTGTCCACCCTGAGGGTCATCCACCCCAATGAGCTGGCCAAGCGGATGGCCTGCTGCCCCATGGGTCACCCCGTGGGGCCCGTGCCGGTCATCATCGACTGCCGGCCCTTCATGGAGTACAACAAGAGCCACATCCGGGGGGCCGTGCACATCAACTGCTCCGACAAGATCAGCCGGCGGCGGCTGCAGCAGGGCAAGATCACCGTGTTGGACCTCATCTCCTGCCGCGAGGGCAAGGACTCCTTTAAGGGCATCTTCTCCAAAGAGATCGTGGTTTACGATGACAGCACCGCCGACCCCAACCGGCTGACATCCTCCCAGCCTCTGCACGTGGTGCTGGAATCCCTGAGAAGGGAGGGCAAGGACCCCATCATCCTTAAAGGTAACTCTACAGTAGGCGTTTGACCGTTTTCAGAACCACAGAATGGTGGCTTCTCTTGACGCAATGGCAGAGGGGCGATGATTTTTTGTAATTTTTTGGCTCCAAATTGCGTTGGATGTCCGAAAACAGCAGCCAACCTGACTGAGGTTGAAGCTGCATGAGCTGACGTGAGCGTGGTTAAACAGTGTTGTTTAGAGCGTGTTCACAGCATGTTAACCTTTGACCCTTATCGTTCTGGTCAGCTGATTCAGTAAACAAAGCGGTTGCAGCTTTATCGGCCCGCCCGCCCCGTACCGAATCGACACGGTAGTCAGGAACGATGTAAAACTTTTAGCCCGGCTGGGGTTGATCTGCTTGCGCCCTGTTCCCATCACCCTGCTCACTCTCTTTATCAGCCTCTATGTGACACAAGTTGAGTCTTTTGCAGGAAGTGAGAAGCAGCTGTTTGCTAATAAAGTCTGTTGAGATAGCAGTTCTTGGTTGGCCGGCGTGGTTTCCATCTTTGGATTGCCCTCCGTGTTGGGGGGGTTGGGCTGTGAGATCACAGCACTCCGTGGTTCTCCCGTGAGCTTCTGGTGGACACAGCTCTTCACGTTCTCCTCCTACACTTGTGTCCGTCTGAAGCTCGCCTCACTCGGAGGAGGAGGAGGAGGTCAAAACAGTTCAACTCGTCCTTGCTTCAGACGGGATCTTAAAGCTCAGGCTTTCTTACTTCTGAAAACAGCGACTTTTTCCCCATTTCAGCATATTTTCCATTGGAGCCCGCATTACACGTATAGATAGAGTGGCTGATATTTCACTGTAAACCTGAACAGTCTAGTGGCAGAATGTCATATTTTCACTCTAATGAATAACTTAAAGCCTGTTTTTTTCGGCTGCATATTGCCTGTCTCCATAAAAGCTTTAAACTTGTTATTGTTACATGCGTTAGTAGTAGTGACATATCTGGAGCATGCTTGCATGAAAGCTGCTGAATAATTTAGCCATACTTCACGATTTGCTCCGTTACCAGCACATCTTAGTCATGACTGACTGTAGATATGGACGTGGGGTATTGCTCTACTCCAGCAGAAACACAAAAGCTTCCATTCCTGCCGCTGATCACATTCAGTCGCTTGAATTTCCATCAACAATATGTCAGTAGTCTTTGAAGGTTTCTAGGCGGCTGTTGAACCAACAGGCCTGTGGTGGAAGAGGCTTTGACAGGCAGAAACAGTAGTTTTTGAGCGGGAACTGAGCCGGTGGCTTATGAAAGCGACAGAGACACTTCACATGTTTTCCCTTGAGAGTTTAGTCAGAGATAATGACAGCTGGTCACACTCGGCAGACTTCATCTCATAGCAATATAATGCTTCTGGAGATTCTGCCCTCAGTTTGCTAAAGAAAGGTGTTATTACTACGTCTAGTTTAATCATAGTAAAAAGATGTGTATTCGGTTTGAGCCGGACAAGTTTTTACTGTTTTGTACTTACTATTTGAGTGGACTAGATCATGTTAGTAACCAAAAACACGATAGCAGATAATATTAAATTTCCAGTATTAGGACATGAGGAGTTCTGACTGTTGTACACACGAGAGCAGGGCTATTTTTAGCTGTCCTGTTCAACATTTCATTTTTTTGGGCCAAAAACAACAAAAGCCTTTATGAATAACTTATCATTAAGCATTGCGCTGGCAACAGATAACGGTATATTATGTGTTCCTGCTCATGTGATGCACGTACGGGAAAACATGCTTTCAATTTAGCCTTTAATGTGCTGAATAGCTGACTCTGATGTAGACCTGCACTGTGGTATTTTATGGTATTTTCCCCTGAGAATACCTTCATGTTGATTAGTAGGAATAAAACACTGACAATAACAAGCTACGCACAACTTTTCATTGAATTGGCGTGTTGTAACAATTTTAATGGCGGATCCTACCATAGTGGCAACCAAAAGAGATGGATATTAAATAAAGATGCCTTTACAATTTGTAAGTAAGCAGAATTTTCTTTTTCGCAGCTTAAGTTTGTCAGGTTTTTTAAATACTTTGCCATTATTTGATATTTTTTGATTTATCATCAACGTGTTACTTTGTGATTTGAATGATTTTAATGGGTCTTCTTCGGATTTACAGCCATATCATAGCTCAGATTGGGCAGTGAAAGAAAGAAGAGAATTATTATCCATTTGAGTGGAAATTCCCCTTTCTCTAACGTCTTTTTATGTTTGGTGACAGAACTCCTGTGAGCACTTCCCTTTCTTTTATTTACCAAAGTGTCATTATGAGCAAGACATCCCATTAGATCCAGGAGTCGGCCACCATTACCGTCCTGTGTTTGGGTTGGGATCTTTGTTAATGGTTAACAATCGGCCCGTTTCACGATGAAAACACAGGGCAGCCGTTGACAGGAGAGTCCCACCTGCTTCCCACTACAGGAAAGTTGTAAGGCTGTGGGATGACCTCACATGACATGATGTCAGCTCCTCCGCTGTGAACAATACGAGAACTGATACTCGGACTCCTCCCACAGCTCCGGTGCTGAAGGGAAAATTTGGCCGATGGCATCACTGTTACAAACAGGTGCAAACCAGTTATTTGGAGAAGTGCAGATGCCCAGTGAGAAGTGTGTTCAACATTCAGTCTGTTGGTTCACTGGCACATTAACAGCTAAACAGATGCACCTGTGTGTTCACGAGCCAATGGGATCTGTCTGATGAGCCACTTCGCTCTGGTGTATTTTGTTGATAAGGACAGATAGTGCTGGTCCCTTTGTGTTTGTCGCTATCCAAATGGACGCATTCAAAACAGTTCCAAATATATCAGTCAGGCCACTGGAGATTTCTCTAATATTAAAGGGGTTCATAGCTCGTTACAGCCAGTTGTTAGTTTTATCAGATGTGTATGCAAAGCTTAGCCGTCCTGCTCAATTGTAACATGTGGCATGTGCTAGTCAAAGGCATGAGTGCATGTATTTTTAGCATAGATGGCTGCGGTGGCAACTGAACCGTTAAACCACACTGTGCTAGCTCCAAACTCCATCCACTCCCACCACAGTGCTCCGCTCTGTATGTAAAAAAGGAGACAGGGGTGACTGAAATGGACGCAAAAGGAATAAAAGAAATGGGCTTTGTCGCTTGAGTACGTTATTGAATTGTCACCCAAAAGCAAAGTGTTTGCTCCCAGCTTAGTCTGTGTTTTGTGCCTTCCCAGGAGGCCTTAGCTCCTTCAGGCAGACCCACGAGAACCTGTGTGAGCACTCTCTGCACCGGCACGAGGGCTTGGACTCGGGCGCCGCCGCCGGACTGACTCTACCTCACTCCCTGCCCTCCACCCCGGACATCGAGAACGCCGAGCTGACGCCGATCTTGCCCTTCCTCTACCTGGGGAACGAGCACGACGCTCAGGACATCAACCTGCTGCAGCGCACCAACGTCGGCTACATCCTGAACGTGACCACCCACCTGCCGCTCTACCACTATGACACGGGCCTTTTCATCTACAAGCGTCTGCCCGCCACCGACAGCAACAAGCAGAACCTGCGCCAGTACTTTGAGGAGGCGTTTGAATTCATCGGTACGAGGGGCTGGCATTGGTTTTGAGACAAACTTTAAGACGAAGCTGTGCTCATGCGCAGCCTGCACAACATGGAGTTGTTTTAGAATGTAGTTTAACCCTCATTTAGTCTGCATTTCATTTCTGTTTTTTGGAACTACATTAGTATTGTCACCAGGGAAAATGTTTTGTTCACCTAGAAGGCTTCTACCAACATTTTGTCCCAAGTTTCTTTATCATTGTAACGTTTATTGACATAGACCCACGTGAGAGGTTTGTAGGGAAAGAGATAACTCTCAGATATCTGCAATGTGACCATGATTGCGCGCTGTTTTTTTAGTAAGCTTCGTCAAGCCGAAAAGGTCTGATTCCAGTGGTTTAATGTTTTACAGAATTCTGTGCTTAAAAAGTTTATCTTATCCATTTTGTGGACTCTTCGTCACAGCAATAACAAGTGACTAAACCTGCCAGATAAGATCCGTCGTGTATAGACGACATCATTTCCCCCTGAACTGTAGAGGTGTGGAGGTATAAAGTCGGGAGTCGTGTTTCATAACAAATGAAACTAAAACATTATTTACCTCACAGACACAGATGATACATTAAAGGAGAAACACACATTTTTAAAAGTCAGAAGCAAGACAATCTCTATTGACACAGTGATTGATCTGTTTAATCATCATTTAGGGCTTTTTGACAAACAAAAGTCCAGGGTTTAGTTGTCGTGCGTTAGATTGTTATAAGTGTTACAATTTAACAATTAGAGGATTAAATTAACATGCGGACAATCAGTTCTAAACCTGGGCAGAAGTACAGCATGTAGGGTGTAGGCAGAGCCCATGCGACCGGCACCTCGCAAACTGTCCTCTATATCACTAGAATTCAACTTGTTTCCTTTTTTTCATGAATTGCTTTCCTTTATCTATTGATAAACCACGATTACGCCATGTTATAAGTGCTTATCGTCAGAGCACGATTGATCTAATTGAGTTTTGGCTAAGCTTTTGAGTGTGCATACTCTTAGCGGTGCAGACAATGGATGGATGGATGTGGAAATATGGATATTTCTGATATTTCTATCTGACCATCAACCCATTTCTGTGATGAACGTCAGATGGGGGGTGGAAAACCAATGGAAAGTTATGATCAGAACTTTGGTGGAGAACAAAGAAAAAAAGAACACTGGCATTTAATAAACAGCCCTTAGAAAGATGAGTGGCCACAAAGGAAAGTGTAATACTTCGACTCGTGTAATGACCTTCCTCACTGAGGGAAAAGCATTTGTTTAGCTGCACTCTAATTGTTTCCACGTCCCTTTTTACAGAGGAAGCACACCAAGCGGGTATGGGCCTTCTGATCCACTGCCAGGCCGGTGTGTCTCGCTCAGCCACCATCGTGATCGCCTACCTGATGAAGCACACCTGGATGACCATGACAGACGCCTACAAGTTCGTCAAAACCAGGAGGCCCATCATATCCCCAAACCTTAACTTTATGGGCCAGCTGTTAGAGTTCGAGGAGGACCTCAACAACGGAATAACGCCACGAATCCTCACGCCAAAGCTCATTGGTGTGGAAACGGTCGTCTAAAGGTCTGAAAGGGCCCCTCGGTCCGATGCTCATTTTAGCTCTCACTCTCACTGTTTTTCAGCCAAGACTGGCCGCCTCCTGAGCCGCTTTCAGTGTGTGTGAGAGAGGCCGCGTGTTTGCGCTGAATCTCGTCCCGATCTCGGACTCGAGAGTGCCAAAGCTCTGGGTCAGCGGTGAAGAGAAATGCCAAAAATCCCTACTGTCTGAACCTGGCGGAAGTCCCAGAGGAGTCAGATGGAGGGGGAGCGGTCAAGGTTTTCTGTTTGTGACCGCTGAGTGGTGAACACGCCACAGAAGAAAATCAATTTGGAAATGATATTTTCCGTGCTTGGGGGCAGTAAATGACAAAAAAGAACTCTCAAAGCTCACACTGTGGCAAGCAGTTTATGTGTGGAGACTCAAACAGGGGTGGCCACGGCAGTGCCTGTCTCAATAAACAAAAAAGAAAAAAAGAGATGAAGACTTGTTTGGTGTGTTGATGTTGTTGTTCTATTTTTATACAGAGGTCTAAGGGGAATGACCATGACAAGCCCACACTGGCTTACTGTGCAATAATTTCAGAGTGGAATGCAACTGAGACATTGATCTTATATGTGTATATATCGCTTATGATTACGAAACATTTCCAGCTCTTTGCTGAAGAACCATTTTGATGTTGATGTAATTATTGTTGTTAAGGTCTATATGTTCATGGTGCGTCTAGTCGTGCTGTAATATTAGCCAAAAAAAGGGTTTTTACTTTTGAGTGCAGCTTTCTGGTTCATGTCTGTTGAGCGTAAATTTGAATTTTCAGCATTTGCTTGCTTATCTTGGGTTTCGCTATTTCTTCATCCACGTATATTTTTAGCAATACACAAACTACCAGAGAGCCAAAAGAGCTCTTTTTATGCATGGCTGTATGTAGAGGGATGAACATTTGATCATTGGTGAATATTCTAAAACAGGGCTACTGGTGATGTTTAATGTAACACAACGGAGGATTTTCACTGCCTGCTTCTGTCTCTTCTGTTCGTCTTCGCTCCACTTCATCCATTAGCCGGCTCTCTCTTACTTGGACTAACTGTGTTACCTTCCATGTCAGTCTACATGTGTTTTTTGTCAACTCCCTACATTTTGAGCTGTGGTTTAGGCCATTTTAAGGTAGCACAGTGTGGTGTTACGGTGTAAAGCGGAGCGGCCAGAACCTGGTCCGAACCGCCTCCCAGTGGGTGACACCGCCCCGCGGCCGGGTGGGCTCCTCCGCCTTGCACACAGTAGGCAGGCACTGCTGTCACATGCTGCTCCAGTGCCTCTATCAATGCCTTAAATCGTGTGTCACCGATGGGCCTGTGCATGGCACAGCCTCACGTGTAAATGAATAAACAACTCACAGAGGGCTCGTTTTCGCTCACAGACAAAAGCTTTGTCTCACAAATTACGCCTGAAAATCTGATCTCGAGACATTTGAGGCACTAACTGAGCGTCACCGTGAATTGTAACTCAAACTAGCACTAAATGTACTTTTAAAAACATCTTGTAAAGATTTACCGTAACCCCCGTTTCTCAGTATTGCATACTCATCACAATAAATGCAGACTGATATGAAAAAGAAAATCAAAGGTTGAAAAATAAGCAAAAAGCCCAGTTGATGCGAAGGTTTTTGGGTTGATGTTAATTGTGAATGACATTAATGAACCGTTACCAATATATCAAATTATTGGTGTTGGAAAAAATGGCAGATGTAGTACTTGGCAGATACATTTGGTTTATTAGTTGTACTGAAAGGGTAAAATCGTTCCAGGCAAATAGCTTTGAAGGCACTCGTCTTGGCATCATCGTCTGCTTAACTGCTGTGGAGCTGCTCGGATTGTAATGAAAGTAACCACATCTTTTGTCCATTTGGCTGGTAAAATTTCATTGGCCAATGATTAGGCCTACCAAAGTATCAGCCTTGCTTACTTCAGATATTTCCATTGTTGGCACCCATGTTTCAGATATTGTTGCACCTGAGAGGTTTCACACATTTCCCTCTCAAACCAAAAATTGATTTAATGATGAAAAAACGAACCCTAAAGCTTTGCTGGTGGGATGCAACTCTGTTAAGTGTTTGGTTTGAAAGCAACGAAGTCCGCTTTAGTTTTCAAATGAAAGAAAGACTTGTTTGAGAAAGAGAGCCATTGAACTTTAATCTAATTGGTTTAATTAGATAAACTCAAGGAAGTTTTGTCTTGATGCACAACAAATCTACTGTATTTCAACAACAGTTAAATCCTAAAGTTCAAACCACAAACAAAGGACAAAGATTGTGGTTTTCCCTCAGATGACCTGAAGCAGCTTCCTCAGAAATTATTCTAGTTCTGTTTCTGTTCATTGTGTTCCTCTGGCTCATGTTTAGATCTCTATTTTAAAGTACAAAAAGAAGCACAGGGCTGTCAATGTTTCATCAAAGTGCCAAAACCTTGATATCTTTTGCAATACACCCACTGCTAACCATTATATCCTTAAAGTTCAACCCAAAAGTTTAAACATAATCAATCTGTTTCTGTCAGTAGGATGAATGTGAATACAGTTTTTCTTCATGAACTATATGCAGCCAAGACGGCTTTTACAACACTGAGCCCGGAAGTCCCCTATGTCAATGCTCACGCTATGCAAAACAGGTTATTTTTAATTATGACCAGATGTAACTTCACAAAAGAAGTGGGGTGGAGTTTGAAGTGTTTCTCTGTGACAAACTAAACAAAGAGCTGTTCGGTTAATTTCTATTTATTTTTGTTGCTATTGTCAATGGTGCTTCACAGTTTACATCAATAACCATTTACCACACCTTGTGCTTTTGAGCTAAAAGATAAACCATTTACTGAAGAATAAAAATATTAAGAAGTGCTTATCATCTGAGCCAGTGATATAGATAAAAAGACTCTCTTCATTCAGAACTACCCGTTCCCACAATCGGAGTACCACATGGTTTTTTTTCCATCTCCATTTCTTATTAAAACGATCTATTAGACTGAATAATGTATTTTTACTCTCTGGATGGAGATGAAGCATGCTGCGTGCTCCAGCTCTGTGAAGGGCGCTGGTCATTATGGTGCTGTCTTGTCTTTCTTACACTGCGTTTTCTGTAGAGGTCACATCCTAGCTGGCAGCTCCAAAATACACCTGCTCCCTTTTGGTTGGTTTTGAATTAGAACGATATCAAGCTGTCATGTCTGAAGTGCACCCTTTTGGACTGGACTTGTTTAGGAGTCTCTGCTTTGGGCTCAGAGGCTCTGGAAGAAACGAGCTTCGCTCTACAAGTCTCTGTATATTTCTCATGTCTTTAGTCAAGTAGTCAAGTATTTACAGTATATAAATATCTATATATATATATATATATTTTTTTTTTTTTTCTTTGTATGCATATATTCATTACTATTTTTGCACTGACCTCTGGACAGATGGATTTATTATTTTTCCACAAAAGGTGCTACTATATTGGAGGCCTTCTCCCACACCTTTTTGCATGACTTGCTCAAAATTCCCCAATTGATCTGTCATCTCTCCTTCTCTTCTCCAACTGCTCCTTGAACTGTTTCAATTGAAGCACTGTAATTTTGTAATCCCCACTTGTGAGCTTTGAAATAAACGGGGAGGCTTCAAATTTTGGTTTTGGTGCCTTGGAAGCTTTTTTTGTCCTCATTTTCAACTTACTTCTATAGCTGCCCACAAAATGGAATGTGCAGTGCGAAAGAGTAACAAAAATTTCAGAGGAAAAATAATTATTTCGCCGAAAGGGATATTTCTATTGGTATCTCGTGAATTTACTTATGTTTTCATGACCGTAGAATGGACCATTCAAATCTGGAAATTGACTGAGCTCTTCTACAAATAAGGATTGCCATTTTCCTGCCATAAAAGGCAGGAGTCTATGTTGAGTCTGTCTTTTTGTCATTTCCTCACTTACTCACTATGTTATATAGAGTCAGAAGGGAAGGGGCAGACAGCTGCTGATGCAGTTTGCACTCTTCTTGATCTCAGCGGTTTTGATTGCTGGATAATAATGTAATGGATATTCACTGTTACACCTTGCAAAACAAAGTATATGTTTTTTACACAAAAAAATATGTTCTTAAGCATATGTAAATTTGTATATGGTCAAATCTGAAGAGATGCACAACTGAAGTTGCTGTTTTTGGTTAAAAACACATTGTAATTAACATCTCTTTCTACTGTGGTGACATTACTAATAGTTAAAACCTTCTTCTTTGTTGCCTCATGCTGTAATTGATAATAATATTCAGTGCACTGATAGCGAATTCATGTTATTTAAAACCTTAACAGATGTCTCAGGAGTCGTAGTGGTCCATTGCAAACAGTGCTACAACTTACCCCGAGCATGTTTCTCATTGTTTAGCGTGGCTGACTTTGGTCTCCGCTATGGTTCCTGTACAAATGCTATCAATATTTTTAACTGTCCACGGAATGTTGTCTCTGTACCAGCAGTTTTCTGTGGGTAAACAAACAAAAGCTGCTGTTGTAGAATGCTCCGTCAGCTCCTGATATAGTGTTCTTCTAAAGTAGTGTAAAAGTTTTGCACGCCGCTTTTGGGGCACCATGTGATGAGTTGATTTTGCACTTAATGAATAAAAAGGTTTAGTTGAATTGTTAAATGGCTGGAATTTGGCAGGGCCTTGAAGGATGAAAAATAAGAAAATAAAAAAAAACAGTGTTAAAATGATTCCGATGCTGAGTTTCTGTCGAGAATATACAAGAAATATTCAGAGGATATGAAAATGTATTTATCATTTACAACTTTTCTAAACACTGTTAAGCGATAAGTTGACAGGAAATGCTGTAGGTGGCACTAATTCTCTGGTCAGAAGTGCAGAAGAAGCATCCCAAACAAGAAGGAAGCTTAATAACAGACAGTATAGTGCACAAATCAACACTAAACTAATAAACTACGTGTAATAAACTAAGCGTAAGTGTAAATTATGAACTGTGGCCCAAACTGTGCCTAAAAATTCAGCCCCATTGATCATATTCATCAAGCGTTACTCAACATTCATTTAAAACAACTGTATGACATAATTCATTTTTAGGAAATGTAAACAATGAAACATCGGTGAGTTTAGACACCCACATTGTATGAAAAGCTTTGCATTTCTGCTTGATAAAAAGTGAAGTAATCCATTAATTAAATGGCATCAGACAAAAAAAGTATGAAAAAAATTGGCGATGGTATAAAGAACAGAAGCTCACTTCAAAACAACGGGCAGGCCTTCCAGCGGGTATTTTAAGAGAGAGTCTCTGTCAGTCTTCTGACATCTGAGCATGCAGAGTACACAACTAAAGTTGTTAATTATCTGCACTCGCCTCCATTCAACCATGTGTCACATAGCTGCAGGAGTTATGAACCTATATTTACTCCACCTTTGCTGGCGTCTGCTGCCTCATGGCTAGTTGGGAATGGGTGCTTGTCGGGGGTAGCCTCAGGGTCAAGATCTCTCCATAGGAACAAGCACAAAAATAGTTTTTAGAGTTGTTTCTAATTACGAGCGATGAGTGCCCCACCTCATTAATCCTTTCCTATCAGCACTGGGCAGGCTGGGAGCACCAGAATAGCCCTGATCTTTGCGCTGCTCCACGCTATTCTCCAGTGAGCCCTGCATGGACGTATTAGGCAAAAAGGGGTCTGAGAGGAGGACCTACCTTTTATACGCACACCCACGGGCAGACACACACACAGGCTGTAAAGAGTGTGGATGGTTCTCAGTCAGAGGAGGTGGTGAAATAAAGCAGAGAGGATCTCAGAGCCTGAGGGCCACTGCACTGGTCACCATCGAAGCTTTTGTTTTCACCAAATGTTACTGCAACATCACTATGTAGCTTACGGATAAAACCACTGTTAAACAAAACTAAATATACTGTTTGGATTTACGAGTCAATTAATGATGAGTCAATGAAAAAGAAAACCAATTTGAGTATTGAGACACAAAACAAGGTATTGGAATTCACTCATGATTGGCAAATTCTGTTATTGTATTCAGTACCATGATCAATATGATGTCAGATGATTATGAATACTTAGCGGTAAATAGCAAACATACATATTGAATATTTACTTCCACTACACTACTTAAAGCCATTATTACTTATCACTACAACTTTTTGGTTCTATTCTCCATACTAAGGACAGCGTCTCTTAAATGGTAAGAGGGGACACAACTTACATTAGTATTTACTTTGGTGCAGGGTGTGAGACTGAGACCAGAAAATAAATGGTTTTGTAGTTGTGAATGAGCATAACTTCAGGTTAAGAGGAAAAATTATCGACCTTGTGACACAACATCACTGACTATTTTATGTTTGAATGTGAGGTTTTGGAACAACTGGTTGAATCATGACAAGTCTTATATTTTTTTATGCCTGGACTGGTTTTAGCCACAAGGATTATGTCCCTATGATGTGGATTACTTCAGATAAACTGTCTCTCTCACTGTAATGTACTTGTGCTGTAAATGGGGTCTGGCCTCTGATTCACTGCCGTCAGCTTTTGGCTTGCGAGTGGAAGTCCTGCATCAGAGGCAGAGAGACACACTGCAGTGTAAGACAGGGAAATGGTGAGGCTTCACACAGTACGCCGAAGGAGATTACCGGCTCCCTGGCCTGACACAGGAGACATCAGCCAGTCTCAGCAAATGTGAAAAAGATATCACGGAGGAGAGGTTAGGAGTAAAGATTTTGAGAGGAGTTCATAAATGAGGCTAAACGCTTCTCTGCAAGATCCGAATGATAACAGGCAATGCCTTTGCAAAGGACAGATAAAAATACTGCCTCCTGCAGCTGCTGAGTCCACAGGTTTTCAGAGTGAACATGGCGGCAATGTGTTGTTGCCACTGCCACACGTGTATCTCTTCCATGTGCCTGTCATGCGGTGCTACATTTTGGATGCACGCTGTAAAGTAAATAAAACAACCTAGAGATAGTTATCTATGAAAACAGCTCATACCACATGTTCTTCTGGCTGATTATACAGCCGGGTACTTTCCAGCTACCATTTGGTCATAAATTTTGAACAGCATTTAAAAAGGGTCATGAACAGGGTCACCTGCGGCTAAAAGAGATTGAACTAATAATTTTTGGATGAAATCATGAGCTAGGTACTTTGATACACTTGTAAAGCAGAAGCTCTCTTTCAGGTATTGCTCTGCAACTTACTCCCTGCCTTCATTTTGCAGCCAAAGCAGACTACCCTGTGAGCCCGGTTCCCCTGACAGTGTGCTGTATGTAAATTTGTCAACACTTCAAAGCAATAATCTCACACGTAGGGTTGTAAATAGAATGAATGTGTTTCTATACTGTTAAAAAAGATGCCATATGAAAACGGCCCAATCATACAAATCAGCTGTACTGTGCCGTGTTCACTGTTTCTTATGGAACGTGGTAAAAGTACTGTAGAAAAAGCTGCATTCAAGGAATAATAATTTTCTCAAACACTGTATTTCTAAAGGACACATGTTGTGACATATGGAAGCAACCTCAAGAATTTTCTTTTGAAGCTTATCAACTTCACTCTCACCCTTCCTGACTATTTCTTACAACAAGTTGAAATACACTTAATCTTTTAATTGTGATTTTCTTGCTTTTGTGATCTTAACACAATCTGCAGTGTGTATGGAATTAGAACATGTTAACAACATGAAGAGCCAAAAGGATGAGCTCTGAATGCAGTTGCAGAAACCTCTTTGTGTTATCATGAATTACAATCTTTCACTTGCCTTGAATCAGATCTGAATGTACATTTTTTTCTGTAAATGTGAAGCCCAATTTTGCCGATAAACAGGAGATACGATCTCATTGCCAGTTTTTGTGTCTTTTGTAGTGCAGCCTCAAAGAGGCTTTCATAGTATTGATAAAATCATGATTACTGCGGCACATAGCAGATCATGCCCCAAAAAACTGAAGCCACAACAGTAACAACATGGCACCTTTCTTCTTACTTTTTTTTTTCACTGCCGGCATTTTGTGGTATTTCAGTTGTTTGTTGTGTTTTTAGTTTTACACGTGGAAGTTACATATACAGGATGTGAAAAATCCTTTATCCAGTGTGTCAAATGTACATACAGAACAATGGAGCAACATAAGATAAAACAAAAAAAACGTATTACATATGTTTACATTTCAAGGAAACATTTCAATACTTTAAACTGAATAAATATTCACATTTTTATTTGAACCTATAAAGGTTATGGTCATGCTAAATATGACGTGTGAAATTAACCCAGTTGTAGTGCGAACCTTCCCTGTCTGCGCTGTTGGTATCATGAGAGCTATCTCATGCTGTACAGCCACCCCTTTCTCTCCTAACCTACAGAGAGAAAAAGCTGCCACCCTTCCTCCTTCCTCCTCATCTTTCCGTCTACTTTTTACCCTGGGAAACCCCCCACCACAGCTATCATGACACATTCAACCCACCTATTATGTTGCACTGTGGGGGGGCCCAGCATGCCAAAACGGTAATTTAGACCCCATCTTACTGGAGTATTCATCTGCCAAATCTCACCCAAGTAGTCAAAGCCACACATTGTTGTAACAATAACCTTTTTTTTTCATGGATGATCAAATATCATATTTGTCTTTTTCCACAGAGAGTGGTTTCTACACATGGGTGTCTAACAGCCTTTTTGGTTTTTTGAAGATACATTGAAAAACACATCAGAGATTTACCAAGTCATAGAGAAACACTCACAATGGAGTTATTTCATGAATGGTTTTGACAGAGACGAATATTACTTTAAATATGTACTTGTGGATAGAGATGATTGAAGCAATCAATAGCTCTAACCAATCAGTGTTAACCCAGCTGGATCTGTTTGTAGACAGTGAGCTGAGGTGGAGAGCTTAGGTTGAATTAACATCCTTGACTTTCCCAGTCATGTCGGTTTCATATGCTGTGAGTGTAACTCAATAGGTCCATCAATTACCTCTGTTTCCTTGGTGCCTTCACAAACAACAGCTGCAGAGTTTAATAAACTAGCCATGCAATTCAATCACACAGGCTAAAATATCACCAAGCCTGAAAACCTGCAGGATGATGAAAGTGGGCTTTTATTGTTGTCATCACTTCTGTCTGTCTGTTCACAATAGCAGTTCTTACCCTTTCATAAAACATATACCTAACTCTCCATTCATATATCGGTTTTACTGAGACAAAATCTGCCTTGAAATGATGTGCTGATATGCTGCTTGGTATCAAGGCATGTGGTCGCTGTATTAAGTTGCTGCGGGCTTCATTTTTGGTTGTGGGACAGAGGTACATTTTTTCCATGGTAACTGGAGACTCATTCAAACCTCTGTCCTTGAATAGATGCGAGAGCCACTCTCCTCTTTTAGAGAAGCTCAATGGTTTATGCACATGTGCATGATCATGTCTTTATCGTAGTCATTAGCACAGATTAATATGTAAGAATAAAATAAAAGGGGGGGGGGGAAAAAAAAAAAGTAAGTGGACTAGAAACCCAGGTTATGTTGTAAATCTGAACTTAAACAGTTATGCAGCATGTTGGACAACAGTGGCGTTAATACAGATGTGCTCGACATCTGAGGACAAATAAACTTTTTATCCCTGACGGGAAATTATATTATTTCAGTATGAATAAACACATATTGGTCATTACAGTTGTGCTTTATTGTTGCTTCTGGCAGAAATGACCTGCTGTATCCTTTATTGCAATTGAAGAAACCGCTGACACAGCACACAGTGGTTTTATCACTGTTGTGTGGAAGTTTTTTAGCTGTGTTGATCATTATGATTAGGAACTTTTGCAGAATTCTTCTGTTCACAATCAGATCCTGGGGCTTGAGAACAATTCACAGAACAGCACAGCCAGT
Source organism: Menidia beryllina (assembly GCA_013363375.1). Lineage (NCBI taxonomy): Eukaryota > Metazoa > Chordata > Actinopteri > Atheriniformes > Atherinopsidae > Menidia > Menidia beryllina. Next base: position 9,279,309 of record JABUIW010000152.1, on the reverse strand, counting down.
CTTCTTTATCAGAGAGCGCAGTTTCTTTGAGGCGCTGGATCTGATGTTGCCATCCCCACAAACAGCAACAAAGCAGATTGTCCTCTTGTAGAAGATGTGCAGACACTGAAGAAACAAATTCTTTAAGACGCAAAGTCTGCTCTTTCCCTGCATTTCACATTCAGACTATAGTCCCATACTGCTTACACCTCTTCTCCCTGGATGGAGGCAGTTACAGCTTGTAGCAACATGTGAGACGGTAATATCTCATGAGGAATATCATATTAAAGATAGCCAATGCCATATTACTATGTAAAAGTGTTATTACAGCAATTATTTTTCTTTAAACAAACAATTATCAGATAAAACATGCAGATTAGATAAAAAAGAAAAACCCCATCTTTAATCAATCTCATAGGGAGGCCAAACAAAACAGGAATGTAACATTTTTCTTGTCGTAAAACACCAGACAATAAATTAGGGTAAATGATCAAATGTTTCAACACAAGATAGTCACATAAACTATTCTTTAATGATATGTTGTGACAGATTGAGAAATGCTGCAGAAGAGCAGATGCTAATGCCATGTGGTAACCATCTGTGGGGGCTCTGCATTAACTCTGCACGAGTATCAACTTCACATCCAAGACATAATGTCAAAGATTTCAACCACGTTGTCTCTGTTAATCTTTACCAGTACAAAAACAACTGCATTGGTATGTGTGGAAATCAAACAGCAGAATCTGTTACTAGCTCCAAATAGTGTTACAAAGTGTGGGTTGTACTGAGTTCTGGTGTTTACTGACTAAATTAACATACTTGGCAGTGCATCAGTGTTTGTCTCATCTCCAGAAGCGTTTCAATATGACTTTCAGTTCTCATTCAATTACGAAAAACATAATTATCAATCATTGAAAACGGTAATGTAACTGTGCAAGCCAGCGTACAACAATGTATTGCAAGGTTTTGTTAGACGTGCATACATTTAGCTATCACATATAGGCTTCAAATAACCTTAAATCGATCTAACACCATTTTTCTTGATATATATATATTTTTTTTTACCCCAAATAAGAGCAAAGCTGTAATTTGCATTTCCTGGGGACTATTTTCAGCCACAGGTGTGGTCTAATGACAGTTATCATGAGCGACTTGTTAGCTGGTGTATGTGGGACTGAATCGAAATAAACAGCATTACTCATGCTTTAATTAAGGGTCATTTCATTCGGAGCGATATCAAAGCAAATAGATGTGTTTCAATGTGTTTTTGGACGACGCTGGAGATTTGAGACTCTGGGGGCTACAAATAGAAAAATACAGGGCCTTACGTGGACCAAACAGGGAAGGGATACATCTGCAATTCCAAGTCACCTCGAGAAAAAGCCAACAGAATTGATGTGGAATACAAGGACGCAGCAGAATGAAGTGACACAGAAAGCCTGGGGGGAAATAAAACAAACTGAGCAATAGGAGACATTTTCCTTCAGAATTGACATATGAGGGCCTTTTCACCTTCTAGTGACTCATTCACAGCTGGAGAGTGGCACAACACAAACAACACAAAGACAAATAAACAGCACACTGTGCACCATGTGTACACTAAGAGCGTGTCGGGCCATGTCATTACTGCTGCTGCACTGCTGGGCTTCTGATCATTCAGCTAATCTTTAGGGGCTGCATAATCACAGAAGGACTTCTAGCAGCCTTTTTTCCAATAGGATTTCTTTTGTTCAGCATTGAAACGTCAGTGTTGCTGAGTCAGGATTCATATAAATAGCACTAACTGTGATAAAGCAACTAAGCTCTCAGTAGGGCCGCTGAAGGTCCCTGTAGCAACACAGTGTACGGGCATGAGGGAGGAGACTGCTGCACTCTGGTGGTCAGAGAAAAAGCCACACCGCGGCTGCATGTCCACAATAACTAGGGGCAATTTTACCAGTCCCATCTCAAAATCACAGCTTGACTTTCAATGTTTAATGGAACAATACAGTTAGATGATGACTGCTATTGAGTGCAAATGGAATTTAATCAAGCACCCTCAGAGATTTGGATGACAGAAACATTTGAAGATGCCCTTCTTATTTAATTTGGTAATCTTTCATGTGTAGTTTCAATCATCTCAATGTTCACACAATTTGATTAGTTCACAGCTGGTGTGAGTTACATTCCCGTTACTCCAAGTCTTCATGTTTAACTTGGATCATTTAATGTGCTGCTTCAGACCTTGTGATTGATTTTGAACAGATATAACAATGTACTGCACTATCTGTGACAATTGTGAAAAAAATCTACTGTTGAGAATGTGTACTATATGTCTGCATCTTTCAAAAACTAGTGTGTGCATAGCAATATTTGCACAACTCATGAGAATATCAACAACTCAATTGCATGGACTGAACTTTCATTAGTAGAGATGGAAATAGGTTTACTGGTCTGATAAAGACTGTGTTGGGAAAAAGCTATCCAGCTCCAGAATAAGTTTTAAGAGGTTCTTGAGGGGCGAGAAAATATTAGATTAGCTTCGGAAAATAAATATCAAATGTTTGTGATGAGACTGAAGAGGTGAGGTCGTTTAAATAATTTTATGAGCCACTGTCTAAAAAATAAGGACACTTTTCTTTCAGTACGAACATGTAAAATAGAGAAACGTGCGGTTATCTTTGCTGAATGTGGAGGTTAAAAACACGATTGTTCTTTTATTAGTATTTAATTTTCTGACTTGCATATTCTTAATAAGAGGGCATGAGTTGGAGAAATTGATTTATTTATATTTAGATGTATTCATGTCTGCATGTTCTGTCAAATTTGAATAAGAAAGTGTTTTTAACGAGATTAAATACAAGTTTATTTGTTGCTGCCGCTGTTATGTTTTCACTATCCAGACCTTAGTGGCTGACCATAGAGAGGGCACAACTTCACCTGAACTCACCAGTCCGGCAGTCTCTCCCTCTGGCTGTCTTGATCTGTGTGCTACAGTCCATATACCAGCCCCCTGCTCTGATTAACGCCTGTTTATCAGATACAGCATTAAACCTGTCATAGTCCAGATGCCCCCTCGCTCCCTGCTGTTGTGTGTACGGGTTCCTCTCCCAGCCTTGTGTCTCTCCCTGAAGTGCTCCACTGATATGACAGGACAAGCTAGGCCAGGCCGCGGGCTCTGCGGGACAGAGGGCTGCCGCATCAAGCAATAAAAGTGTCATTTTTCTCCTTTCTTATAAACAGGTCGTAATGTTGAGATGAGCCATTGCCTATTATGGGCTCTGCCCGGCCGGTTACATCGGTAAACATCAGAAAAGTTCCCTGCGAGCGCCTGTTCTGTAGCAATAAGAAGTGTGTTTTAACAAGCCGACGAAAGCTGTTGGGTGTCTGGATTAGCTCGGCCCGCCGTAACCGAGGTAGACAATGTCCTTGTTATGTTTGAGCTAGGGAACACACTCAGGTCTAACACTTATCAAGCTGTCCTGTGAGGCACAAACTTTGGATCATGAATATTACAGAGGTTATGAGGTTATGGGACAGCTTTATTACTCTGACAAACACCATTTCTCAGAGGGGTTGAACTGAAAGGACAAGACAGCCGTATGCCTGCACCCTTTGCTTCGCAAAACAGACGGTTGAACTTTTTAACTCTGCGGTGTGACTTCAGATTCACCTTTCCTTTGTACTTTTTGACCACTGATGCTGAAAATGAGCGTCTGTCTTAAAGTGCAGTGATTTAGGATGCATAATCAGATTCCCGCAGTAGAGGGGCTAAAATTCTGCAGGAATTTGGGGAAATGTGACTCAGGTCTCACGTCTTGAGACTACTTGTCTGTGCTTTGGGCAGCTGATAAAAGCATGTCCATGTTGACAAAGTCACCATTTGTCGGCCATTTGGATGGAGAGTCAGATTTTTTGTCATAATGCAGGTGGTTGCTTTCAAAGGAAAGGAGGGACAAAGGGAATAGGGAAATAGGATGAGTGGAGGAGGAAGAGCTGCAGAGTGCCTCCCCTTCCTTCAGATGCTCATTATTCCTCTCCCATACGCATGAAGGTCGTGTCCACTTCTCTCCTCTTCAGATGGACAGCAGTGACGCATTGTAAATTCAAATGCCTCTCATTAATCTCATACACAGCGAGGCCAAAGAGAGGCCAATCATCAGTTTAGAAAGGGACACAATACCCCCTAGTGTACAAAGGAGGTACTGCACACACACACGTATATATAAATATATATACAGGGGTTGGACAATGAAACTGAAACACCTGGTTTTAGACCACAATAATTTATTAGTCAATTCGTCTTGGGAATGACATATACAAGTCCTGCACAGTGGTCAGAGAGATTTTAAGCCATTCTTCTTGCAGGATAGTGGCCAGGTCAGGACGTGATGCTAGTGGAGGAAAATGTTTCCTGACTCGCTCCTCCAAAACCCCCCAAAGTGGCTCAATAATATTTAGATCTGGTGACTGTGCAGGGCATGGGAGATGTTCAACTTCACTTTCATGTTCATCAAACCAATCTTTCACCAGTCTTGCTGTGTGTATTGGTGCATTGTTATCCTGATACACGGCACCTCCTCCAGGATACAATGTTTGAACCATTGGATGCACATAGTCCTCCAGAATGGTTCGGTAGTCCTTGGCAGTGACGTGCCCATCTAGCACAAGTATGGGGCCAAGGGAATGCCATGATACGGCAGCCCAAACCATCACTGATCCACCCCCATGCTTAACTCTCTCGGATGTGGGGAAAACATTAAAGGCGGACTCATCAGAGAACAATACATGTTTCACATTGTCCATTTGCCAAGATTTGCGCTCCTTGCACCGTTGAAACCGACGTTTGACATTGGCACGAGTGACCAAAGGTTTGGCTATAGCAGCCCGGCCGTATATATTGACCCTGTGGAGCTCCCGACGGACACTTTTGGTGGAAACAGGAGAGTTGAGGTGCACATTTAATTCTGCCCTGATTTGGGCAGCCGTGGTTTTATGTTTTTTGGATACAATCCGGGTTAGCACCCGAACATCCCTTTCAGACAGCTTCCTCTTGCGTCCACCGTTAATCCTGTTGGATGTGGTTCGTCCTTCTTGGTGGTATGCCGACATTACCCTGGATACCGTGGCTCTTGATACATCACAAAGACTTGCTGTCTTGGTCACAGATGCGCCAGCAAGACGTGCACCAACAATTTGTCCTCTTTTGAACTCTTGTATGTCACCCATAATACTGTGTGCATTGCAATATTTTGAGCAAAACTGTGCTCTTACCCTGCTAATTGGACCTTCACAGTCTGCTCTTATTGGTTCAATGTGCAATTAATGAAGATTGGCCACCAGGCTGGTCCAATTTAGCCATGAAACCTCCCACACTAAAATGAGAGGTGTTTCAGTTTCATTGTCCAACCCCTGTATATACATAGATCATTTTATGTCATTTCCTTCAGGTTGACAGTTGAAAAGAAAATTAATCTTTATACAGTTTCAGAACGATCTCAGTCATTTAAGAGAAGGTTTTACAGAGACACTGCTGGGAAAAAGAGGTAAAGACAGTGGGTCGATGGATTTTAAACACCAGCAGAAACCGTGTGTTTAGACCTTTCAGTCGTGAATTGTGTTTAGACTATAAATCTAAAGATCGGCAGATCTGTGAATGATCTCTTTCAAATATTTTTCTGCCAAAAGTATCTCTCAGGATGCAGATGTCCACTGTCTGATTATCAGTTTTCAAAATAACATGCACACTTGAAATTGTAAGCATATAAAATCAGTATTATAAATAATCCCCTCTGAAAAACATTCCATCATAGTGGTAATATCTGCAAAAATAACAAGAATTACCTCACCTAAGTAAGAACTTGCTCCACCCCGCCCCATCCCGCTCATTTAAGAGGACCACCAAGTCTCTTTTACCATCCTTCACATTTTTTCTTATTTGGTAACTCCTTATAATGTCAACAAATTAACAATTTTATGGTGTATCCTTAAAAAGAAGAAACCGCAGTCATTCCAAACGAGAAAGCACTTTATGTATTTGAGTAAATCTGAGTTTTCTTCTTGGCTCTGTTGAATGAGGAAGTAACTTTTTCCCTTCCATAGTCTCCAATGACAGAGATATATAGTACCACTGAGAAAAAACTGGACAGGATGGAAAATGGGACGGTGAATGCTCCCAGGATGATTTTATGAGGATGTGGATAATTCTGGCTTTTAGCTACCACAGAAGACAACATAAATTAAAGTTCATTTGTGCATCATAACCCTGACATTCAACAAGACCAGCCTGATTCCAGTGAAACTGCTTTTGGCTTTAAAGTCTGAAACCACTCATTGTACACAAGTATTTACCATTTATAAGTACGATTAAAAAATAGAAAAATTTTATCAGGAGAGAATACATCACATTATATCATATGATATGTAAACAGGGTAGACACAGAGATATCTCATCACCATGAACCTCACAAAAAACCTGTTTGTCTTTATCTTTGAAGGAAACGTATAGACCATTGTGCTCCGAACACCAAAAAAAAAAAAAAAAAATCACATCAACAAAAATATCGAAATGTAAGATTTTCCTATATTTAATTTCTAATCCTGTTGCAGATTTCTGGTATTAATAATTTTCTCCTCTCAGGATTGCATGTCTTTTCATTCCTTTTACGTAGCTGTTGAATTTTAAATGTATTTTTGCAGCTCAGTATTGCTTATATGTAAAATCGGTCATCGATTGTAGATAATGCATTTTCAGTTGATGGATTCTTTGTCTGGTTTTGCGCTAAACGTTGTGCTGACAGACATCTTTTATAGTTTTTATTCAAAACACATGTTAGAATGTGTTTCTGTCTGATAGAAACACAGCCGAATAAATTAAGAGGTACTTCTCTTATAGTGAAGGTGATTTAGTTCTATGGTAATTGAACTTTTTCCCCAAATCTCACAGTCATCAATGTATTTGTTCCTGAAGTCTCACTGGTTTCCTTCTTTCATTTCACAACTCTGTGCTTCTCACTCCCTACATCTCTGAGATTCTCGGTGGGCTTGTAAAGGAGTTTTAATAGAGAGGAATATAAATCTGCAAGTGACAAACTCCAGTCTCGGCAGACAGGAGTGTGTGTGTATGTGTGTGTGTGTGTGTGTGTGTGTGTGTGTGTGTGTGTGTGTGTGTGT